>SJXQ01000721.1:78071-487606 GCA_006408695.1 Aepyceros melampus | reverse complement strand
GCTGGACTGGAAGAAACACAAGCTGGAATCAAGATTGCTGGGAGAAATATCAATAACCTCAGATATGCAGATGACACCACCCTTATGGCAGAAAGTGAGGAGGAGCTAAAAAGCCTCTTGTTGAAAGTGAGAGAGGAGAGTGAAAAAGTTGGCTTAAAGCTCAACATTCAGAAAACGAAGATCATGGCATCTGGCCCCATCACTTCATGGGAAATAGATGGGGAAACAGTAGAAACAGTGTCAGACTTTTTTTTTTGGGGCTCCAAAATCACTGCAGATGGTGACTGCAGCCATGAAATTAAAAGACGCTTACTCCTTGGAGGAAAAGTGATAACCAACCTAGACAGTATATTCAAAAGCAGAGACATTACTTTGCCGACTAAGTTCCGTCTAGTCAAGGCTATGGTTTTTCCTGTGGTCATGTATGGATGTGAGAGTTGGACTCAGAAGGCTGAGCACTGAAGAATTGATGCTTTTGAACTGTGGTGTTGGAGAAGACTCTTGAGAGTCCCTTGGACTGCAAGGAGATCCAACCAGTCCATTCTGAAGGAGATCAACCCTGGGATTTCTTTGGAAGGAATGATGCTAAAACTGAAGCTTCAGTACTTTGGCCACCTTATGCGAAGAGTTGAGTCATTGGAAAAGTCCCTGATGCTGGGAAGGATTGGGGGCAGGAGGAGAAAGGGACGACCGAGGATGAGATGGCTGGATGGCATCACGGACTCAATGGACGTGAGTCTGAGTGAACTCCGGGAGTTGGTGATGGACGGGGAGGCCTGGCGTGCTGCGATTCATGGGGTCGCAAAGAGTCTGACACGACTGCGCAACTGAACTGAACTGTGTGCATAATTTTAAATAGCTGCATTAGGGCATGTATATTTTTTACATTCTTTTTTTATTTAACATTTATGTGATATGTTTAATCAGAAGGAACAACGTAAAAGACTCAAGATTGTGCATTCTCTCTTTCATTTTTCAGCCTGCAGTTTTCCAAGTCATGATTGAGATATATATTGTTCAGGAAGAAAAGCAGGATGGTGATATGGTAAGAATACTAGCACTCTCTAAGCTACAGGAACAGAAAAACTGGTGCGCATTCTTCTGAAATATTATGTTGCAAATGGAGCCAATTCCAGTATATTGCAGAGAATCCAGTGAGGGCTTAGAAGAGCATCTGAAGCCCTGTGGCAGAATCCCTTGGTGCTTGCGTTCCATGTACCCAACGTCCTTTTTTAAAAAGCAGGTTGCATTCTTCATTAGAAAATTCTAAAAGTTGAGCTATTATTATTATAACTAATTATGAAATTGCTGCAGATGCTGCTAAGTTCTGTTCAATGTATGGAGTTGTTATATTTTTCACTTTAAAAATTCAAGGTAATTAAAAGCTGAATGTCATACAGCTCTGATGTCTATTACAGGGAAATAACTCATCATATACAGCTTTAGGAGGCAAATTTCATTTTAGAAATTTATGACTTGAAAAGCCTATGCAGATCTAAATTTTGAATTAAAAATATATTGCCAGCTGCTTGGTTTAGTAGGGCTTATTTGCAGTTGTTCTGGCTTTTAAACTTAACTCTTTATAATAATTCTCCAAAATTGGCTTTCCCCTTTTATCCTTTTATTTAAGACTTTAAAGTAGTAAAAGACCCCAGCAGCAAGGGGAGGGGGGTTCTTTTCAAATCTGACTTAAATATGTTAAAAGCATGGCAGTTTCTTGTGTCCTTTCACAGTCAACAGATTTATCATTTACCATTTAGATGCACCACTATGCTCTCTTCCCAACCTGAAATTGTCTGTACTCTGTTATTCTAAAATTGTAAGTGAAGCGTATTGAATTCTGGCTAAGTTTAAGAGCTCTAGACTTAAAATGTAACTAAGAGTTACATTGGTGTCTCCTTTAGCCACCAGCTTGGTGCATCATGGTGCTGTACAAGCTGAAATCACCTCAGGTACATATCTGTAAAAGTTCTACCTATAATAAGGCAGACATTTAGGTACTGGTTTAGCCAAAACGTTTGATCTTTCCATAACATCTTCTGGAAAACCTCAACGAACTTTTTGGCCAACATAATAATTAGTAAAGCTATTGTGTAATTCTGGAGAAGGAAATGGCAATCCACTCCAGTACTGTTGCCTGAAAAATGCCATGGACAAGGAGCCTGGTACGCTACAGTCTATGGGGTCGCAAAGAGTCAGACACGACTGAGCGACTTCATTTCATTTCATTGTGGAATTATGGCTCATGAAAAATATAGGAAAGAATATTCTACTCTGTAATTCCAAAGTATATCGTGGAAATTACTTGCTGGGAGAAAGCTACAATATTTTAAAATATTCAGCAGCTGGGCTTCTCCTCCTTCTCGCAACTGTTGTCTGGGAAACAGAAGGAGCAGGAAATGAAAAAGGAACCAAGATAACTCACACCAGCAACTTTTTTTCCTGTTGGTTATACTGTTTTTTTAAAAAAATGGGGTTGAAGCATACAACTAAAATTAGAGTTTTTAAATAAACTCACTCCACTCCGGTACTCTTGCCTAGAAAATCCCATGGATGGAGGAGCCTGGTAGGCTGCAGTCCATGGGGTTGCGAAAAGTCGGACACGACTGAGCGACTTGACTTTCATTTTTCACTTTCATGCATTGGAGAAGGAAATGGCAACCCACTCCAGTGTTCAGGCCTGGAGAATCCCAGGGACGGGGGAGCATGGTGGGCTGCCGTCTATGGGGTCGCACAGAGTTGGACACGACTGAAGCGACTTAGCAGCAGCAGCAGCGGCAGCAGCATGAGTTCTTTTCTGTTACTGATTTTTATTTACTGTGTAGTTGACCATAGTAGCTTTCTTCAAATAAGAGTTGTTTCTTGTATTATTTTTATTGCATCCATTGTGAAAAGAGTCATACTATCTGGTTAATTAACACATCCAGCACTTCATATATTTATCTTTGTGCTTGTGTGTATTGCAGTATTTAAGTTCTACTCTCTTAGCAAATTTCAATTAAATACAGTGTTATTAACTATAGTGGGCTTCCGAGGTGGTGCTAGTGGTAAAGAACCCACTGCCAAAGCTGGAGCTTTAGGAGACATGGGTTTGATACCTAGGTTAGGAAGATCCCCTGGAGGAGGACATGGCAACCCACTCTAGTATTCTTGCCTGGGGAAACTCATAGACAGAGGCCATGGTGAACTATAAAGAATTAGACACTTCTGAAGTGATTTTTTCTACAGTTTATTGTGATCCAGTCAAAGGCTTTGGCATAGTCAGTAAAGCAGAAATAGATGTTTTTCTGGAACTCTCTTGCGTTTTGCATGATCCAGCGGATGTTGGCAATTTGATCTCTGGTTCCTCTGCCTTTTCTAAAACCAGCTTGAACATCAGGGAGTTCACGGTTCATGTATTGCTGAAGTCTGGCTTGGAGAATTTTGAGCATTACTTTACTGTGGAAAATTCTGAAAGAGATGGGAATACCACCTAACCTGCCTCTTGAGAAATCTGTATGCAGGTCAGGAAGCAACAGTTAGAACTGGACATGAAACAACAGACTGGTTCCAAATAGGGAAAGGAGTACGTCAAGGCTGTATATTGTCACCCTGCTTATTTAACTTATATGCAGAGCACATCATGAGAAATGCTGGCCTGGAAGAAACACAAGCTGGAATCAAGATTGCCAGGAGAAATATCAATAACCTCAGATATGCAGATGACACCACCCTTATGGCAGAAAGTGAAGAGGAGCTAAAAAGCCTCTTGTTGAAAGTGAAAGAGGAGAGTGAAAAAGTTGGCTTAAAGCTCAACATTTTCAAAAGCAGAGACATTACTTTGCCGACTAAGGTCCGTCTAGTCAAGGCTATGGTTTTTCCTGTGGTCATGTATGGATGTGAGAGTTGGACTGTGAAGAAGGCTGAGCGCCGAAGAATTGATGCTTTTGAACTGTGGTGTTGGAGAAGACTCTTGAGAGTCCCTTGGACTGCAAGGAGATCCAACCAGTCCATTCTGAAGGAGATCAACCCTGGGATTTCTTTGGAAGGAATGATGCTAAAGCTGAAGCTCCAGTACTTTGGCCACCTCATGTGAAGAGTTGACTCACTGGAAAAGACTCTGATGCTGGGAGGTATTAGGGGCAGGAGGAGAAGGGGACAACCGAGAAGGGGATGAAATGGCTGGATGGCATCATGGACTCAGTGGGCGTGAGTCTGAGTGAACTCCGGGAAATGATGATGGACAGGGAGGCCTGGCATGCTGCGATTCATGGGGTCGCAAAGAATCGCACACGACTGAGCGACTGAACTGAACTGAAGTGATTTAGCACGCACACATTAACTATAGCCGTCATGTTTTGCATTAGCTTCTCAGACCTTATTCATCTTACAGCTGAAAGTTTGTATCCATTTACCAACCTCTTCCTATTTCCCTAGACTCCAGTCCTTTTCACTCTCTGTTTCTGTGAGTTTGATATTTTTTTTTAATTTTTTTTATTCTACATATAAATGATGCCATGCATTATTTGTTTTCTCTGTCTGGCTTATTTTTACTTTGAATTGTTTCACTGATTAATAATATAATAATAAATGAAGGTAGGTCCTCAAAGCTGTTTTTATTTGGCAAGATAACACATATTTTCTTTTAGGAAATTCACTTGCTAAAAACACAAGCAAGTAACAACACCCATGTCTTCGTCCAGAAAAGTAGCAGCTTTTCTGGCACCCTCTCAAACTCCCACCTCCACTCCTGGTGATATCGCAGATATCAATACATATTCATTGACTGTGCTAGAGAAAGAAGCATCTGGCAGCTCAACATAAGCCTCCTCTGAAAGAAGTTAAGCCTCGCCTTCAGGAAACGCAAGTGGATATTTAAGTCTAGTGAAGACAGTTCTGTTAATATCACTCCCACGTTCTATCCCTCAGGAAAATAGGAAAGTTCCATGGTGGCTTTATATATACAGAATTCCTAATCAGGAATTCCTGGTTCAGCAAATGTTTTAACAGGGAAAGACAATTAACTCTAATCTTTGCTGTCAGTTGCTTTTTTTCATTTATTTAAATTTGCATTTGCATTCTGTGATTGTTTTATCAAATGAGTATCTTCCAATATAAACTTAGATCTTGTTTATAAGACTACTGTGAATATTAGCATCTCCTTCATGTATCACAGCCTTGTCATGGTGAAGGGGCTCGTGTAACTCAGTGAAGCCATGAGCCATGCTGTGCAGGGCCACCCAAGATGGACGGGTCATAGTGAAGAGTTCTGACAAAGCGTGGTCCACTGGAGGAGGGAATGGCAACCCACTCCAGTATACTTGACTGGAGAAACCTTTGAGCAATATGAAAAGACAGAAAGATATGACACTGGAAGATGAGCCTCCTGGGTCAGAAGGTGTACAGTATGCTACTGGTGAAGAATCGGGAAATAGCTCCAAAAAGAAAGGAGCGACTGGGCCAAAGCAGAAAAGATGCTGAGTTGTGGATGTATTTGTTGGTGAAAGTAAAGTCTGATGTTATAAAGAACAAAATTGCATAAAAACCTGGAATGTTAGGTCCATTAATCAAGGTAAATTGGATGTAGTGAAGCAGGAGATGACTAGATGGAACATCGATATCTTAGGATTCAGCGAACTAAAATGGATGGGAATGGGCGAATTTAATTCAGATGACCATCATATCTATGACTGTGGGCAAGAAGCCCTAAGAAGATTTGGAGTAGCCCTCATAGTCAACAAAAGGGTCCGAAATGCAGTATTTGGGTGCAATCCCAAAAACAGCAGAATAACTTTGATTTGTTTCCAAGGCAAACCATTCAGCATCACAGTAATCCAAGTCTATGCCACAACCACTAATGCCAAAGAAGCTGAAGTTGACTAGTTCTGTGAGGACATATATGACCTTCTAGAACTAACACACAAAAAAGATGTTCTGTTCATCATACAGGACTGGAATGCAAAAGGAGGTAGTCCAAGATACCCAGAGTAACAGGCAAGTTTGATCTTGGAGTACAAAATGAAGAAAGGAAGAGGCTAACAAGAGTCTTTCCAAGAGAACACACTGGTCATAACAAACACCCTTTCCCAACAACCCAAGAGAAGACTCTACACATGGACATTACCAGATGGTCAATACCAAAATCAGATTGATTATATTCTTTGCAGCCAAAGATGGAGAAGCTCTATACAGTCAGCAAAAACAAGACTGGGAGCTGACTGCCTCAGATCATGAGCTCCTTATTGCAAAATTCAGGTTTAAATTGAAAAAGATAGGAAAAACCACTAGACCATTCAGATATGACCTCAATCAAATCCCTTATGATTATACTGTGGAGGTGATGAATAGATTCAGGGGATTAGATCTAGTAGACAGAGTGCCTGAAGAACTATGGACAGAGGTTCATAACATTATACAGGAGGCAGCGACCAAAACCACCCCAAAGAAAAAGAAATTCAGGAAGGCAAAGTGGTTGTCTGAGGAGGTTTTACGAATAGCTGTGGAAAGAAAAGAAGGAAACGGCAAGGGAGAGTGGGAAGATGATGCCCAACTGAATGCAGAGTTCCAGAGAATACCAAGGAGAGATAAGGCCTTCTTAAATGAACAATGCAAAGAAATATAGGAAAAAATAGAATGGGAAGGACTAGAGATCTCTTCAGAAAAGTTGGGAGATATCAAGGGAATACTTCATGCAAAGATAGGCACAATAAAGGACAGAAATGGTAAAGACTTAATAGAAGCAGAAGAGACTAAGAAGAGGTGGCAAGAATATACAAAAGAACTATGCAAAAAAGATCTTAATGACCTGGATAACCATGGTGGTATGGTCACTCACCTAGAACCAGACAAGCTAGTGGAGGTAATGAAATTGCAGTTGAGCTGTTTAAAATCCTGAAAGATGATGCTGTTAAAATGCTGTATTCAGTAAGTCAACAAATTTGGAAAACTCAGCAGTGGCCACAGGACTGGAAAAGGTCAGTTTTTATTCCAGTCCCAAAAAGGACGATGCCAGAGAGTACTGAAACTGCTGTACAGTTGCACTCACTTCGCATGCTAGCAGTGCTGTACTCTAAATCGTTCCAGCTGGGCGTCAGCAGCATGTGAACCAAGAGCTTCCAGGTGTACAAGCTGGGTTTAGAAAAGGCAGAGGAACCAGAGATCAAATTGCCAACATTCGTTGGATCATGGAAAAAGCAAGGGAGTCCCTAAAAAACATTTACTTCTGCTTCATTGGCTATGCTAAAGCCTTTGGCTGTTTGAATCACAACAAACTATGAAAAATTCTTAAAAATATGGGAGTACCAAATCACCTTATCTGTCTCCTGAGAAACTTGTATGCAGGACAAGAAGCAACAGTTAGAATTGGACATGGAACAGTGGACTAGTTAAAAATTGGGAAAGGAGTAGGACAAAACTGGATATTGTCACCCTACTTATTTAACTTATATGCAGAGTACATCATGCAAAATGCTAGACTGGATGAAGCACAAGCTGGAATCAAGATTGCTGGGAGAAATATCAACATCCTCAGGTATGCAGATGAATCTATTCTAATGGCAGAAAGTGAAAAGGAACTAAAGAGCCTCTTGACAGTGAAAGAAAAGAGTGAAAAAGCTGGCTTAAAACAGCCTTCAAAAAACAAAGATCATGGCATCCGGTCCCATCACTTCAGGACAAATAAATGGGAGAAGAAGTGGAAGCAGTGATGAATTTTATTTTCTTGGGCTCCAAAATCTCTGCAATGACTGCAGCCATGAAATTAAAAGACAGAGACTAGCTCCTTGGAGGGAAAGCTATGACAAATCTAGACATCATGTTAAAAAGCAGAGACATCACTTTGCTGACAAAGGTGCGTATAAGTCTAAGCTATGGTTTTGTCAGTAGTCACGTCCAGATGTGAGAGTTGGACCATGAAGATTACATGAGCACCCAAGAATTGATGTTTTCAAATTGTGGTGCTGGAGAAAACTCTTGAGGGTTCCTTGGCCTGCAAGGAGATCAAACCAATCAGTCATAAAGGTGTCAACCCTAAACATTCATTTGAAGGACTGATATTAAAGGTGAAGCTGGAATACTTTGGCCACCTGATAGAAGAGCCAACTCAGTAGAGAAGACTCTGATGCTGGGAAAGATTGAGGGCAAGTGGAGAAATGGGCAACAGAGGATGCGGTGGTTGGATGGCATCACCGACTTGATGGACATGAGTTTGGGTTAGGGTTAGTGATAGTGGAGGACAGGGAGGCCTGGTGTGCTGCGGTTCATGGGGTTGCAGAGTTGGACACGACTGAGTGACGGAAAAACAACAACAAATGAGCGTGTACAGACAGCTAACCTAGGGCTTGAAAGAAATCGATCTGGGGTGAAAATATATCAGTAGTCAAGTAAGTAGAATTTTGAACAATACAGAACAACATTCAAAATTTTGGCTTTGTTCTGTGACTTTTACAGCCTTTGGGAGATGCTGTTGTGTGACGGACCCAGTCTCTGCAGGGCCAAGCGTTTCTGACTTAGTCCCAGCAGTTTCGATCCTGTCTGTGGTACTGAGAAGATTATCAGTCATCAATCCTGAACAGTATGTGATTATAGACCCATGTATGGCATAAATCACGAAATTGGTTATTGGAGGTAGAATTGGTATTGATTAGAGCCTTTTTTACATTCTAAAAGGAAAACTCGTCCTGTTCATAATTACTTAGAATTGGCAAAAATGCCACATTCAGTACCTTTGTGTGGTGGAGTCTCAATTTTTCTCTCAAGCTTCTTTAAGGTACAAAAGACTCAGACACTCTTTTGACTAAACTGCACAGCAGAATTTCAGTTTCTTAAAGATTTCCTAGATAAGAATCCTATTGTAAAAATGAGTTCTTTCTAGAAGAACTTTAGAATTTAACTTTCATCAGTAAAACATCCTCTTCTTTTTTCATATTCAAGCCTTTGTGGATACCATGCAGTTAAGTTTTAAATGATCATGAAGGCAGTTTAATAGCTCGTTCGTATTTTCTAAACTCTCTCCTGGTAGTGTCTCCAGATGAATGAAATACATGCTCTCCATAGCACCTAAGGAAGGAGTGTTGCTTAATATTATTCAAAGTGCTCTGAAATGAGAGCATTTACAATCATGAAATAATGTCTATTTCAACATCTTTTATTTTAAAACTTTTTTATTGACCATTTAAAAATTTTATGGGTACATTCTAAATAAAGATAATAGAACCTATTGCTCAGTTGTGTCCGACTCTTTGCGATCCCATGGACTATAGCCTTCCAGGCTCCTCTGTCCGTGGGATTTTCCAGGCAAGCGTGTTGGAGTGGGTTGCCATTTCCTTCTCCAGGGGATCTTCCCAACCCAGGGATCAAACCTGGGTCTTCCGCACTGCAGACAGACCCTCTACTCTCTGAGCCACTAGGGAAGCCCTGTGATACCCTACTGCCTTCTAGTATATAGGATATCTATCATATTTGCATTACCAAAGCAGAACATTTTCCTTTTAAACCTTCAGATAGCTATCTATCTGTGATGAAAAATAAAAATTTCTGTCCCTTAAAATTTCTCTGAAAACAGGATATACCTTATACATATCTGTGTGTCTTATAGAACAGTAATGATATCAGATATGTTTCCTTGTGTTACAGTTTCCTTATTTGCCCAGTAGAGATGATGCAGGTCCCTACCAAGTTTACTAGGCTATTGCAAACATCAAGGAGATCAATTATGGACAGGTTGGTAGAGATAAATAAAGCATTATGCAAAATGCCCTTATGCTAATAGCAGTTACTAGGGATTAAGTTAGATCCCTTTGGGTGAAGAATACAGAACTTCCTCTACTGTAGCTAGGTGATAAGACCTAAAGATAATAAATATATAATAAAAATATATAATGAAATATGATAAAGATAATAAAAATAGTAAAGATAATAAGCGTACACTATCAAATTGAATCCTATGTAAAACAAGAATAGTATAAGGAAGTAGTTTGCAGTGAGATCAGTGTACTTTTTATTGAAATGCAATTAATTTACAATACACTTAATTGAGATTGCTTTGATATCTTTTGCAGAGTTGTAGTGTAGCTAGGGAACTCAGCTATGATCATACTCTGTCCAGTGAGGGAATTTCATTATCTTTCTTCTCTCATCTGTCATCTTATACTCAGGTCTGAGTTTTGCAGGTGGGACACTGTCCATGAGAGCAGAGGGGCATGAGGGACAGCAGACAGGAGGCCTGAGGCCCAGGAATGGAAGCAGCGCTGACCTAAGGTACCTGGGTGAGCATGAACAGGTTAAAAAAAGTGCACCTTGTGGTCAAGGTTAAACAAACAAACAAGGATTAAGTTAAGAAAATGCTTCCAAGAGAGAACTCTAAAACAAGACCATGATGAGAATTCGACAATAAAGCTCAAAATGGCCTACCCAGAACGTTCTGGAGCCAAGTGGAATCAATGAGAAGACAGGACTGCAGAATGAAGTTCAAAACAGTGAAAGGCGAAATTGTGTTGGAGTCCCCCTTTGACCCTGTGCCATTTCCTTAAGCTTTGCAAGTGTGGTGGCTGAAGGGAGGAACAACTTAAAGATATTTGGCACTTCTGCTTTTTAAACCTTCATTTAATTCTCATCCCTCTACGAATGTTTTTTCTCTCTATAGTACTCCCAGCAAATCACTGTCACTAAAATCAGTACTGACTTTCTAAGTAGCTGATCCAAGGAACAAATTTTAGTCCTGACACTTAATATTATTGATCCTTTCCTCCTCCTAAGTGACCAAATGTGTGTGTGATTATGCTGTAGTTTGGAAAGAGGAGAGAAAAATTATTCTGTTGATTGTGTAGAGATTTGTGGCCAAATTTTTTCATCACCCCAACTAATCATTTAGGCCCATGGTAGAAGCAGTTCCACACTTTGCTGCTATCATTCATTTTGTGTAGCTCCTGTATCTCCATCTGCTAGCAATGTTTTAGCATAGGACAAAGGCGGCTCTATGTTTGAGTTGAAGAAAAGCACTGCTAACACTGGTGGCTCAAACAGTAAACAGTCTGTCTGTAGTGCAGGAGTCTCAGGTTCCATCCCTGTGTCAGGAAGGTCCCCTGGAAAGGGCCTGGCAGCCCACTCCAATGTTCTTGCCTGGAGAATCCCATGGACAGAGGAGCCTGGAGGGCTACAGTGTGTGGGGTTGCAAAGAGTCAGGCACAACTGAGTGACTTTCACTCACTTGCTCACTTGCCATCTTAAAGAGAAGTTTGAAATATGGCTCTATCTTGCCATAGAGAAGGAAATGGCAGCTCATGCCAGTGTTCTTATCTGCAAAATCCCATGGACAGAGGAGTCTGGTAGGCTAAAGCCCATGGGGTCGCAAAGAGTCAGACACAACTGAGTGACTAACACTTTGCTTTATGGAAAATAACATTTAATTTAAAAAAAGGAGATTTTTTTTACTATCTTTGTTTACTGTACAAATTAAGCATCAAAATAAATGTGCAAGTGACTTTTTCCTTTATTTAATGTGAAATCATTGAGTGCCTAATGAATGCAAGCAGCCATATTAGGCGGTAAGAGGTTTGTACCAGGGACTGGGAGAATGGAGAGGAAGGAAGTGCTCTGGGAGAAACACTGGAGTTTGTGTGTTCATGTGAGGCTGTAGGAAGAGGTAGAAATTTGAGAGGTAACTTTGAGGGTGGGTGAAACTTAAAAAGGTGAAAGGAAATGAGAAGGTGTTCTGGGCAACAGCATAATTCCATACATGAACTAGATGATGAACCTGTCTTTTAAGCGTGAGTGTCTGATTGTTTGGTTCACTGAAAAGAATAAAAGAAGTTGGTTGTAAAGGCCACAGGCCGAGTGACAGCAGTGAGTCTGAGTCCCCCTCCCGTTCCAGCCCGTGCTGTCTCGTCCAGGTGTGCCGCGCCTAAGCACCTGAAGTGTGGCTGATCTGACTTGAGATGTGCTTTAAATGTAAAATACACGCTAGATTTTTAATACACGCCAGCATAAGAACAAAAAAGAATGTACGGTATCTCAGTAATTTTATATTGGTTTCATGTTAAAATGAATTTTGGATAAATTCAATTTATATTGGATATAAACTTGGACACATTGACTATATTGAAAATATTATAAAATTAATTGTAACCTGTTCCTTTTTACTTAAAAAATGTGGCTGCTGGGAATTTTAAATTACACATGTAGTTACCATTCAGAGATAGCAGTTTGCTTCTGTTGGTCAGTGCTGTTCTAAATGCTGTAAAACAGAAGCATGTGGAAGGAAATGACCTCTGCAATATGATTACTCCCCATGTGCATGTATTAATATTTTTAAAAGCCTTCTTTGACTTCTACTCACAGGCTTTATATGTGATAGAGAGCAGGATTTTCTTTTTGGTTGCCTAGTTGATTTGTACAGTATTATGAAGTTGGATCTATGCTGAATATCTTGAAGGTTCCACCCATGGAGCAAGCCTACAAACCGCCCCCAGCTCCACCCAGGAGGCAGCTAGAGTTGGGCTCATACTTAGGCCCTTTTTGTACCTTCTCGTTTTCATCACTCTCTTCATCTAAAGGTTAAAGAGAATGAGGAAAGAGATTGAGTAATGAGACCAAGTCTGAGACGATGAAGTTAACTGAAGTCACAGAAACGTCTGTGCTAGTGTCTGCTAGATTGTCTGCGAATGTCTCCATCATGGGATTGCTTTGCCCATAAAATTTGTAAAACAAGGTAGAGTTGCTGCCATTAATACAGGTGAAAAATGCAGGAGCGAGAGAGCTCATGCGGACTGGTTGCAAAAGAAGATGCTTACATTCTTCCTTCTTGAAAATCTGAAACGTTGCCTTGTCTGGGAACATGACTCTTCACTTTGCCTAGTTGTTTGAATTATTTTGAGATTCTATAATTTTCTTTTTGAAGAAGGCATCTAGTGATGTGTATTGTTTTAGTAAAAATGAAGTCATTGATGAAAAGTGGAGATAGTCCTTGCAGTGCAGTAATAGTCTTTTTGTCCAGGCATTCTTCACAAAGGAAAGAATTACATAAAATGTCTTATTTTCTCCTTTTGTTGAAATGTTTAATTTACCATCTGCTTCTTAGCCATTGATACTATAGTGGTAGATATCATAGACAAATTGCTAAAGAAAAGAATGTATTGACTTTTTTACTGAACCAGTTGGGCGGGATTTTTTTTTTTTTTTTTTCAGTATTTTAAGGAAACTGCCAAACTTGCATGCATCACTTTAAGGAGCTGACTTGGTTAAACTTTTGCAGCCTCTTTTAAATAACCTTGAGAGAGATGTCATGAAAAAATACAGGATTGTAAATGTTGGGATCAAGGGAAAATTAGGTTACTTTAACATGACCTTTTAACGTGTCATAAGAACTCTCCTGTCAAAAATTTGAACTGCATTTCACGTTAGATTTAGTTGAATGTGTTTGCATTAAAGTTACCAGTTAACTTTCAAGGGAGGAAAGCCTCTTGGGAGCCAAAATGGATTAAAAACATCTTTGTCCTTGAGTTCAGGAACTCAGTGACCATAATTTTAAAATTTTATTTACCTTTGGGAAAATTTGCAAATTTGTGGTTTGAACTGACTCCTAATCAAAATCCACATACTGAGAAAGGATTTAATGTAGCTGATTATGTTTTTAACCAGTCCCCTTCAAATATCATTTGAGAGGGCTACGGCTTGCTTCCTTCACCCAGCTAGGCTGTCTGTTTGCTTCTACATATCTCAGGGAAAATCCCTTCCTAGCAGTAATTGAAAAGATTATTTACTGGGGGATGACAACAAAGACTTTTTTTCAGAGTAATTCATCTCATTCTAGAGAATGATTTACATACATGCTTACACAGTAAAACAGTCACAAAGAGTAAGAATTAACAAAGAGTGGCTCTGGTAGTAACTGCTGATCTATTTCCATTTGGATGTTAACTCTTACTAGAGTGGTGAAGGAACTATAAGCCCTGATTTTATTCCACTTCTATCTGGGATTAGAATGACCTCAATTATTGTTTTTAAGTGTAACCTATTTATTAAAAGAATATGTTACCTTAAAAGCCCAGGATTTTAAACCCCAAATATGTAGAATTAAAGGAGGTAAAAATAAGGATTGCAGAATAATATTTTATTTTATATAATAACTAATGTTCCCTTTAAAAAATTATTTTCCGTGATTATTATTATTTATTTATTTATGGATATTTATCTAGATGTCACAGAGTTTGCAGGTAAAATTTAAAATAATTTTGGGAGTCACTGTTTTTGAAAATCAGTTTCAAATGACAGCAGAGCATCTCTGGCATTAAAATTTAGTGCAGTGGAAAAACATGATGTGATCTAGACATTTTCAGTTTGATTGACTCGGGTTTTAGAAAAAGTCAATTATGTACAATATTCTTGAAATCATTTATGCAGTGGGAAAAAAGAACTAATTATCTGAGCTTTAGCCCTAGATATTGAACTCATTAAAAATGCTTTCTATAATCTCAAAATGAAACCTAGTTAATCATTTGAAAGGAAAAATAAAATTAAGCATCCAGTCATTTGAAGGAGAAGGCAACGGCACCCCACTCCAGTACTCTTGCCTGGAAAATCCCATGGATGGAGGAGCCTGGTGGGCTACAGTCCATGGGGTCGCTAAGGGTCGGACACGACTGAGTGACTTCACTTTCACTTTTCCTTTCATGCATTGGAGAAGGAAATGGCAACCCACTCCAGTGTTCTTGCCTGGAGAATCCCAGGGACTGAGGAGCCTGGTGGGCTGCCGTCTATGGGGTTGCACAGAGTCGGACACGACTGAAGCGACTTAGCAGCAGTTAGCAGCAGATGAAGAATATAATAATTGAAATGTAGTTTACTTTCTACTTGGCACATTTGGTTTATCTGTGTTGTGGTTTTATTTGTTTAATTTCATTGACTGACTCACTTCTTTGTATAGCAAAATTTGTGTTAGTCACTGAGTTGTGTCCAGCTCTTTGCAACCCCATGGACCGTAGTTCCTCTGTCCGTGGAATTCTCCAGGCAAGAAGACCAGAGTGGGCAGCCCTGCTCCAGGGGATCTTCCCAGCCCCGGGGTTGAGCCCAGGTATGTGTTACCTGACAGCAGTGACGAGCATGATCCTCTCAGGCACGTGACAGATCTCGCATGGACCTCTCCTAAGAATGCTGTTGAAACGCAATTGAATTCAAAGATGAAAATTATGTGCAGAGAAACTGTTATTAAAGAATCTGACGGTCATCAGTCTTTCTATAATCAGAGTGCTGTCTAAGTGAATGTGAAAACTTCAAGCCTCCCCTCTTGAGCTTCCCCCAAGCCCCTCTGCACTGTGAGGAGAAGCGGCATCAGTTTGGCCAGCATTAAGTTATAACCAGGTACAAGGCAAAAAGAAAAAATAATTATTCCAGTTCCTCTTCCTCATAGTTTCTAAAATCGGCTGCTGTCAGGGGCTGCCTGCTGCCATGCGGCAGCCACCACCTGCGTAGTTGCTGCTCTGGAGACTTGCAGAGAGAGAGTGCTGGTGTTAGCATGCTGCGTAGCTTGCTGTTCATCTCTGTGATTTCTCTTTGAAGATTACTTGAGCTTTGAATGGAAAAACTCCAAATAGGTGATATGTTAACCCATTTTTTCCTTCGAAAGGAAAAAGGGTGCAGGGGTAGCATAAAGGCTACATAATGGACGGGAGGCCCGCTGGACAGTCTGTGACTCCCACTGAATGTGCAGGGAAATATTCTGTTTTGTAGAGCCAGCACCATGCCTGTGTTCACAGGGCAGCGCTGTCACTCAAAAGTTTAAGGATTCCTTGCTTTCCTAGAGAAGTTTCTCAAAGCCTGGTAATTATAAATATTGTGTAAAAACGGCTGTGTTTGCTGGTGTCTGGTCTCATTCCAGTAGGGAGTCAGCGTGGATGATTTGTCAGTCTTCCCAATCTTCAGTAGCAATGAGGGGGGTTTGTGGTGCTGTTGCTGTTCCTTTGGGGTTTTTAAATTTATTTCTTTGGTATTTTTTCACTGCCAGTTCTCTTGGTATATTTAGAAAGTCAGATTAAAAAGTTACACCGTTGTTTAGAAAACTCAGAGAACTAAAAATGTGGGATGGATTTCTGTTCTCGAAGTGTTAGTTCTTTTCGTTTTGCTGCTGCTAAGTCGCTTCAGTCGTGTCTGACTCTGTGCAACCCCATAGATGGCAGCCCACCAGGCTCCTCCATCCATGGGATTTCCAGGCAAGAGTACTGGAGTGGGGTGCCACTGCCTTCTCCATCTTTTCATTTTAAACCAAAGCAAATTGTTTGGTTTTCTAATTATAAATTTTGATACAAAGAACTTACTAATTCCAGGAAATAACTTCCATTTCATTGCAAGCTGATGCACTCTACAACATTACACAAAAGTTTCTCATGCAGCTGAGTGCCTGCACCCTAAGACCAAAGTGGAGGACCCCTGGTAGACCCTCAGAGAATGCGGATTTGAGAGTTTGCCAAGTAAACCAAATATCACAGTGACTCTAATGCTAGAGAGAACTGGGATCAGGTTCCAGATTTGCCTCTTGCTGACTGAATGAACTCGAGCAAGAAAGGAACCACTCTGCGCTTCCGTCTTTTCATCTGTGAAACAGGTGTGAAATAAAACCATGCCGGTGTGTCCTGAGAAGTCGAGGAGATGGTGCAGGTGCAGATCACGGCACAACGCCTGCCCTGCTGAACTGCTCATTAAATGTGTGTTTTCTGTTTTAAAATTTAATTAGAACATTGTTTTACAGTGTGGTGTTGGTTTCTGTCACATGACAGGGGGAATCAGCCCTGATCACGCCCCCGGCTGCCCCGCCCCCCAAGTCTGTCCCTCTGGCCAGCACAGCCCCAGCCCGGTTCCTGGTGTTGACAGCAGGGTCTCCCCAGACAGGCACTAAGTGCTGTGTTTCTCAGACATCTGGGTCTGTTCCTACTTCCATGACTGCATCAGGCTCAGTCTGAATATCTAGAGGCCTGCATGGCTTCTTTTCAGATATTCTGGAGTTTCTGGTGGTAGTCAGATTTCAGGACCGAAACGGATGCTACTTCAGCCACAGATTATAGAATTCTTCAGGCTATGCCTTGTAAATACTGTATTAATAAAACAGTCAAGAAACTCACAGTGATGTCTTTGAGTTTAAAACACAGTGTAGGAATGAGCTGAGGGCCAGTAACCCATTGGTTCAGGTGATTTCTGGGTGGGGGGCCTTTGCAGTTCTTATTGATGCCTTGCAACATTGGCTGTGGTATATTTTCTGAGACTTCAGTTAGCAATGGGACCCCTTATCCCATCATTGGGAAATATGATCAAAACTAATTTCTTTGCAAATTTAAAACAACTTTAACACAAGCTGTGCATGAAGTATTTTTTAGTACATCGAATGGATTGTCCCTTCTATTTTGGGTATCCGTTTTCCTAAACAATTTACAATTCCAAATTGGATGCATCTCACCTTAAGCCAGAGTTTCACAGCCTTGGCACTATTGATATTTTGAGGCAATAATTCTTCCCATTTTTTTGAGTGATGTTGTTTTGTGTTTTGTAGGATATTTAGCAATGTCTTTGTCCTCTGCTTACAAGATGTTAGAAACCCCTCCCACTTAGACAACAAAAATGTCTTCAGAGATTGATAAATGTCACCTAAGGAGATGGGCAAAATCACCCCCAGTTGAGAGCCGCTGTCTTAAGTACAGTTACTTCTTGTTCAGTTGCAAAGTTGGGTCTGACTCTTTGTGACCCCATGGACTTCAGCAAACCAGGCTTCCCTATCCTTCACTATCTCCCAGAGTTTGCTGAAACTCATGTCTGTTGAGTCAATGATAACTTCCAACCATCTTATCCTGTGTCTCCCCTCAGTCTTTCCCAGCATCAGGGTCTTTTCCATTGAGTTGGTTCTTCACATCAGGTGGCCAAAGTATTGGAGTTTCAGCTTCAGCATCAGTCCTCCAGGATTGAGTGGCTTGATATCCTTGCTATCCAAGGGACTGTCAAGAGTCTTCTCCAGCACCACAGTTTGAAAGCATCAGTTCTTCAGTGCTCAGCCGCCTTTATGGTCCAACTCTCACGTCTGTACATGACTACTGGAAAACCCATAGCTTTGACTATACAGACCTTTGTCAACAAAGTGATATCTCTGCTTTTAAATATGCTGTCTATGTTTATCATTACTTTCCTTCTAAGGAGCAAGTAGAAAGTGAAAGTGTTAGTCACTCAGTCATGTCTGACTCTTTGTGACCCCTTGGACTGTAGCCCCCACACTCCTATATCCATGGAATTCTCCAGACAAGAATACTGAAGTGGGTAGTCATTCCCTTCTCCAGGGAATCTTCCCAGCTCATAGATTGAACCCAAGTCTCCAGCAAGGCTGATGGATTCTTTACCAGCTGAACATCAAGGAGCAAGTGTCTTTTAATTTCATGGCTGCAGTCACCATCCACAGTGATTTTTGGAGCCCCCAAAAATAAAATCTGCCACTGTTTCCACTTTTTCCCCAACTATTTTTCATGAAGTGATGGGACCAGATAATTTTAATGTGTGTATATGCTCCGTCGCTCAGTCATATCTGCCTCTGTGACCCCGTGGGTTTAGCCCACCAGGCTCCTCTGGATTGAATGTCAAAGTGCTGTTCAGAGTCTCCCTTTCTTCGTGACCTTCCTGCTCTGTTCACCGCACTTCCAGTAGCTCTGACTCAGATCTCCGTCTTCTCTGCTCATCTGTCTCTGTCTCCGTCCCAGCTGTGTCGTTCATCAGAACACCGTTGTGAGGTCTCTCTGACACCTCCCTTTCCTCCCTTCCCACAGCCGCCGACTCACGCATGCCTGCGCTCCTGTGCTGGCTTCCCCAGCAGTCTCCCGAGTCTCTCTCCAGCATATATCCTGCACCCCTTATCTTCTTAAAGCACTGACCCTAACGCTCCCGGACTTGCAAACCTCAGTAACTTTTCTTCTGTGCACGGTGTTGATCACAGATCCCCAGTCTTGGTGTATGAAACTTTGCGTGCTCACACCTCATCCGATTTCACATTAGACTGCCCCCTCATGCACCCAGGGGAATAGCCTGCCCAGGGGTTCTCACTGTGCTTTGTGTGTGTATTGAAGCCCGGCTCTTGCGCCATCGCTCACTTCCTTTTCATGGAATGGTTGTGGCTTTCATCTCCTTCTGCTAAATTCTTCTTATCCTTGAAGGAGAGAGCCCAATGATGCATCCTCTATGAAGCTTTCCCCGATTTCATCACTTTTCTTTAAGCTACCATTGCCTTTTCCTGAGCTTCTTGTTCACTTGTTCTAGCAGTGTGTATAATTAGAGACCCAAGAAGGATTTTTTAGCATTTCTTGTCATTTTTAATTGGGGGACAGTTGCTTCACAGTGCTGCGTTGGTTGCTGCCGTTCGTCAGCATGAGGCAGCCGTCAGTGCACACGGCACCCTCGCTCTGTGCCCGCCTCCCCCTGCCTCCCATCGCACCCCTGGGCTGTCACGGAGCCCCCGTGCGCTCCCTGCATCAGACAGCAGGTTCCCACCGGCTGCCTCTGCGCATGACGGCAGCCTGTGTCTCCACGCTCCCTCTCCTTCGTCCCGCCCTCTTCTTACCCCACTGTGTCCGTTGCTGCCCTGCAGACAGGTTCATCAGTACCATCTTTCTAGGTTCCATATATACACATTTTGTACTTTGGCCCCCTCATGTGAAGAGTTGACTCACTGGAAAAGACCCTGATGCTGGGAGGGATTGGGGGCAGGAGGAAAAGGGGACGACCGAGGATGAGATGGCTGGATGGCATCACGGACTCAATGGACGTGAGTCTGAGTGAACTCCGGGAGTTGGTGATGGACAGGGAGGCCTGGCGTGCTGTGATTCATGGGGTTGCAAAGAGTCAGACACGACTGAGCGACTGAACTGAACTGAGGTATATACCCAATAGTGGCATAAGAAGGACTTTTTGTATAAGTAGGTGACTGAACAGAGATGGGATCCTTTCATTAATGGAATTAAAACTTGAAATGTTTTTCCCTTCTACTGAAAGATCTGTTAGAAACTACTTGTTATCAGCTAATCTGTAATACTTAATATGAATAGCCACAGAGCTTTTCCTAAAAATGTCAGTTATGCAAGTCATCAAATCCTCCCTCGCACTACATGTCAGCTTTGTGACTTTGGTCGTATTACTTTGTTGCTCTGAACCTTGCTTGTCTCAGCTCTTCACCTAGTTACTGTTATGAAATCATGTATATGAAAGGGTCCATGGAGTGCCTGCAATGTGGGGTTCAGTGCATATCGACTAATTATACTTTACCATTGGACTATCCAGAACACTCTCTTTAAGTGAATTTCTTCCATAAGGATTTCTACAAAATGCCTATAATACAGAAAAAGCTGTGTGCTGCTTGGATATTTTTCTGTTGTGGATTTAGGAGGAAGGCCAATGAAATGGGACCTAACTTTAATGAATGCTCTTTGAAATGATGTCTAAAGTGATGTAAATTTGTTGTTTAAAGTAATTTCTTGCAGCAATTGTGTGGGCTTGTAGATTGATAGGAGTAGAGTCTTCCTTGTAGTAGACATTAGAATTCTTAAGTGTATCTTTTTTCCCCATTAGGATAATGTTTTCCTATAGACATCTTTGCTCTAAAATGTAATGGAAACTAATGGAAAAATCAGTCTAACATTAATTTATTTGGGGATGTACCTATTTAATATCTAAGATATGGTTAGTACTTATAATGGAATTTCTTTTAAACTAGGATTTGTTTTGGTTAGTTATAGGCTGTGTAATTTTGAGGGGAAGGTAGTGACACTTTTTGGTGCTCTTAAAAGCGCTCATGAAGATGTACCTTCATTATCTTTGCCAAATTCTGATAAGATTTGACCAACAGTACACAAAATCCACATAAGGGAAGTTCCGTTCAGTTCAGGTCAGTCGCCCAGTAGTGTCTGACTCTTTGGGACCCCATGGACCGCAGCACACCAGGCCTCCCTGTCCATCACCAACTCCCAGAGTTTACTCAAACTCATGTCCATCGAGTCAGTGAAGCCATCCAACCATCTCATCCTATGTCATCCCCTTCTCCTCCCGCCTTCAGTCTTTCTAAATGAATCAGCTCTTCGCATCAGGTGGCCAAAGTATTGGAGCTTCAGCTTCAGCATCAGTCCTTCCAATGAATATTCATGACTGATTTCCTTCAGGATGGACGGGTTGGATCTCCTTGCAGTCCAAGGGACTCAAGAGTCTTCTCCAACACCACAGTTCAAAAGCATAAATTCTTTGGTGCTCAGCTTTCTTTCTAGTCCAACTCTTACATCCATACATGACTACTGGAAAAACATAGCTTTGACTAGACAGTCCTTTGTTGGCAAAGTAATGTGTCTGCTTTTAAATATGCTGTCGAGGTTGGTCATAACTTTGCTTCCAAGGAGCAAGTGTCTTTTAATTTCATGGCTGCAGTAATTTCATCTGCAGTAATTTTGGAGCCCAAGAAAAAGTCTGTCACTGTTTCCCCTGTTTCCCCATCTGTTACCCATGAAGTGATGGGGCCAGATGCTGTGATCTTAGTTTTCTGAATGTTAAGTTTTAATGCAACTTTTTCACTCTCCTCTTTCACTTTCATCAAGAGACTCGTTAGTTCTTGTTCCCTTTCTGCCATAAGGGTGGTGTCATCTGCATATCTAAGGTTATTGATATTTCTCTCGGAAATCTTGATTCCAGCTTGTGCTTCCTCCATCCCAGTGCTTCTCATGATGTACTCTGCATATAAGTTACATAAGCAGGGTGACAATATACAGCCTTGATGAACTCTTTTCCCTATTTTGGAACCAGTCTGTTGTTCCATGTCCAATTCTAACTTGCTTTCTGACCTGCATACAGATTTCTCAAGAGGCAGGTGAGGTGGTCTGGTATTCCCATCTCTTGAAGAATTTTCCATAGTTTGTTTTGATCCACCACAGTCAAAGGCTTTGGCATAGTCAATAAAGTAGAAATAAATGTTATTCTGGAACTCGCTTGCTTTTTTGATGATCCAACGGATGTTGGAAATTTGATCTCTGGTTCCTCTGGCTTTTCTAAATCCAGCTTAAACATCTGGAAGTTTATGGTTGAAGCCTGGCTTGGAGAATTTTGAGCATTACTTAACTAGTGTATGAGATGAGTGCAATGGTGTGGTAGTTTGAATATTCTTTGGCATTGCCTTTCTTTGGGGTTGGAATAAAAACTGACCTTTTCCAGTCCTGTGGCCACTGCTGAGTTTTCCAAATTTGCTGACATATTGAGTGCAGCACTTTCATAACACCATCTTTTAGGATTTGAAATAGCTCCACTGGAATTCCATCACTTCCATTAGCTTTGTTCATGTAATACTTCCTAAGCCCACTTGACTTCACATTCTAGGATGTCTGGTGATCACACCATCGTGATTATCTGGGTCATGAGTATCTTTTTTGTATAGTTCTTCTGTGTATTCTTGCCACTTCTTCTTAACATCTTCTGCTTCTGTTAGGTCTATACCATTTCTGTCCTTTATCGAGCCCATCTTTGCATGAAATATTCCCTTGGTATCTCTAATTTTCTTGAAGAGATCTCTAGTCTTTCCCATTCTGTTGTTTTCCTCAATTTCTTTGCACTGATCACTGAGGAAGGCTTTCTTATTTCTCCTTGCTGTTCTTTGGAACTCTGCATTCAGATAGGTATATCTTTCCTTTTCTCCTTTGCCTTTTCCTTCTCTTCTTTTCTTAGCTGTTTGTAAGGCCTTCTCAGATAGCCATTTTTCTTTTTTGCTTTTCTCTTTCTTGGGGATGGTGTTGATCCCTGTCTCCTGTACAATGTCATGAACCTCTGTTCATAGTTCATCAGGCACTCTGCCTATCAGATCTAATCCCTTGAATCTATTTCTCAGTTCCACTGTATAATTGTAAGGGGTTTGATTTAGGTCATACTTGAATGGTCTAGTGTTTTTCCCTACTTTCTTCAATTTAAGTCTGAATTTGGCAATCAGGAGTTCATGATCTGAGCCACAGTCAGCTCCCGGTCTTGTTTTTGCTGACTATATAGAGTTTCTCTGTCTTCGGCTGCAAAGAATATAATCAATCTGATTTTGGTGTTGACCATCTAGTGATGTCCATGTATAGAGGCCTCTCTTGTCCGTCCGTCTTGGGTGGCCCTACATGGCATGGCTCATAGTTTCATTGAGTTAGGCAAGGCTGTGGTCCATGTGATTAGATTGGTTAGTTTTCTGTAATTGTGGTTTTTAGTCTTNGAGATGGCTAGATGGCATCACCAATTCGATGGACATGAGTTTGAGTGAACTCCAGGAGATGGTGATGGACAGGGAGGCCTGGAGTGCTGCGATTCATGGGGTGGGAAAGAGTCGGACACAACTGAGCCACTGAACTGTAACTGTATGCTTCCTGTTACATGACAAAAAGAAAGCTAATCACTCTGTTTAACATTTCCTATCCCCCACCCCAACACACACACACATACACATGGAGGGAAATGGAACACAGGATGCTGTCTCAAAGAATTAGAAGTGTATTGGGGAAGAACACCTCTTAAACAAGGACCACAAATTTTTAAGTATCTATGTGACTTAGTTCCACACTTAATTATGCCTCTGCTCAGATGAAATTATTTCAGGGACACCTTCCTGGCCAGCCTAACTAAAATAGAAAACCTAGGGCAATATGTTGCCTTCACTCTATATTTTCCTTCTTACTATTATTAGATGATTATGTATTTATTGTTTGTTTATAAAGTTTGTTTCCATCTACTTGTTCATTTGGGTCATGGTGGAGGTCTGACAGAATGTGGTCCACTGGGGAAGGGAATAGCAAACCACTTCAGTATTCTTGCCTGGACAAACCCCATGAACAGTATGAAAAGGCAAAATGATAAGATACTGAAAGAGGAACTCCTCAGGTCAGTAGGTGCCCAATATGCTACTGGAGATCAGTGGAGAAATAATTCCAGAAAGAATGAAGGGATGGAGCCAAAGCAAAAACAATACACAGTTGTGGATGTGACTGGTGATAGAAGCAAGGTCTGATGCTGTAAAGAGCAATATTGAACCTGGAAAGGAACCTGAAAATTCAGGTCCATGAATCAAGGCAAATTGGAAGTGGTCAAACAGGAGATGGCAAGAGTGAACATTGGCATTCTAGGAATCAGCAAACTAAAATGGACTGGAATGGGTGAATTTAACTCAGATGACTATTATATCTACTACTGTGGGCAGGAATCCCTTAGAAGAAATGGAGTAGCCATCATGGTCAACAAAAGGTCTGAAATGCAGTACTTAGATGCAATCTCAAAAACCACAGAATGATCTCTGTTTGTTTCTAAGTCAAATCATTCAATATCACCGTAATCCAAACCTATGCCCCAACCAGTAATGCTGAAGAAGCTGAAGTTGAATGGATCTATAAAGACTTACATGAACCTTTTAGAACTAATACCCAAAAAAGATGTCCTTTTCATTATAGGGGACTGGAATGCAAAAGTAGGAAGTCAAGAAACACCTGGAGTAACAGGCAAATTTGGCCTTGGAATGCGGAATGAAGCAGGCCAAAGACTAATAGAGTTTTGCCAAGAAAATGCACTGGTCATAGCAAACACCCTCTTCCAACAACACAAGAGAAGACTCTACACATGGACATCACCAGATGGTCAACACCGAAATCAGATTGATTATATTCTTTGCAGCCAAAGATGGAGAAGCTCTATACAGTCAACAAAGACAAGACCGGGAGCTGACTGTGGCTCAGATCATGAACTCCTGATTGCCAAATTCAGACTTAAATTGAAGAAAGTGGGCAACACCACTAGACCATTCAGGTATGACCTAAATCAAATCCCTTATGATTATACAGTGGAAGTGAGAAATAGATTTAAGGGTCTAGATCTGATAGATAGAGTGCCTGATGAACTATGGAAGGAGGTTCGTGACATTGTACAGGAGACAGGGATCAAGACCATCCCCATGGAAAATAAATGCAAAAAAAGCAAAATGACTGTCTGGGGAGGCCTTACAAATAGCTGTGAAAAGAAGAGAAGCAAAAAGCAAAGAAGAAAAGGAAAGATATAAGTATCTGAATGCAGAGTTCCAAAGAATAGCAAGAAGAGATAAGAAAGCCTTCCTCAGCAATCAACGCAAAGAAATAGAGCAAAAGAACAGAATGAGAAAGACTAGAGATGTCTTCAAGAAAATTAGAGATACCAAGGGAACATATCATGCAAAATGGGCTCAATAAAGGACAGAAATGGTATGGAACTAACAGAAGCAGAAGATATTAAGAAGAGGTGCAATAATATACAGAATAACTATATAAAAAAGAACTTCAAGACCAAGATAATCACGATGGTGTGATCACTCACCTAGAGCCAGACATCCTGGAATGTGAAGTCAAGTGGACCTTAGAAAGCATCACTAGAAACAAAGCTAGTGGAGGTGATGGAATTCCAGTTGAGCTATTTTGAATCCTGAAAGATGATGCTGTGAAAGTGCTGCACTCAATATGTCAGCAAATTTGGAAAACTCAGCAGTGGCCACAGGACTGGAAAAGGTCAGTTTTCATTCCAAACCCAAAGAAAGGCAGTGCCAAAGAATGCTGAAACTACCGCACAACTGCACTCGTCTCACACGCTAGTAAAGTAATGCTTGAAATTCTCCAAGCCAGGCTTCAGCAATACATGAACTGTGAACTTTCTGATGTTCAAGCTGGTTTTAGAAAAGCAGAGGAACCAGATATCAAATTACCAACATCCGCTGGATCATCGAAAAAGCAAATGCGTTCCAGAAAAAAAAACCGATTTCTGCTTTATTGACTATGCCAAAGCCTTTGACTGTGTGGATCATAATAAACTGTGAACAATTCTGAAAGAGATGGGAATACCAGACCACCTAACCTGCCTCTTGAGAAACCTATATGCAGGTTAGGAAGCAACAGTTCAAACTGGACATGGAACAACAGACTGGTTCCAAATAAGAAAAGGAGTACTCAAGGCTATATATTGTCACTCTGCTTATTTAACTTATATGCAGAGTACATCGTGAGAAATGCTGGGCTGGAAGAAGTGCAAGCTGGACTCAAGATTGCCAGGAGAAATATCAATAACCTCGGATATGCAGATGACACTACCCTTATGGCAGAAAGTGAAGAGGAACTAAAAAGCCTCTTGATGAAAGTGAAAGTGGAGAGTGAAAAAGTAGGCTGAAAGCTCAACATTCAGAAAATGAAGATCATGGCATCCGGTACCATCACTTCATGGGAAATAGATGGAGAAACAGTGGAAACAGTATCAGACTTTATTTTTCTGGGCTCCAGAATCACCGTAGATGGTGACTGCAGCCATGAAATTAAAAGATGCTGACTCCCTGAAAGGAAACTTATGACCAACCTAGATAACATATTAAAAAGCAGAGACATTACTTTGCCAACAAAGGTCTGTCTAGTCAAGGCTATGGTTTTTCCAGTAGTCATGTATGGATATGAGAGTGGGACTGTGAAGAAGGCTGAGTACCGAAGAATTGATGCTTTTGAACTGTGGTGTTGGAGAAGACTCTAGAGAGTCCCTTGGACTGCAAGGAGATCCAACCAGTCCCTTCTGAAGGAGATCAGCCCTGGGATTTCTTTGGAAGGAATGATGCTAAAGCTGAAACTCCAGTATTTTGGCCACCTCATGCGAAGAGTTGACTCATTGGAAAAGACTCTGATGCTGGGAGGGATTGGGGGCAGGAGGAGAAAGGGGATGATGGAGGATGAGATGGCTGGATGGCATCACTGACTCGATGGACNTTCTGAAGGAGATCAGCCCTGGGATTTCTTTGGAAGGAATGATGCTAAAGCTGAAACTCCAGTATTTTGGCCACCTCATGCGAAGAGTTGACTCATTGGAAAAGACTCTGATGCTGGGAGGGATTGGGGGCAGGAGGAGAAAGGGGATGATGGAGGATGAGATGGCTGGATGGCATCACTGACTCGATGGACGTGAGTGTGAGTGAACTCCGGGAGTTGGTGATGGACAGGGAGGCCTGGCATGCTGTGATCCATGGGGCTGCAAAGAGTTAAACAGGAGAGAGTGACTGAAATGAACTGAACTGAATTGATTTGTTCATCTTCTACAAAGTTTTATTTGCTAAAACTTCTTCATTGAATGTAAGGGCATTAAAAAAGAAATTATTCAGTACTGAGTCTAGAATATGGTACCTATGGACACTGTTGAATAGAAATAGAATAGATTATGTGTTTCTAAACCTNATATTCAAAAGCAGAGACGTTACTTTGCCGACTAAGGTCCGTCTAGTCAAGGCTATGGTTTTTCCTGTCATCATGTATGGTTGTGAGAGTTGGACTGTGAAGAAAGCTGAGCACCGAAGAACTGATGCTTTTGAACTGTGGTGCTGGAGAAGACTCTTGAGAGTCCCTTGAAATGCAAGGAGATCCAACCAATCCATGCTAAAGGAGATTAGTCCTGGGTGTTCATTGGAAGGACTGATGCTGAAGCTGAAACTCCAGTACTTTGGCCACCTCATGTGAAGAGTTGACTCATTGGAAAAGACCCTGATGCTGGGAGGGACTGGGGGCAAGAGGAGAAGGGGACGACCGAGGATGAGATGGCTGGATGGCATTACCGACTCGATGGACATGAGTTTGGGTGAACTCTAGGAGTTGGCGATGGACAGGGAGGCCTGCTGTGCTGCAATTCATGGGGTCACAAAGAGTCGGACACGACTGAGCAAGTGAATGGAACTGAACTGAGCCACTGGAAGGTTCTTGGTAAAAGTTTGTATTGGTAATATAATGGGAGGGGAAAAAGAACCAAATGTTCAAATGGCTACAGACAAGAAGAGCTCAAGTGCATCTTCTACCATTTCTGGCATGCCAGGAAGACTGCACCTGGGAAGGGAAGATGAAGCACTATGGGCACAAGAGACAAAAACAATTCCAGACACACATACAGGGACACAACTTGTAGGAATCATAGGCTCAAGCCCCTAACGGAACAGTTTGGGCTCCAACAACTACACAGGGATTTGGACAGAATGTGGAGAGGAAGTAACGAGTCCCCCAAATGATAAAGAAGTCATAAAATCAAATCCACAGATCTTGAATAGGAAAGGCCCCAGGGAACACAATCTAAGTCTGTCCCAATATGACTAGCTTCCAACTGCTCCCCAACCCTGAGGGGGTCTGAAGCAGAGAAGTGGGGCTTCTGTCACAGCAGGAGGGCACATGTGCCCGGAAGCGACATTCCCAAATGTTCTCACTTGACATCGGGGAAACTGAATACCGTGTGATGGGAACCACATCACTGTGTGGACCAATGTCAGCAAACACACACCATCCCAATGGCGCAGAGCTCTCCGGTACTGCTGGTACTCCTTTAGCCCACTTCCAGCCAGCTCCAGATTCCAGTCCTCAGAGCATGTATTTCCTATTGCCTTTCTCATCACCACATAAACCTACTGAGGAAGCAGCTTGCCTTCACTCCCCTTTCACCTTCCTTCAGTCCTCTGTCCACCATGGCCTGCTGATAACCCTACAGAACCTGCAATTGTGACTGGTCCCGCCTTCCCTGTTCTCCTCTGGCCTCTACGGCCACCACCTCTAGTCTTGCGCTCAGGAGTCATCATTCTGCGAAGCCTTCCTCTCTGTTCCCACAACATCTCGCACACAGACATGTGATATTCACAGTGAGAGCAAATATCATTGGGGCATCTACTGTGTAAGCAGGCCCTGATCCAACTGCTTTACATCTGCTAACATTCAGTCCTTTAGGTGACCCTAAGCAGGTACTGTTTTCATCTCCATTTCCCGTCGAGGGGACCTGAGGCCCAGAGACGGTGAGTGACTTGCTCATGGCCACAGAGTGAGTGGGGGAGCCACGATGCTAATCCATCATTTCTGTGCAGAGGCCATGTTCTTCACTGCTCCGCTAGAGTGTGACTGCCACGGCATTAGTCACATTACTAAGAATTCATGTTTTACGTGAGCTGTAAGGTTCTAGAAGGCAGGAAACATCTATTCACCTTTGAATCTCTAGGGCTTCAATAAGACCTGACACTGGCAGACACTGGACAGATGTTTATGGCATGAATGGGTAAATGAATGGTGGTGAGAATTGAAAAATATGGAAATTATTTGCCAGAAAAACCTTGAAAAACCCTTCTGTAGTCTTGGGTAAATGGTGTAACTCTCTAAAGCTTCAGTTTCCTCATCTATAAGATGGAGAGGATGATAATACTTACTGAGAGGTGCTGTTAGGATTAAATGAGATGATACATATAAAGAGCTCAGCACAGGGCCTGGTATGGTTAAGTGCTCAATAAATATTGGTGGTAGTTATTATTACTACTACTATGATGATGATTCTTCTCTAGAGGTCTTTAGACTCACAAGGGAGAAGGCAATGGCACCCCACTCCAGTACTCTTGCCTGGAGAATCCCATGGACAGAGGAGCCTGGTGGGCTGCAGTCCATGGGGTCGCGAAGAGTCGGATACGACTGAGCGACTTCACTTTCCCTTTTCCTTTTCATGCACTGGAGAAGGAAATGGCAGCCCACTCCAGTGTTCTTGCCTGGAGAATCCCAGGGACGGCAGAGCCTGGTGGGCTGCCGTCTATGGGGTCGCACAGAGTCGGTCACGACTGAAGCGACTTAGCAGCAGCATTTCTCTAGAGGTCTTTAGACTCACAAGGGAGAAGGCAATGGCACCCCACTCCAGTACTCTTGCCTGGAGAATCCCATGGACAGAGGAGCCTGGTGGGCTGCAGTCCATGGGGTCGCGAAGAGTCGGATACGACTGAGCGACTTCACTTTCCCTTTTCCCTTTCATGCACTGGAGAAGGAAATGGCAGCCCACTCCAGTGTTCTTGCCTGGAGAATCCCAGGGACGGCAGAGCCTGGTGGGCTGCCGTCTATGGGGTCGCACAGAGTCGGTCACGACTGAAGCGACTTAGCAGCAGCAGCAGCAACAGACTCACAAGAGTTTCTTCATATAGGAAGTTTTTTTTTTTTTTTGGTGTGAACACAGCTGGAAGAGATGGGATAAACTAGGTGACCTGTCAAGAGGCTTCTTGGTTTAGGATTCAGTATACATGCTCTCACAGTGCACTAAGGTGGCAGAGATGGGAACCTTAAACTATGCTACAGAAAATAATAACAACACAGAATTACTGATAATAAACTTCTGTTTCAAAGAAGGAATAAAGAAGAGCTTTTCTCTGTAGGGAAAGACCCTTGCCAGCTTGGTTTTGTTAAACACATGTCTTGATTTTGGAATTTCAAATAGACAAATAATTTAAACCAAATTAAATAAGTGTTTTATTAATAAATATGAATAGAATTTAAACATTACCAAATAGTTTATTACCAAAGAGTTTTCCAAATGAGAACAAGTTTAAAACCTATTAATTAGATCTTTAGCCTCTAATCTAAATAATTAAAATTCTATAACTTACTAAACATAAATAAAAATTCCATGATAAAGAGAAGCGGTGCTTTAGTTTTGCTTATCACAGTGGTGCTTGACAGATGAAGAATCAAGTCTGTAGCTATGTGGTAGGTCACAGCCAGTTCCCCTCCTAACTGTGTCACTGGGCATTAGGGCTTCTTTCCTAAGCTATTTATATACATATGCAAAGCATGATCTCATTTAGAAACAGTAATTACTCATAGCTGTGGCTACCCAGCCATTTCAGATTCCTGTTAAAAATTAAACCTTATAGTTGAGTTGCTTTTCTTCTGATGTCAAAGATACTGTCATGAAATTGTTTTTTTTTTTTGCTAACAAGGCAATGTGTTATTCATGACTGCTTTTGTCCTTCCTGGTGGAGTTTGCTAGAGCTGGCACATTATTCTTATGTCTCTTTCAGACCACTTTTCTCCATTTCATCCATTTCATTTTGGTTCCAACTGTGGCCATCATAGTCAAAATCAGTATGTATTCAGCATTCGTAAGATATGCATTATTAGCAATAGTCTTAGACATGGACTTAATTCCATTTAGTGCCAACAAAACCAAATGAGAATTCCTGAACCTCTTCTAAGTACATAAAAAAACCAAGCAGGTCAGGTCCAGGAGCTGGCTTCCTTCCACAAAAGATAAAGGCAGCAACATGGACCTCTGGATCAGTGCTTCTCCAAACAGCATGAGTAAGAATCACCTGGAGAACTGTTAAAACACAGACTCCGGGGCCTTTTCCCCAGAGATTCTAATTCAATAGGTCTGAAGTGGGACCAAATAATGGGCATTTCGATGTGTTTCCATGTGATACTGAAGCTGCAGATCCGGGACCCACACTTTGAGAAGCACTGCTCCCAACCACCACAGAACTGAAACAATCATCTATAAGGTCCATAACTTCCAGCTGTTGTTTCAAGCCAGTCCCAAAGGGCCAGAGTGGAAACAGGTGCCTCCAGGACTAGAGCCTGTTCAACTTCTACTACCTAAGTAATCCTGCGTATCTCTAGGAGTACGGGATTTTAAAACCCTAGATACCAGAGCTCAGCAGTCACTGTCTCATTACCCAGAACTCTTGTGAATCACTCAGCTCATGAATCCCTGAACAGAGAAGCTCCAGTGGCTCATGTGCTAAGTCACTTCAGTGATGCCCAACTCTCTGCAACCCTATGGACCTTAGCCAGCCAGGCTCCTCGGTCCATGGGGTTGTCTAGGCAAGAATACTGGAGTGGGTTGCCATTCCCTTCTCCAGGAGATCTTCCTGACCCAAGGACTGAACCTGTATCTCTTAGGTCTCTTGCATCGGCAGGTGGGTTCTTTATTACTACCGCCACCTGGACCTTTTATTCAGATCAAAGGAGTCTGTTCAAACAGTGGTGGCCTTTTAGTGGTCGAGTATATGAGAGGAATCCACAGTATGAATGCACAATATTTATTTAACCATTCTCCTACTAATAAACATGTGTCCCTTAACACATTTATTTTTCACTGTTATAAAAATTACTGGAATACTCTTGCTCACTTATGTGGGTATTTCTTTGGGATACATCATCAGAAAAAGCGATCCTGAACTGGATCAAAGGCTGTTACATTCTTTTTGTTATATAGTACCTTTACTTCTTACATCTCAATATCAGAGCTAGGAACATATTCCAAAAGTAGGCCTCTAAAAATTTTAAAGTCAAGACCACAGCAATAATTCTACCAGCCTCTTACTCTGATATCTTAGATCCCTTATTTTATGAAGTATAAGAGTCAAATACAAGAAGCAAAATACATTTTTTGCTTTTTTTGTTGTTGTACAGTTAATATGACCTGGTCAGTGAACAGTTTATTAAATACTACCTTCTGCTCATACATGGAAGAAAAGAAGTTAAAAAAAAAAAAAAGAATAAAGAAAACCCTAGTTTCTGACCATATGCTAAAGTCTATTAAAACTGTGTCTGTTCGGGCTTCCCTGGTGGTCGAGTGGTTAAGAATCCGCCTGCCAATGCAGGACACACGGGTGTGAACACTGGTCTGGGAAGACCCCACATGTCAAGAGGCAACTAAGCCCATGCACCACAACTACTGAGCCCATGTGCTCGAAAGCCTGTGCTCTGCAGCAACAGAAGCCGTCACAATGAGAAACCCGCGTATCGCAACTAGAGAGCGGCCCCTGCTTGCCGCAGCAAGACAAAGGCCTTGCAGAGCAACAAAGACCTGGCACAGCCAAAAATAAATAGATAGGATTCGTGTTAAGTGCTCTCAGACAGCCATGCGCTTTTCTTTCAGAGAAAAATTAGCAACCATCTTCCTCACTAGCCTGTAAATTCCAAAAGATCAGGGATTGTGTGTGTGTTTATTATCATTTCATCAAAAGCATCCAGCTAAGTGCTGGGCTTATAGATGAAGCTCAATAAATACAGAGGAAGAGAGAATATGAAAGAATAAGAATGAATGAATACAAACATACTTCTAAAAGACTTGGGTAAACAAACAATTCTTATTACAGATCGACAGTAGGATATTTGAATATTCAGTCTTATGGAAAAAATGTAATATCAGTGTTACAGGAAATTATGAAAGTGAAAAACTGTATCAACTACCCTAAGAGAGCAACTACTTTTTTTCCTTATAGTTTTCTTCTAATCTTTGTCCAAATACATATTTTTAAAAAATATAATTATTCATGATATTAAAAGACTATAGAGACAAAATTTTAGTTGACAGTTTCTTCCTATAGAAATAGAGCTACCATTTTAGGAAAACATATAAATAAATATAACTTTTAAGACTATTAGACAGGAAACTAAATTTTAGGTGCATGATTTGAAAATAAGCGTATACTCTTACTTTGGCACTTGGCGATGGTATTACACACCTGTTTTTATAAGTGAGACGCACAGTTCTCGTACCTTCCCATTTCCCAGGCTGCTGTTCTTTAGAAGCCTGTTCCCATTTAGAGATAATGTCACAAATCTAGAAGGGAGTAGAAAATGGAGATTCATAATGTTTTTCACATTGGGTATTTTTTGAAGACAAGCACGTCTACAGACTGGAAATTTTCAATTAATGCAATCAAACCAAATGGACTGAAGCTTTCTGTTTTAAGCTTCTGCAGCTCTGAGTTTAGAATTTAATTATAAATCACTCTTTGGTCTTCTTATCCTTTTGGACACACATTAACTTTGGACTATGGCCATGAATTTTTTACTCAAAAAGGAAACTTAATGAAGGATTGCATGAGACTGGAAACAAGAAGATTCCAGGAATTTTTTCATGATTCAGTCACCGAAAAGCAACTTTTCCACCTTCTGAGTTTAAAAAGATTGGAATAACTGAAGTTATACCAAAGAAATCTGAAATATAATGTTAAGGTTCTCGGGGAAAGAACAAAAATTCTTTAGGAACAAGATAAATTTTAAAAATCTTGTCATTTACAGAATCATAAATAAAAGTTTTTAAAATTATGGGGTAAGCAATTATTCACCAAAGTCCCTAATATTTACTCAGCTCAAGTCAACCAAAAATACTAGCTTATCTTCTTGATCAATTATTAAAGGTATTCAAGGAATGTCGGTCTCAAAAATTTACATTTAGAAAAGTTGATCTGAATGGGATATACTTGAAACTGCAAAGAAAAAGACATTCATTTATCTAGATGCCTAAAATGCCGCTGAAGAAACAAGTGGGAGTGGGGTGGAAATTCTATCTTCTGACCAGCACTCCTAAGGAACTAAGTATGAGTTTTAACATATTGCATATTTAACTCATGAAGATCCAACAGATCATTCTGCAAATGGAGCTGGGCTTTGGGAGTGAAATGAAAGGACTGATGTTTTATATGCTCTACACTCATGGGTGCATCCCTTGCTTTGCCCCAAATATTTCATCTCCAAATCAGAGCAGTGCCTTTATCCCATAACAAGGTACTTATTCCCAAGAGCAATAAGGACCATGTCAAGTAAGAGGATCCAGACCTAGTTCCAGCTATTTGATTTGCCATACATATTTTTCATTCTAGGCCTCAGTTTCTTCATTTGCAAAATAAGTGGGTTATTTCTCCAAGGTTCCTTATGGTTCTATATCCTGTTTTTAATCATTGCCATCGCTAGATGGAAACTTCATTAAAGCTAGAAAACATTTGTAAAGAATCTTCCAATTCTCTGTCTTTGCTCATGATCTTCCCTATGTCTGGAATCGCTTCTTTATTTCCACAGGTGCATTTTCTTGTGTGTGTTAGTTGCTCAGTCATGTCTGACTCCTTGCGACCCCATGGACTGAAGCCTGCCAGGCTCTTCAGTCCATGGGATTCTCCAGGCAAGAACACTGGAGTGGGTTGCCATTTCCTTCTCCAAGGGATCTCCCCGGCCCAGGGACCAAACCTGGGTCTCCCACATTGCAGGCAGTTTCTTTACCATCTGAGCCACCAGGGAAGCCTGGTGCATTTTCTACCAGTCAAAGTCCAGCTGAGCTCTTCCCTGATTTCCACTGAATGTAATCTTTTCCTCTGTAGAATGTTCACCACATTCTTAAACTATTTATCATTTTCAATTTTAAGGTTATCAGTGTATAAGGTTACTCTTCCCTAAGCAGATTAGAAGTTCACTATGTGCAGGAAATATTTCTGTTCCTTCTTTATATTCCCCAAAGGGTCTGCTCCAGCTCCTGGGACACAACGTGTGTGCGTGAGTGCACAGTCGTGTCCAACTTTTGGCAACCCTATGGACTGTAGCCTGCCAGGCTCCTTTGCCTGTAGAATTTTCCTGGCAAGAATACTGGAGCAGGTTGTCATTTACTACTCCAGAGGATCTTCCTGACCCAGAGATCAAACCTGCATCTCTTGTGTCCCCTGCATTGACAGGCAGATTCTTCACCACTGTGCTACCCAGGAAGCCCCGGGACACAATCTACAGTTAAATGGATACTGCTGAGTGAATAGAGCTTCCATACCTCCACTCTTTCTACCTTAATGTTTAGGGTATTATTACTACTATTAATCCTCTTCCTCTCTTTAACACGTAAGATATGTTGTGTGTGAAGGGTTTCCCTGGTGGCTCAGTGGTAAAAAAATCTGCCTGCCAATGCAGATGTGGGTTTGATCTCTGGGTCGGGAATACCCCCTGCAGTAAGAATGGCAACCCAGTCCAGTATTCTTGCCTGGAAAATTCCATGGACAGAAGAACCTGGTGGGCTACAGTCTATGAGGTCACAGAAAGTCTGACATGACTTAGCAATTAAACAACAATAACAATGTATGTGTGTACAGATTTTATTCAGAATTCCTTGGCTTCAACAAAGTCCAACAATATTTTTTTAATGAAGATTAGATTGCTTATATTTTTGGAAAATTCTTGAACTAAACTTTTTGCAAATAGCAGAATAACTTCTTTGCTGTTTCCTGGGTCTGCCTCCTTAAAAAGTTGGTTTTACCTTGATGTTTCCTTGAAGACAATGCTCTAAATCCCGGCCAGAAGGATCATCTGTGAACAATGCAAATCCAGACTGTGCTGGCTTCCTCATCCCTGTATCTTGGTTCAAAGTATTCAAAAACTCTTCCACTGTGGTGGATGCATCAAATCCAACCACCTAAACAGAAACAACATAGTCCTTCTCTTAAAAGGTATACACATTTCAAACCTAGATTTCAGGGGGGAAACAGGGCATACCTGATGCATGATTAATGATAACATATATTTATCTAGGTGCTTTAACTTTTTTTCACAGTTCCACTGGAGAAAATTAATGTCATCTTAGTCGTTAGCCTGACATAAGAATTCCTGGCTTCAGCCAACAGACGTGAATTCAAAATAGAAAGATCATTTGAAAGCTATAAACTTCTTGCAGAGATACTATGCTGGCCCATTATGAACTACAGAACAGTATGTAATCTTTAAACAAAGGGGAAAAAACAAAAAAGAAATACACTTAAACATATGAACACTTTTAAGCATTTAATTTTTGTTTCTTTAATATGCAGTTAAGTATCTGAATTCCATGATAAAAGGCTTAGAGCTACAAAGACTAATTGCCAGCTTTGGAATATGTTTGCTTCATTAATAGGCAATCACCTAGATGTGAGTTGGAAGGGCCTGGACAGTTTTCCCAGAGAATTTCTAAGATGTGGAGACTTTAAAGGGACTAAATCTGTACACACCCCATGCCAGTGATCATTTCCTCATCTAGCCGGTATACTGCTGGGGGAAGCCCTAAATCGAAGTCTTTTTGCTTTTCTCCATCGGAATTATAATGGTAATGAAAATCCTCCCTTATTTCATTCAATATGGATTTTTTAGTGTGCATCCTTTTTTAGCAAAACTGTTTCAAAACTCAACTTTCCTGACAGGAAATCTAATATATTCGCATGTTTATCACTGCCAGCTGCTGACAGTAGGGTAACAGTCACCTCTCAACACCACAGAGGTTATACACAGGATTCTGGGCTAAGCACGTGTTCACTGGGTAGAAAGTCTAATCTACCTGATATATTCCATTCATGAAGTGCACAGGGATACTGAAGGGCAAAGAATGATGATATGGGTTTCGAAGAAGGGTGGAAAGAATCTCCATTCTTGAGGGTCTTGCTTCTCGATCTCCATTCTGTTGTGTTCTTTCTACACATCTCTGGCAGTAAATGGCATATTTTCCAAATTCTGTCCTATAATACAAAACTTAAGATAAAACCTAAGAATAAATTTAATTAAGATATATGAAACCATTAGAAACTTTCTTTGGTATACATTATTACAATGTATCATGCTAACGTTGACAGAATAATATCATATTATCATTATTGAATGACAATATTAACTGCTATATTAATACACATTAATATTATATAATGTTAATTATCATAATCACAATAATATAAAATTAATATTATATAATACTGATATATATTAATACAATATTATCATTATTGAGTGATAATATTAACTGCTATCACTTTTCTCAAATTCTAGTGTATTTAGTTTCACCACCGACTAAACCAGACTTCCCACAAAGCAATCTTCATCATTATTGTATTATTATTATAATCACAAAATAAATTTAAAATTACCAGACATTACATGGTCACATATAGTGATTATATTAATAAATATAAAGAAAATAACTGTATAAAGACTAGAACAGGATAACTTAAGAAGTGCATGATGAAGAGAGTTCTCTTTTGAAGAACACAGAGGTTAATGCCATTCCTGCTGAGCAAGGTAAGAAAATATCTTCAAACAAAAATAAAAATGTATTTTCCTTGGGACTTCCCTGGTATTCCAGTGGCTAAGATCTGCGCTCCCAATGCATGGGGTACAGGTTTGATGTGGTCAGGGGACTAGATCCTACATGCCACAGCTAAGACCTGGCTCAGCCAAATAAATAAATATTCCTTCTTTACAAAACATGTACTTCATTAAAAATATTAAGTCTTAAACAAAACCACTGGGGTAAATAAATCCAGTAAAAGCTGGACAGAGATCTTATTTGTCCTTATTTGTTACATATAATTTTCATTTCACTTATATAAGCAGATTGATAACGTACCTAAATATAGGTACATTCAAGTGCCTTTTAGGTGGGCTTTAAAATCTCACCTTTGTAGGGGGTGGGTGGTTCTCAGTGACTACCATTGTAATCATATGACCTTGATGACAGAGTCTCCAAAAATATATTATGAGCTGGAAGATATTTTCCTACTGCTTCTAAGCTGTTTTTTCGTTTCATCATTTGTTTGAGTCCCAGAGTCTATTTAAACAACCTAATGTGAACCTCTTGGACAAAATGATCCCAATCACCCTTGGCTGGGCACCCCAGGCCCCACTGTAAGAAAGGCATTCTAACAGTGAATTGGAAAAGTCTTTTTCAAAGGAGTAAAAATTCTGAGGTAATTCAAATACATACAATTATAAAAGGTGGGAAAACTATCAGAGAAGTCTTCTACATAAAAGAATTAAATGTGAAGAAAATAGTAATAGAAAAAATAAGGAAACAAAATAGTTGCTTTTATTGGATAAACACCCACTAACGATAAGACATTCATACTTGAAATGTACATAGACTTTTAACTTAAAATATTCTTTGTCAGCTTTTCAAGCTTTTAGTGAACCTCCCATAAGAGATTTAAAGTAACAAAGGAAATCTCTTTCTAGCTCTGCATAAATGACAACCAAAGGCTTCCTGTATCAACATTTGTTTCACACATTCTTCCACAAATGTACCTGGCAGGTTACTAAATACCTATGATTTACTGCAGACACAGAGGCCACATAAATGGTGCAGCTGGCTAGAACTCTGCGTACCTGGAATCTGCATTTCTCTTTAGGTGGAGCCTGAGGAGCCACAGGAAAGGATGATGGGGAAGGAAGAGCCCAACACAGAGCGCCAAGAGTTGCCAGCCCTGGACAAAGAGAAGCATCACACGTTAGACACCATGTGGTCATCAGAGATCTAAGTCAGGGAGAGTGTGACTGAGAGGAGGTGAGAGCAAAGGAATGATAATAGTCTTTCTTGATCCCAAAATGTTTTTGCTTTTTTCCACATAGACATCATCTCCTTAGAGCATTTATAATACATAAAAGCATAAAAGCTTCATATTGGGGTAGAACCATAATCCATCTAGTTATGTATTCAGTTGTCTACAACTCAGGTATCAGAGGATATCATATAGTAATCTTTTTTGATATTACACAAGAAGGTTAGAGAAATTGTTCCCTTTTGTTCACTTATGCATTAACTCCTTCACTGAAATATACGTAATTGCACTAACAAAGAGCAAACTGAAAAGCAGTAAAAAAAATAATTTATACAAAAAGCAAAACCTATCTACCCATACATACATACATACATAGCTAAACAAGGGGCAAGCACAAAAATATTAATAGAGGTATCTCTAGGTAATAGAGTTATATATGACTTTTATTATTCTCTTGCTCTGGTCTGTATTCTATTTTATATCTTAATTTTTTAAATCAAGTAAGTATAACTTCAATATTTTTTTTAAATGTCATACAAAAAAGGAAAAGGGGGAAAGGCCCTGCCCTTGAAGAATGTACGATCTAGGAGAAGACATTATTTATATATATATAAACAGTAATCTATAATACAGCATTACACTGTAATAATGTTTTTTAAGTAAAACCAATGGACGGAATGATTACTGATGCAGGAGTCAGGAAAGAATCTATGGGAGGGATGTTGCTTGGGCTGGACTGTGAAGTCCACAGGCAGGAAAAATGCAGAGGGATCTAGATTGCCAGGTGAAGGATAATGCAAAGGCAGGGTTGTTTGAAGAATGAGGAGAGTTTATTCATTCACTGTACACTGGAGACAGGATGTATAAAATGAAGTGGAGAAAGAAGAGGCCACTGGAGCTAGATTATGAAGGGCTCCTGATAAACATGAAGTTTCAGAACCCTGCTCAAGCATAGGTCCCCTCCAAATCCCTGGGACAGGCCCTATGAGCTGTCACAGTCATATGACAATGTTCATTTGTTCTTTTAAAATTTGTAAAAGTAATAAATTTTTTATTCTTTTTCTTAGTATTCATTGCACAAGTTTCAAGTCCCACAAAACCTAGATCCACTCCTGAGAGTCTAGGGTAAGAAATTTCTATTTTATCCTGTGATTGACAGGGAGTCAGTAAGCAAAGATTAAAAGAAGCATTCATTGAAGAGTAAACACAAGTGACTAAAACCCTCCTGAAAATAAATCTGACTGTAATAATTAAGGAAATGTATACAAAATCAATAGTGATGTGCTACTTTTTACCTGGAAAGAAATTACAGAAGAATTACACTGAATATTGTTGAAGATATGGAAAATTCTAGAAGTGGACACAATGAAATTCACTGGACTTGCACACAAAATTCAGGTTCAAAGATGTCTATTGTAGTGGTATTTATTATAGGAAAGGTAACTGGAAAAACCTAAAACGTATAGCAGTTGATATTAATGCAACTAGTATTAATGTTTTGAAGACTGCTGAAGGCTATAGGGGAAATGATTATGTTTTACAGTTTTTAAAAAGTATATGCACACTGTAATGTTAGTAATGTTAAAAACTGTGAATATATAAATAAACACATATATACATTTATATATAGATTATAGAAGCTGAAAGGATATACATCAAAATAGTAATAGTTGTTTTCCATTTCATACTTTTTGTATTTTCCAAATGTCTATATTGAATATGTATTATACTTACAATCAGGAAAACAACATCATTCAAAATTGCATGTGTATGTATCAACACATACCTGCAGTGGTCCTGGTTGATTCTGTGGCTGTCTCCATCTTGTCTGTTTAATGAGCTGACAGCAAATTTCATTCTGTAGCTCAGGATGTGTCAGACAGATTTGCAAAGCACTCTGGGCTAGAGATATGTGGTAATCAATTGCGGGAGAGTCGACTGCCGCATTTATAAAAAGTTGGCAGGTCTGAATTAAATGAAAAAAATAGATATACTCAGGGTGAGAAATGATAAGATTTATTCTTCATGAATTATATTGATTCTCTTACTAGCAAAAGTTTTTGTTTAAAAGGATTTCCACAAAGATATATTGTGATAACATTAATCAAAAGAAATCTGGAGTGGTGACATTAATATCAGACAAAGTAGATTTCCAGGCAAGGAATTATGCCAGAGACAAAGAGCATCATTTTATAATGAAGAAGGGGTCAGCTCATCTAGAAGGGGTAACAATTCTAAATGTTTTAATAATATAGCTTCAAAATACACGATGCAACAACTTATAGGACTGTAAGGAGAAATAGACAAAATTCACAATTAAAGTGAGAGACTGCAATACCCCCTGTTAACATCTGAGAGAACAAGCAGGTAGAAAAATCAACATGGATTTAGAAAACCTAAACAATACTATCAATCAACCTGACCTAATTTGTAGAACAGTCCACCTCTGAGAAGAATATGCATTCTTTTTAAGGGCATATGGAACATTAATAGCCTCTAGAGTCTACTGGAAAACAAACTTCATAAATACAAGATATTTTCTTGTTTATGTTTATACTCTCTACACAGAACAGAGTTCAACTCCTTCTTATTTTTATTCTTTTCTAGTAATATCAATTGGTATCTTTAAGAACTAGTTTACTGAGGAAAGTATTTTGGGAAATAGCAGCCTAAATAACTTAAAGTAAATACATATTATTTTTCTCCAAAAAGATTAAATTTTAGAGTAGGTTACTAGGAAAAGGTTATAGCATAATCTTTCCTAGACAGTCTCCAAAGTAAGATATTAATACTTATCATTCCTCATTTTAACAGTTCATTGTAATAAAACTGTGTAATTTCATTTTGATCTTGACTAGAGAACTCTTGCTTGAGGAAGTTTGGGATGGATTGCCTACAGGCATCAGAAGCAGCTTCAATACTCATTAAATGTTCTATGAATTCTAAAAAATATATGCATACTAATTTAACAACCCTAAATTACTGTTATAAATGTATCAAATAGCCAGTTGTGGTGCTTTACATGTATATTTGTTTCAATGAATTAAATACATTGGGGTTATTAGTGGCATTGAGAGTAAAATGAAGTGCTGCGAGTAAAATCTTTTGCGAGGGCTATTTAAAAATCTTAGTCTTTTTTTTTCTTATAAATGTCAGGAAACAAAAAAAGTACTGCTTGTGACAGGATATGGTTGGATCTTGCTTTTTATACACTCTGACAATCTCTACCTTGTAGTTGGAATGATTAGACCATTTAAATTGAATATTAATTATTAGTATATTGTTGTTGCTGCTTAGTCTCTAGGTCACGTCCAACTCTTTTGCGACCCCATAGACTGTAGCCTACCAGGCTCTTCTCTCCATGGGATTTCCCAGGCAAGAATACTAGAGTAGGGTTGCCATTTCCTTCTTCAGGGGATCTTCCCGACCCAGGGATCGAACCCATGTCTCCTGCTTGGCAGGTGAATTCTTTACCACTGACCCACCTGGGAAGTGAATTATTAGTATGGTCAGGAATAAATCTCTCTTTGTCATGATTAGTATTCTTTTAATTTATTTTTAATTGAAGGATAATTGCTTTATCATATTGTGGTGATTTCTGCCAAACAACAATATACATCAGTAATAAGTTTACATATGTCTGAGGATTAGTATTCTTTTAACATGATGTTGGAGTCTGTTGACTAATATTTGATTAGTTTTTGTGTGAAATGCTCTGTTTCTATAATATTTTCTGGGGTTTGGTATTAAAATAATACTCACTTCACAATAAGAATCTAGTGACATGATGACTGAGAATTGCTTCAAAATGACCTAGTCTTGGGGAGCAATAGGGATGGGGAGAATAAAACAAAACTGGTCTTAGGTTGATAACTGTGGAGCTGGATTGTGAGCATCTTATTCTTTATAATATTCTCTCTACACCTACATATGTTTGATATATATATATAAGCTTTGAGCTTTACCCAAAACAAACTAAAAGAAAAAAATTTTGCAAAATTTCTTTCTTTCCTATACTTTGGGACACCTTGAACAGCACTGAAATTATCTACACTTACAAAGTTTGGTTAATTTCTCTGTTTAAATTTTTATTCACCTGTGTAATTGGTTTTGGTCATTTATATTTTGTTATATAGTTGATCACTTCATCCAGATTTTCAAATATATTTGTAGAAAGTCTGTCTTACTTTGGGTATTTGTGTATTCTACAGGTAGATTTTTAAAAGCACTTCATGATGGTATTTTAAAAACATGAACAAAAGTAGACAGAATAGTATAATGTACCCATTACCTAGTGTCAACAGCTGTCAACAAGCATTTTACCATACTTGTTTCATTCAATCCCTGTACTCACTTTTTTCTGTAGTATTTTAATGTATACCATGTTATTTTACTAATACTTCAGTAGGGCTTTCCAACTGACAAAAGATTTTTCCACATAAGCATCATGTCATCATCATCTACTTCCCAAATTAACAATTCTCTAGTATTAGCTAGTAAACAAATGCTTTTTTGAGATGGGAGGAATATAGCCAAGAAAAAAAACAAAGAAGAGATAAAAACTAAAGACTCTAAGAGACTAAAGGGAAAATGAAGTACCAAGGCGCCAGCACAGAGTCAAGACGAAAATCCATAGAAGATACATTATATTCTGAGACTGCAGTAATGGAGGAAGAAACAGATGAAACAATGCCTCTTGGGATGAGAGATTCAAGGTGATCATTTCTCATGCCCTCTAATTTTCCAATGAAATTAAATTTGTTCTGAGGAGCACTATTGAGGAGGGAATTTGAGGGGATGTGACCAAAGACAAGCAAAGAGAGACAGCTGGCCCCGAGGAATGAAGACCATAGAGTTACACAGACTCCAGTCCCCACAGCTGTTTGATGCTCTCTAGAGTCGGACACGACTGAGCGACTTCACTTTCACTTTTCACTTGCATGTTTTGGAGAAGGAAATGGCAACCCACTCCAGTGTTCTTGCCTGGAGAATCCCAGGGACGGGGGAGCCTGGTGGGCTGCTGTCTATGGGATGGCACAGAGTTGGACATGACTGAAGCGACTTAGCAGCAGCAGCAGCATTACACGTGCAATTGATACAGAAGCGGGCAAGACCACAGCAGTGATCTTGGTAGGAGTTTGGCTGAAGAATGCATGGGGCCATAGATCCCAAGGAACTATAGTGCTCTTCCTTGATCTCAAAGAAAATAAATTACTCAAAAAAAGGTCTTAGTGAGGATGAGAAATGGAAGAGTAAGAAAGTAAGAGAGCTCTCGGGCTAAGAGATTATGGTTAAAGAAAGATATATTAGGATTTAAGATTTTAGAAGTGGTGTACTTATGGGGCATGTTGGGGTCAAGGTGTGGACATGGAGAATGGAAAGATGAAGCAGGGTTCCGTTCCGTTCAGTCGCTCAGTCGTGTCTGACTCTTTGCGACCCCATGAATCGCAGCACGCCAGGCCTCCCTGTCCATCACCAACCCCGGAGTTCACTCAGACTCACGTCCATTGAGTCCATGATGCCATCCAGACATCTCATCCTCAGTCGTCCCCTTCTCCTCCTGCCCCCAATCCCTCCCAGCATCAGGGTCTTTTCCAATGAGTCAACTCTTCGCATGAGGTGGCCAAAGTACTGGAGCTTCAGCTTTAGCATCATTCCTTCCAAAGAAATCCCAGGGTTGATCTCCTTCAGAATGGACTGGTTGGATCTCCTTGCAGTCCAAGGGACTCTCAAGAGTCTTCTCCAACACCACACTTCAAAAGCTCAATTCTTCTGCGCTCAGCCTTCTTCACAGTCCAACTCTCACATCCATACATCACCACAGGAAAAACCATAGCCTTGACTAGATGGACCTTAGTCGGCAAAGTAATGTCTCTGCTTTTGAATATACTATCTAGGTTGGTCATAACTTTTCTTCCAAGGAGTAAGCATCTTTTAATTTCATGGCTGCAGTCACCATCTGCAGTGATTTTGGAGCCCCCAAAAATAAAGTCTGAAGCAGGGTAGACAGCAAGCTTACTGACATTGAGAAGGTCATGGCACTGGTAAAAGAAGTGATAGCCAAGTCATTTAGTGTAATGGCAAAGTTTAAGGCAGAGAGAAAGAATGTGAGTTAGGAGCCAAAATCCTTAAGGAAATTTGAGGAGTTACCAGAAGGTGACTGATGACAGAGATAATGAAAAGTAAAAGTGAAAGTGTTACAAAAGTGAAAGTTTTAGTCACTCAGTCGTGTCGGACTCTTTGCGACCCCATGGACTGTAGCCTGTCAGGCTCCACTGTCCATGGGGTTCTCCAGGCAAGAATACTGGAGTGGGTTGCCGTGCCCTTCTCCAGGGGATAGTGGGGCAGGGGTAAAGAATGATATAACTGGCAAGTTTCAAGTGATCAGGGACTTAATAGAGGTTGCATAATAAGAATTTGAGCACATTAGCACTGGAGAAGAACAGTGTTGACTCCTCTTGCAATAGTGAGGTATGGTGATGTCAGAAATCTCTCCATCTGAGAAGCTGAAGAGAAAATGACTCTGATATTAAGTCTTTCACATGGCCCAAACCATAGTTTACCACAGAAATTTCAAATTCTTACTCAGAAAGTATATTAAATTCATCTAACTTTATTTCAGTGTATTTTCTTTGTCATTGTCATATTTTGAATTTTCTTGTATAACCTAGATTTTTATTTTTTCTTATTAAAATGCTTAATGATATAAGTGTTACGAAGGTGAAAGTTTTAGCCACTCAGTCGTGTGTCGGACTCTTTGCGATCCCATGGACTGTGGCCGGCCAGCTCCTCCCTCCAGGGGATTCTCCAGGCAAGAATACTGGAGTGGGCTGCCATGCTCTTCTCCAGGGGTTCTTCCCAACCCAGGGATCAAACCCGTGTCTCTTGCATCTCCTGCACTGGCAGGCAGCTTGTTTACCACTAGCACCATTTTTTGATATATAATGCCACATAAAATTTTACCTTAAATAATTTAATTGCTTCTGTCTGTAGAGCTTCTGAAGGTAGTGTTGTCAGAGGGGAAATGATTCCTTCTTTGCTGTGACACAAAGTAGGGTGTCTCCATATCTGAGAGGCTAAATACAAAGTGAAATGTAAATAAGAAACAGAAAGAATTACTTATTTGGGCCTCACATTAAATTAGCCCTTTAAAAATTAGCTCATTCAGGCTTGGCTTACAATTTAAGTCATAAAAGTCATGAAAAAACCTCTGATAACATTATTTTATTTCAGTTTCTAGGCCACTGGGAATCTCATATTTCTCTTTAGGATAAATTAAAGTTAGATGAGGTTGGTACAACTATTCTAGGCCAGAACAAGTCTATCAGGACATTGGTCATGTTGCTTAAATGTGCTAAAGATTGGTGACCTAGGTAGGGAGATGACTGTACATGAAAGGGAGCTGGGGGCAAGTTGCAGAGAAGAAACTAGAGCAGGAGGAGATAGAAAGATAAAGAAGAACTTGAAGTCATTCCCAAAATCAACATATATTGAATTCCTATGCCAGATCACAAATAAAATGTGATCTCTATTAAGTAGAGCAGAGTTTAGAATCTAGGCTATTAATGGGGAAACTTCAGCCATAAAAAAAAAAAAATTCAATGCAAAGCAACAAATGTTATGAAAGGGTTAAATGGTAAAGTGCATTGGGACATATTTTTAACACTTATTAGGCACCTTTTATGAGCCATTTGCTGAGGTGGGATGGGCTGGATGGGGGACCTCCTAAAGTATATAGGATTTCATCAGATTGGTGGGGAATGTGAAGGAGGGAGGGCAGTCCAGGCAGAGGGAGTAATGTGAGCAAGGTAGAAAGGTGAGACAGGATACGGCATGTTCAAGAATGATGGTGTCCCTGTAGCTGAAGAACCACAGTGAGAATCCTAGCCCATGACAAGCAAAGCCAGTAAGAATGGAATAGGAATCCACAAAATGAAATCCACAAAAGGAAGACTCTACTAGGCAAAGGGGGTTAGGGTCCATTTCATAAACTATAAAGACTTATACATTATAAACTTACAAGGTTCCCCTTCAATATTTAGCAACTTGCAAACAAGTTGTTCAAATTCAGATCCAACATTCACATTGTTACTTCCAGCTGCAACAGTCAGGTGATAAAGCCAAGTGTCCTTAAAAATTAAGACATATTAATAGAGATGTTACCAAGATACAGTTTTTGATGACTTAAGGAAAAAACAACTTGAATAGACAGTAGAAAACTGACACTGGAAAAAAAAATTCTTAATTTTTAAATAAAACTAAAAGCGACTTAGGCTCATTTGACGGAGAAGGCAATGGCACCCCACTCCAGTACTCTTGCCTGGAAAATCCCATGGATGGAGGAGCCTGTTAGGCAACAGTCCATGGGGTCGCTAAGAGTCGGGCACGACTGAGCGACTTCACTTTCACTTTTCACTTTCATGCACTGGAGAAGGAAATGGCAACCCACTCCAGTATTCTTGCCCGGAGAATCCCAGGGACAGAGGAGCCTAGTGGGCTGCCGTCTATGGGGTCACACAGAGTCGCACACGACTGAAGTGACTTAGCAGCAGCAGCAGCAGGCTCATTTGAATTGTGCTCATAGTGCCTTTTTCCCATTATTCACATTTTTATTATTTTCTTAGAAAAGCATACGAAAATCAAGAAAGTAATATGACATTAAGAGGCTAGAATAAATATAACTTACAGTCTTTTAAGGAATACAACAAATTCTATTCAATTTAAAATCTGATTCCTCATACATACAAATAACATAAAAAAATACTTAAGAAGTCTAGAAAATTTAAAGAAGGAAATAAAACCCAGAAGGAAAATACCTCAATACAATAAGGTCATCTAAGAAAAATTAAAACAAAACGAATACAGTATTGTAAAGCAAAACAAACTAAAAAATAAAAATAAATTTAAAAAAAAAAAAAGAAAAATTAATAGCTAATATACTCAATGATGAAAAACTGAAAGCTTGTCCTGTAAGATCCGTAAAGGCAAGGATGCCCACTCTTGCCACTTTTGTTCACCATACCACTGGAAGCCCTAGCCAGAGCAGTAGAGCAAGAAAAATAAATAAAAGCATCCAAACTGGAAAAGCAGAAGTAACATTATCTCTGTTTGCGGATGACATTGTCTTACTTGTTGAAAATCCTAAAGACTCCATAAAAACATTGTTAGAACTAATAAATTCAGCAAAGTTGCAGGATACAAAATCAACATACAAAAATTAACTGTGTTCATATACACTAACAATGAATTATCTGAAGAGAAAATTAAGAAAACAATCCCAAGCCAAAATAAAAAAAAGAATAAAATACTTAGAAATAAACTTAATCAAGAAGGCAAAAGCTTCATACAACAAAAACAATAAAATACTAATGAAAGAAACTAAAGTTGACACAAGTAAATGGAAAGACAGCCAGTCATGGGCTGGAAGAATTCATATTAAAAATGTCCAGGCTACTGAAAGCAACCAATAAAGGTTCAAAGTAATCTCTATCAAAATCCCAATTAAAAAAAACAGGAACAGAAAAAAACAATCTTAAAATTCATCTGAAACCACAACAAATCCCAAATAGCCAAATCAATTTTGAGCAAGAAGAATAAAGCTGAGGAGATCATACTTCCTGATTCAAAATATATTACCAAGCTACAATAATAAAAATAGTATGGTGCTACAATAAAAATAGTAAGTTCATTAATGGGCCTAATGATTGTCCTATTAGGCTAATGGGACAGAATAGAGTCTAGAAATAAATTCATGCACATATGGTCAACAGATTTTTGATAAGGTTGCCAGAATACAGTGGGCAAAGGATAGTCTCTTCAATTAATGGCGCTGGGAAAACTGGGTATCCATAGCAAAACAAAGAAATTGGACCCTGATCTCACACAACACACAATATCAACTCCAAAAGGAATAAAAACTTAAATATTAGACCTGAAATAATAAAACATCTGGAAGAAAACACTGGGAAAAAACTTCTGGACATAAGATTGGTCTCTCTTTCCTGATGCTTCTGACATCAAAAGCATAGGCAACAAAAGCAAAAATAGATATGCAGAATTATATCAAATTAGTAAACTTCTTCACAACAAAGGAAATCATCAATAAAATGAAAAATTAACTTACTGAATGGGAGAAAATATTTGTAAACCATATTTCTTATAAGGGGTTAATATTGAAAATATACAAAAAGCTCATACAATTCAATGGCAAAAAGACAAACAATCCAATTAAAATATGAGAAGAGGATCATTTGTCCAAAGAAGAGATATAGACGGCCAACAGATACACAAAAAGGAGCTCAACATCACTAATCATCAGGAAAATGCAAATGAAAATCACAGTGAATTACATCTTACAAAAAAAAAAAGTCAAGAAATAACAAATGTTGGTGAGGATATAGAGAAAAGGGAGCCCTGTATACTGCTGGTGGGAATGTAAATTGGTTCAGCTACTATGGAAAACCAGTATGTAGGTTCCTCAAAATTTAAAAATAGATCTACTATATGATCTATTAATTTTACTTCTGGGTATTTATCTGAAGGAAGCTTTGTAATATAAATTTATATAAAACAGTTCATTTCAATTCAGTTCAGTTCAGTCGCTCAGTCATGTCCGACTCTTTGCGACCCCATGAATCGCAGCACGCCAGGCGTCCCTGTCTATCACCAACTCCCGGAGTTCACTCGGACTCACGTCCATTGAGTCCGTGATGCCATCCAGCCATCTCATCCTCGGTCGTCCCCTTCTCCTCCTGCCCCCAATCCCTCCCAGCATCAGGGTCTTTTCCAATGAGTCAACTCTTCGCATGAGGTGGCCAAAGTACTGGAGCTTCAGCTTCTGCATCAGTCCTTCCAAAGAAATCCCAGGGCTGATCTCCTTCAGAATGTTATGCCGTCCAGCCATCTCATCCTCGGTCGTCCCCTTCTCCTCCTGCCCCCAATCCCTCCCAGCATCAGGGTCTTTTCCAATGAGTCAACTCTTCGCATGAGGTGGCCAAAGTACTGGAGCTTCAGCTTTAGCATCAGTCCTTCCAAAGAAATCCCAGGGCTGATCTCCTTCAGAATGGACCAGTTGGATCTCCTTGCAGTCCAAGGGACTCTCAAGAGTCTTCTCCAACAGTAACTCAAAAAGATATACGCACCCCCATGATCATCACAGCATTATTTACAATAGCTAAGACATGGAAGCAACCTAAGTGTCCATCAGTGGATGAATGGGTAAAGAAAATATGGTATACACATACAGTGGAATGTAATGGAGTCCTAAAAAGGAGGAAATCCTGCCATTTGTGACAACACAGAAGAATCTGGAGGACATTATGTTAAGTGAAATAAGCCAGACACAGCAAGACAATTATCATATAATACCACTGATATGATGGATCTAAAATCATCAGACTCATAGGAGTGGAGAGTGGAATGGCGGTTGCCAAGGGTTAGAGGGAAGGGGAAACAAGGTGATATTCATCAAAGGGTACAAAGTTGTAGGCATACAAAATGAGTAAGTCCTAGAGATCTATTGTACAGCATTGTAGTTTATGGTTAACAATACTGTATTACATACTTAAAACTTGCTAAGAGGGTAGATCTTATGTTAAATAGCTGTTATAACACACAAAAAAATAATAATTAAAAAAGAGGTCAAGAGGAAAAGTGATGGTTAGGTTTATGGCACAGGTTATGGTGATGGTTTCATGAGCACATAATTATTTCCAAACATCAACTTGTATACATTAATTTTGTATAACTTTTTATATGCAGGAAACAAAGAAGAAAAAAAAACCCATTTTCTGCTCCCCAAATACAGTGGCTTTTATCTATTAAAATATATATGTATATTTTTACATAGTTGAGATTATACTAAAATTATATTAATATGCTCCTTATATTAGAAAATTCAGAAATTCTAATGATCTATTTTTAATATAAAAATATAAAGCTTGCAGGATATTTTATCATATGCATACATTTAATTAATCAATTTTTTATTGTTGGCCATTTAGACGGTTACTAAATTCACACTAATAAAAAAATACTATAAAATCTGGGACTTTCCTGGTGGTCCAGTGGTTAGGAAGCTGCCTTCCAATGCAGGGGACTTGGTATTGGATCCCTGGTTGGGGAACTAGGACCCCACATGTCGAGAGGCCACTGAGACTGCATGCTACAACAGAGAGAAGCCTGTATGCCACAATGAAAGATCCTGCATGTGGAAACTGAGACCTAACACAGCCAAAAATAATAAATAAATATTTTTTAAAAAAACACCATGAAATCTAACATCTGTTAAGTAAAAAAGGGTGTATATTTTCTGAGTTTGAAATATATTAGAATAAAATTATTTTTAAAAGAATACTATGTCTAACAAATGTATATGTGTCTTTGATTGTACTTGCTGTGCTGTGCTATGTTGCTTCTGTTGTGTCCAACTCTGTGTGAACATACAGACTGCAGCCCTCCAGGCTCCCCTGTCCATGGGATTCTCCAGACAAGAATACTGGAGTGCGTTGCCATGGCCTCCTCCAGGGAATCTTCCTGACCCAGACAACAAACTTGTGTCTCTTATGTCTCACCTGCATTGGAAGGAAGGCTCTTTACCACCAGAGCCACTTGGGAAGCCCTTGATTGTACCTACTTATGTTCATTTGAAAATTATTACCAATACTTAATCATATTAGTCTAACTCATTCTAAATCAACCAGTTAGTCCTTACATACCTTCTCATGCTTGGATCCAATTAGGAGGTAAGTTGGACCTTGGTCTTTGGGGTGGATCACAATAGTGTAATGTGTGGATAACAGACTTCGCCCACTGGCTTCATAATCTTCATCTGAATCACAGGATCTGTCAACCTCTTCAACTTTAGCCTCCCAGAGTTTGATCTGACCTAAAGGAAACTAAAGTAAATATTAGTATTGTAAGGAAGGAACTTCCTGAATCTTTTCCTACTAAAATTTTTCATAGTCCTTTTCATTCTTGGCTTTATAAACCACATCTGTTTTTAAAGGAATGCCTAAAGGTAACTGGATTATCTACACTGTTACAAAAGTGGGGTAGCCACAGTTAACATGCCAACTGTGATATAAAAGAACAATCTGAATACTAGACATTTAGTTTTTGTGGGAAAAGCAAGAAGCCACTTCTGTACAGTGGTTCAAATTATTCAATTTGACCAAAATGATCCACTACCTAGTCAAGCAATTAGGTTATTCAGTCAAAATATTCATTTGACTTTTAACCCTCCAACAAAATTGATTTGATTAAACTATTGGATTAAAAGGATAAGTATAGACATAGTCCCAATACTATTGATAAAAAAGTAAAAAGTCAGACAGCTACTGTGAAGAAGTATGATTAACTATCACTGTAATAAATGAAAGTAATAAATGAAAAGTGTTTTGAAGCTATTTTTATATATGAAGAGTGAAAACATGAAAGTCACTCAGTTGTGTCCCACTCTTTATAACTCCATGGACTATACAGTCCATGGAATTCTCCAGGCAAGAATACTGGAGTGGGTAGCCATTCCCTTCTCCAGGGCATCTTCCCAACCCAGGATTGAAGCAAGGTCTCCTGCACTGCGGGCAGATTCTTTACCAGCTGAGCTACCAGGGAATCCCTCTCTCTATATATATATATGTTGCTTAGTCACTAAGTCATGTCTGATTCTTTTGTGACCCCATGGACTGTAGCCCACCTGTCCATGGGAATATTACTCTGTCCATGGGAATATCCCAGGCAAGAATACTGGAGTGGGTTGCCATTTCCTTCTCTAGGGATCATTTCCCAACTTAGGGATCAAACCTATGTTTCCTGCCTTGGCATGCGAATTTTTTACCACTGAGCCACCAGGGATATATATACACGTATATATAAAATAAATCACAAAAAAAATGCCACAATTTCTTCCATCTCAATTTAAGGGTAAGAAAAAAACTTTAAAATAATTTACATTAAATTTTACCTACTCTTTTACTGACAAAAACAATTATTTGCTATGTTTTAAAACTTTTGCTTTAATTAAGTACACTTATTCCAGGAACATACACAGTCTGCTTGAGAATTGTAGCTTTTAAACTATCTTACCTAGATATCTTATCTAAAATCCAATATTGTCTGTCTAATACTTGATTAATAGAAAAAAATTAATTAACTTAATTACATGTGTTTTATTTTATAAGTAAAACTTCTTTCCCCATTAAATTCATAAAAATTATTTTCTTAGTAGTTACTATGTGCAAAGTACTATTCTGGGTACTGAATGAAGAAAATTTCCTTCTGAAGGAAAAATGTAAACTTATCTATATTTTCATAAAAAGAAAGGTAGTAAAACAAAAATAATAGGGCAGCAAAGTCACATTAATAAACAAAAAGCAAGCTTTAAAAAATCAGATAAAGAAAACTAATTCTATTATGATAATACATGACAATACTATCCTAATTGTGTTCTCTAGGCATATATAATCATATGACAATCAAGGTTCCATCCACTGCAATATTTAAGGATGGTTATTCCTTTTGAGAGTCCCTTGGACTGCAAGGAGATTAAACCAGTCAATCCGAAAGGAAATCAACCCTAAATATTCATTGGAAAGACTGATTCTGAAACAGAAGCTCCAATCCTTTGGCCACATTATGCAAAGAGCCAACTCATTGGAAAAGACCCTGATGCTCGGAAAGATTGAAGGTAAAAGGAGAAGGGTGTGGCAGAGGATGAGATAGTTAGACAGTGTTACCAACTCAACGGACATGAATTTCAAAGGAGAAAGTGGAGGACAGAGGAGTCTGGCGTGCTGCAGTCCATGGAGTCACAAAGAGTCAGAGGTGACTCAGTGAATAAACAACAATACTCCTTTCACCAAAGGATCACCGTGGCTCCATAAATGGTGAACAGACCTGGCATTTTAAAATATTTTGACTGAATTTTAAAAAGACACTGATCGAGATAAAGACAAATTTTTCTGAAATATGTATAGCACAAAATGAAGTTAGCCTATACTGATTCAGAAGCATTCTAATACTTTTCCACTAATTATAATGGGTTTCTGTTCATCTATTTACATTCTTCTGACTTGTTCCTTCTATGATCAATGTTATCCATTTTTATTATATAGTAAAAATTACTATTAGTAGTGGTAGTAAGAATATTTAAATTTTACTCTCGGTAAATTTAAAATTACTTTTCTATTTATAAAACACACACTTATTATAGAGACTTGGTAAAAACTGAAAGGTTCCTGAAGAAGGAGGGGCTTTTCTGGTGGCTCAGATGGTACGTCTGCTTGCAATGCAGGAGACCCGGGTTCAGTCCCTGGGCTGGAAAGATCCCCTGGAGAAGGAAATGGCAACCCACTCCAGTATTCTTGCCTGGAGAATCCCATGGACAGAGGAGCCTGGCGAGCTACAGTTCATGGAGTGGCAAAGCGTAGGACACAACTGAGGGACTGACACTTTCACTTTTCACCCCAAAAAGGAAAAAAGAGGTCATCCATAATTCTACGGAAAAAAGAGGTCATCCATAATTCTACCACCACTCAACATTTCGGTACAGTTTTTTCTGACTTTTCTGCTGTGTGTTTTAACACAGATGTGCTAGACTGAGGATTATAAACTCAGTATCCCAAAGAAGCTGGGCACTATATTTGTCAGAATCCCTTTCCCTGCATAGTTCCAAATTAGAGCTTGCCTGAGAGAATTTGCACGCAACGTGGAAGGTAAGGGTGTCAGAGGAGTAACTGTTCTCCTGAGACAGCTGCAGTCAGATGCCTGGGCCGCTGGGAGTATCACAGAGGCTTCTCAGTCAACTGCTGAGGACCAGCTGCCTCTGTGCTTTAGGCTCAGACTGCTGGTCTTGCCTTCTTGGACCTTCAGTGGCAGCTTCTTCCCCAACCTCTATCACCCTGACTTTTCTAAAAGCTATGTATGTCCCTAATTCTACATTAAAATTGTTATAAATGGAATACACAGAGTGGCTGCTGTTTCCTGATTGATAACTGAGTTAGGGTTATATTGGGATATACAATTTTGTCATGTGCTTATTTCTATATTATTTTAATGAGCATATTCCCACATTACTTCAGAGATAACACTCTCAAAGCATCACTGTGTTAATTTCCATCCCATGAGCAATACTGAGAATAAGGAAATGCCTTTTAAATATGGCTAGTCAGGGACTTCCCTGGCAGTCCAGTGGTTAAGACTGTGCACTCCCAATGCAGACGATGTGGGTTCCATCCCTGGTCAGGGGACTAAGATCCCACGCTGCATGAAGTGACCAATAAATAAATAAATGTGGCTAGCCAGAGCCAAGAGTGCAGGCTGCAAAAATAGAACAGAGAAATACTAACTGACCTGTGTGGTCAGTGGACCAAGAAGTCTGGTCTCATTAATACAGTAATCACTCACAGGCTGCTATTCTATGAAGCAGGCATCATTGTTTTATGCAAATACTCTTGATCCAATCATTAGGCATACATTTCACCTTTGGAAGACATTATCTTTTTCCTCTGAAAATGAAGGTAACTCAAGTTCTTTGGGGAAGAGATTAATTAAAAATGAACCAATGGGACAAAAATAGGTAGATGGATGGATAGATAAGTGGTGTCTAGGAATTCAAGGGCCTGGGATAGGACTGGATTCTTTTTTCTCTTCAGCTTCTTTCCTAGCTTGATGCTCCCATCATTCAAACTTATCTATTCTGTCAGGCCTGAAAAGTATGAGAAACTGATGGCTGAGAGTGGCATAGAGGAAGATTTTTCTAGGTCTTAGAAGAAGCATTAATTAAAAGTTGCTAAGGCTTATAATTAAGAATCAAGATTCCTGTAGGCCTATGATTACCTTAGTAATAAGTTTTATGCAAAATTTCAACATCAAAAATTCTAAAATTAGGGCTAGCAATAGAACAGCGAAAGGAAAAACTTGAAGCCATAATCAACAAAAAATTCCTCTAATCAGCATATTAAAAACATATACATACCTTATCTTCTTGACTACGAAAATAATTAATGTTTTTCCTATAAGTTTACACCAGACTCTCTTGGAGTAACCATGTTTTACCTGAAATCATATTTCAAAAAATTATAAATGTAGCTCAGAACTCTGACACCTTAAAGTATGGCACAATACACTCTTTGAAGCTATTTGAACAGCTATCTAGTTTGCTCAAGTTATAGGTGACATTCCAACCAGACTATCTGAATGCTATTTGTAAATAACCTGTAACACTAGTAGCATGGCATGTTTGCTTTCACGCTCACCACTCAACATTTAATGAATGTTTACTAGATGTCAAGTATTACACCTAAGACGAAGGATTAAAAAATGCCAATTTCACAAGTAAGTATTTTTCAGTTTCCATATTACATAGATTTCCAATAATCCTGTGGTTCTCCAGGTTAACACATAATGTTAGAAATAAGAATACCGAAACCTAAGAATTCTAGTGATTTCCAAAATACAAACGTTTCATTCATTCAAAACATTTGATGCCTTCTCCAGAAGCATACACACAAAAGAATAAAAACAACATTAAAAGCTACTATTACATATTGAGTACTTCCTATATGTCAGGAACTATCTTTCGTGACTGGGATGGAATATGAATCTGGTTCTTGACTCTAAATAGTCAGGGACTGGTCTAGGTACTGGGGGGACAGATATGAACAAGTCAGTTTCCTTCCTTAAGAAGCTCGCTGCCTCACGAGGCAGACAGACAACTAAACCAGCAGTGTTCCAAGTATCTTCATTAGGAATACAAAGTCTGCACACTTAGATGTGTTTTGTGTGCATGTGTAGGACATTTTACACACACATTCTACACATTTACACATAAGTTTGTACTGAATATTACAGGTTTTTCACTGTTCAGTGGCTTTGGTAAGCTCCTCACTATTTGGTCTTGCAGGTGGTACTATAAAGAACCTGCCTGCCAATGCAAGATCCTCACTATGAGTTCTTCCCTGCCCCAGTCCTGTCCAGGTTCAGGCACTGAAGATCTCTGTCAGGCAGTCCCAGCTATCCTCTCAATTTAGCAAAACACCAAGAATGCCATTCCCTCCAGTGGATAAGATCTGTTGTCCCAGACTTAGAATGTGGCATGCCTGGTTGAGCTTGCCCAATACGCCCACTATCCAGGCAGCCCCACCAATTTTTGCCTTGAGGCTTGACCCTCTCCTTCAATAGTTAGAGTGGACTTCAACCTGGAGAGACCCACCACCGGGAAACCAAGACACTGGCTGGTAAAACCAAAGCCCATCATTCCGTTGTCATGCTTGCCCATGGTGATAAATATGAAGAAGAAAAATAAAGCAGGAAAAGAGAAAGAAGTGCTCGGAGAAGCAGGGGATGTGTTTTACAATTTAAAATACAGTGGTCAGGAAGGCGTCACCAACACCGAAGAGTCAAGCCCTAGAGGAGGGAGGTGAGCTATACAGTCACTTAAGACAACACTCTGGGCAAGGACACGGCAAGCACCAAGGTCCTGAGATGGTATGTGTCCATGTGTGCGAGGCTGAGCGAGGAAGGGGAGGGGTAGCATGTGCAGTTGGGAAGCACACGTATTTTGCGGGGACCTTGTAATGACATTTAAAAAGAGAAGAATGGATTTTGCAGTGGGCAAGTCACAACAGCAGAAAGGGCCTGGGTTCTGAGATCAAATGGACCAAGGTTTAAATACCAGTTCTGCCACACACTGGATAGATGATGCCCTCAGGCAACTGACTTGACCTCCCAACTTCTTTCCTTAACATGGGATGACTGTACACCTCAGTAGGCTGTTGTATGACCAAAGAAGAAAATGTAAATAAAGGATACTAGTAGTTACTCAATAAACACTTCCTTCCTTGCTATGCATCAGGAGAAGTAAAACACATGTTTCATTTAAGCCCACAAATGCAGCCAGTCTTTGGGCTTTCCAAAGTATGGTTTAAGCAAACAAATAACTCCACCATCTAACAGTCTGATGGATTTAGAATGTTGCTTGAGGAGAAACAACAACAACAAAAAATGTTTCATTTGGCAAGGAATACTTCAGTTTAATTAAATTTAGAACACGTACTTACAGAAAAATATACTGGAAGTTTTAAATAGTTTGTGTTATACAGTTTACTTTTTTCTTCTTTTAAACAAACTCCAGAAGGGAGTCTCACTAAAACTGAAGCATAATGCATCTGGCTATAAAGAGTATACTTCGGAAATGATTTATCTTTAAATAGAGCAATGTGTGCCTTTGAGGAACTACAAATTAACGAGGACCTCTGCCAAGACACTGTAAAAGCTGTGCTTTAAAAACTTAGTCTGTCTTTTTAGGTAAATCTGATTATGTTAAGATTTCTCCCAATTCTGACTTATTCTGGAAAAAAAATCATAATAAATTACACTAGAAGAATTTGCACAAAGATTTAAAGACAGTTTGAAACTTCAAGGCTTTGGTGAACCAAAAAGCTGAAAGAATTTTTTTTTTTTTTACCTTGCATCCATAACAAAGGTATTTGTATTGGTTCTCTTTGAAACTTTGATGACAAACAGTGTATTGTATCCTGATTGGCCTTTGTCATCACACAAAACACAAGCTCCCATGGTCTTCTCTCCTCTACTATATTTTCATGCCTGTAACCTCTCCTACAAATCCTGTCACCTGTCTCGCTGACTTCATCATCCAGGGGAAACTCTTTTATGATAATAATAGCTAGCATTCTGGGTGTCTTTACGATGTGCCAGGCACTGTTCTAAAGCACTTTACACACTTAAATAAGGTTAATCTTGCCAGTACCCTGTGAGATTGGCACTAATATTATTCCCACTTTACAGAAAAGGACACTAAGGCACAGAGATGCTAAGTAATCTAGTCAAGGTCCCACAGGCGGCAAGTTTCAGAGCCAGGATGTGCACTGGTGTGCCGCTTGGCTCCTGAACTCTTGCTTGAGGCTCTATGCTGCACCACCTCCCTACAATCTTAACTCACGGTACCTTGTTCTTTTCGTTTCGAAAAGCCTTTGCTGTCACCTCCATTTTTTGCTACTCATCCCCTTGGCCACACCCTGGTCCTTTTCCCTTCATTGGGAATGGCTCTCTTCTGAAATTTACTTCTACTTCCTGACCTCAGCCTCCTGCCAGCTCCCTCTCTCCTTACTCATGCCACTCTTTCCTTTGACTTCAGTGCCTCTGCTGACACCATGTTCCCTCCCAGCTCCATCCTTTCTCAGGTGCCAGGAAGCAGGGACAGTCCTCCAAATTCAGCACTGCTCTTACTCATCTCCCCGTTACCCCTGAACACACCACAGTGCGCTTTCTGCATCTACACTGCAGATCACTCCCTCCCTGTCGAGTGCTCCACTCCTGGCCTCCGTGACGCACTTTGCAGGCTCTCTTCATGTGTCTCCTTTAAGTGTTCTCAAATTTGGGAAACCTAGTGTCCTATTAACAGTCCCCTGCTCTTCTCACTCTACACATTTTCCAGGATGATTTCTTTCACTGTCATGGAGTCGACTATCACATCCACAATGATAATTCCCCAAATCCTTCTCTCCAACCGAGCCTTCTCTGATGGAGATTGTGTTGCCACGGCCTGCTGGATTTCTTAATTTAGGCGTCTTCACAAGCTGTAAAACTGACAAGTCCCAAAAGAACCTTTTGATCATCCTAAACAGCTCTTCTTTTCTGAGTTCTCTATCCTCTGGCCCCATCTTTCACCCAGCTATCCTTATCTCTCCCACTTCCTAGTTGCTGGCTTCAGTCTAACTGAAGATTTTTACCTCCTAACATTATTTAGATTCACCCTCTGGTCTCTCTCCCAATGACCAGTTCAGAGTCTCATCCTCTTCAGGAAAACCACCTCCACTTACTGTTCTTAGAAACTCCAGCTTGCTTCCCACAAATTCATCTTCCTCTCAGCAGAGCAATCTGTTAACAACTTGAACACAGCCATGCCCCTGTTACCAACCCTGAGGGGTTCCACATCACCTTTAGGATGAAGACCGAAGCCCTTAACAAGACCAAAAGAGTCCTCCACGATCAGGACCTCCAACTCTTTCTTCAGAGGACTTGCTCTTTACTTAGGTGACCACACTGCGAGACACTGTGTGTCTTTTGTCATGCTGTCTTCCAGCCCGGAATACCTTCCTTTGCCCATTTCCAGAATCAAATCCTACTTCTCCTTGGAGACTCAGTGCAGGCAAACCTTCTCTGAGAAGCTGTTCCTGACTCCACAGTCTAAATTATTCAGCTTTTCTGTGCACCTTATGATCCATGTCAATAATAGCACTTTATGTATTAATATATCATTATAAATATGCTTATGTTCTTTTCTTTCCCACTAGATATGAAGCTCTCTGGGGAATAGGGCAGCAGTCTATTCATCTAAATACCTCAGCTCCTTGCTTGACATAGGGTAACTGTTCAGTACATGTTTTTAAAATAAGTGAACTTCTACATAGGAAATGTTCTTCCAAAGCATTAAAAGTTGCAAGACTGACTATCCAAAATCAAATTAGTCAAGTTCTTAATATCTGCCTACATATTTCTGTACTTAATAATAACAGTGTGACAACTTGAAAATGTCTCCTCCCCTCCAAAGTATTCAAACACTGCTCTGCCATATCTGGGATTGTAGCCTGAATGTGAGCTCAGAACAAGTCACTCAGAAAGAGTTTTTCTCATATAAAGCTTTGCAGGTGAAAATATGGGGGTGGACAACCCTTCACAAATGGTAGGAAGGAAATCTAATAAGCATCCTGTCTATAAATCCTAGTGGTTTAGTCATCTGATAATCACATCAACTTGCACTCATTTAAAATGCAGTTGTAAAACGGGAAGCAGGGAACAGTAGAAATGTAACAGGAGAGAAAACTGACAAGGCATGCTGATAATTTAAAATAAGCAAAAATACCAAAAACACTGATTGTGAAAGAAATTATAAACCCTTAGCCATGAGATCATATTAAAGCCTAAGGATTTGATATACACAGTCCTTGAAACAGTAGGACAACTAGTTATTATGAACTGGAATGTGATTTAAAGTGACACTGGGTTCACTGGAAAACATATATTAGCACAATACCAGGGAGTTCTCAAGCCCATGAGTAAAAGAAAAAATATTTTCATGGTGATACAATGACTGGAAAGACACATAGTGCATCTCTTTGTTGAATGTATTGGTGACTTTTTTCTCTTACTTTTAGAATAGTTGGTCAGTCTTTATAAATATTACTGAAGAGCACCCACCCATATTCCCACATTAATATTAAGTATAAATTACAGGGTGGCATAGCTCACCATAGTTAAATTTCTCACCTTTTATATAAATAAAATACATGAGTGATGCATGATGATGCAAAGATTACTTTCGTGTGCAGTATTTTATGTGTAAATATTATATTGCTAAAATTTTTAAAATAATATTTATCTTAGCATAAATCAATATTTACTCATTCTAAAAGTTAGAAAATAATTCACCTATGTATGTTTGAGGTTGGTTGACTTGTAAAATCTTTTTAAAAAGAAAGCCAGACTTTACATTATAGTTAGAAAACAGAACTATGCAAAAATGAAGTAAAAACCACACAGAGATATACAGTATACCTTAATATATTTCCTAGTCAGACATTTTTCTACAAATGTTTACCAAAAGTGGAATAACTATGTAATACTCTACACTTATTTTATCACCTAACAACACATCATAATCTATTTCTAAAACATTAAACATTCTTTTCACATTGAAAATGACTGCACAGTAAAACATTACCTGATTATATAAATATTTAAAACTATCGCCTACTCTATATCTAAGATGATCTCAGTTTTTCTGTATTATAAACCATGGAGTACAAGTAATATTTCTGCAGCAATGGAAACGTTCTATATCTTGAAAGAGTGACAGTAAATATCTACCAAAACTGATCCAATCCTGTACTTAAAACCTGCATTTCAATGCTTGTTAATTATTATCTCTCTTTTTTTTTTAAATCAGAAAGAGGATGCTGTGATGGACATTTTCATACTTAAATGTTTTGCAAATTAAGATAATTTTCCAAGCATAAATTTCTTAGACTGAAACTGCTGGATCAAAGTCTAAATATATATCTTCTTAAAACATTTAATATTTATTCATTTATTTGTTCATTCAAAATTATTTACGAGTAAAACACTTTGACTAAGACATTGCCAAACTGCCTTCTAAAGTAAACTCAGTAGCAAGTTTCTTAATTTGTGTCAATACTGTATTTCATACTTTTAAAAAAGGTCCTCCCTTAATCAGATTTTTAAAAATATTCATTACTTCTTGCTTTTTATGAAAATTATTAATGACAGTAGAACATTTTCTTATATGTGTGTTGATCATTTTTATTTCTATCTCTACCTCTCTCTCACTGTGTCCTTTGTTCCTTCCCCTCACTGGTATTTACCCTTTACTTACTGATTAGAAAAAATTTGTATTTAAGTTTCAAATACATTTTCAAAGCTTCTCATTGGTCTTTTAAAAATTCTGCTTAGAAAAGTTCTGGTAGTAAGAACATTTACATTTTTATGCAGAGTAGTCAAATTTGTCATGTTTCATCTTTATGGTTTTTGTCTTTGATATCATACTTAAAAGACTTTTTCCCACCGCATAATAACATAAATTATATACACACACACACATATTCTGTGAAATTATACACACACACACACACATTCTGTGATGCCCACTTTTCATCATTGCAGGGCTAATTCTGTCACTGCCTGGGACACTGCTATTGTATATAGACTTCCCACCTTGGTGAGCAATCCTTTCACCGTTGGTTTGCCCTCAGGTTGCAGGAAAAGGGGGTTGGCAGCTTGTACTCGAAGAACGTTTTGTAACACTTTAATCCATTCCTCCAATATATTGGGGGAATCTGCAGTCAGATAGTATGTGTGTTTTTCAGTGGTCAACTAGAATGGGACGAGAAAGAGATAGAAAAGGAAACTGCAGATTTTAGAATAATTATCATTTCCTTGTCCATTCTTCAAATATCACTACCTAATATGGAAACAAATATGCTGCAACTTGAATCCTAGGTTCCAAATAAATGATTCTATAAATCATGTAGCATATTTTAACCACTTTGTGAGAAGGACAATTAATTATGGAAATAATTTTTTCACTTCCATTTACTTTAAAACTCTTCATAGTATTAGCTTTGGGGTCATGATTTTTTAATCTTGTTTTCTCATTAGATTTTCCTTTCCCCCCTTAAATGTGCTACGGGTTCCTAGTTGTTGAAATGAGGAGCAGAATAATGGCAGAGTGTCAGAAGCCTACAAATGATTCTTTTCTAAAATAGATGGTTTTTTTTTAAATTTATTTTTTAATTGGAGGAAAACTGCTTCAATGTTGTGCTGGTTTCTGCCGCACAACAATGCAAATCAGCCATAAACATACTGATTCTCCTTTGTACATTTTGGGGCAGTCCTCAGGTATTAGCCAATGAAAACAATGAAAATGTACTTTTCTAATAAAATGTTGTATTTCACCCTCCAAAAGAGGAAGATAAAAAATAACAATTATGGAAGGCACTTCCGATATAATTCAGATATATCTGAATTTTAAGTCACCTATCCAAACTATTTCAATAGCTTGTTTTGTTTTTTAAACTCGGCAGAGGTTTCCAGCAAGACTGGCATTATGTGTGTGTGAAATGGTCAGCAGCCCCCCTCTGTGGTGTGACTTTGTGGGAACTAGGACAGCCCCTCTGCTCCCTAATATCCTTCCCACTTAGGTGTTAGAGCATCTGAAGTTCACAGAACTGACATTTTCTGGTTCTGTATTAAATTGCGAACACTTCTGAATTCAATAGTACATTAAAATATGGGTATCTTATTGGGAAATCATTTATCAAATAACCCTCCCCTAAAATAGCTTGACAGCTTGAGAATTGAGAATGGCTGGGAGGGTTAGGAGTGGGGAACAAACAGTGTAAGGGATCAAGGGCAAAGAAAATACAGTGGAGACTTAACATAAACTCAAGTTATAACATAGTTTTAACTAAGAAGTCCCAGGGTTTCATTTTAGGGGACATCAAACTGATCACCAAAGGGAATGAAAAAATACTGAATACCCAGTCTTATTCTATTAGCTTACATAACTGACAACTGAGTTTTACATGATATAAAAAAGAAAAAATATATATATACCTGAACTGTTTGCTTGTTATCCCCTTTAAAATGCTGCAGGATGCACTAAGTTCAATATGGCCCTGTGGTTTTCTGATTACATCGCTCTGTATAAAGGGAAGAAAACCAATGCAAAGTGATTACCTGTAATAGTCATAATAAGAAATTATTTGTCTCATTAATTGCATTACATGGAAGAAAATCAGTCAGGAGTCTGATTTATAGATTGAGGAATTCAGTTCTAAATAACAAGCAATTTCCACTCACCGGAGATTTGTAGTAAAGTAATTCACCACCTTTAAGAACAAACCATCTCCGCTTCCAAGTCTTGACTTTACCACTCATTTTTAATAAGTAGCCAGATTTTTCCAGTGGTTCCTAATTAAAGAGATTTTAAAAATATTTAAGTTCCCTTTGGAGACTCTAACAGATTCATTAATTTTAAAAAAACAAAAACACTGATTCAGTGTTTACATTTTTCCCATTATCACTGGAAGATGAGCAAGTTTTCAGGAGCTTCTGCTCTGGCTGTGAGTACTCCAAGTCTGTGGAGTAAGCGTCTGGGGGAATAGCATAATCGCTTTCAGAAGCCACAGAAGAGAGAGACACACCTAGATGAAAAGAAATAAATCAAGTCAATATTTAGTAATTGGATGGTCCAAATGCTGGTTGTCAGTTTTCCTAAGAAATACATCCATATCCCAAATCATCACCCTTCCTAGATGTATTCCGTGCCTTTGACCATGAAATACCTTTAAGGCAGAAAACAGAACTAAAGGGTTAAGGACTATCACGCAAATCTCCAAGGAAGTCAAAGAAACATAAATAATATTTTGGTATGGCTGTAAATACAGCTATTTTCACATATATAAAATATACGTAATAGTCTAAGAATAGGTTTTATTAAGAATTAAAAGTATGCGTATTTACATATTGACATGTAGGCAAATCACTGAGTTGGGAAGATCCCCTGGAGGAGGAAATGGCAACCCACTCCAGTGTTCTTGCCTGAAAAATCCCATGGACAGAGGAGCCTGGCAGGCTACAGTCATGGGATCACAGAGTCGGCACGACTGAGGCACCTGAGCACACAGAGCACACGCACATGTAGGCAAACAAATGTTGAACCTTAATTTATCAGGATTTGTATGACCATACTTTAATACACTTAATTTTTGTAATCAAAAGAACATAGGAGTACAATACTACTAGTGTACAGATTTTGAAAATCTTTCATAAAAGAGAAGCAATAAAAAAGACGTAAACAGACTATTTCATTTGCCAGCAGCTATAATGCAAAATTCAAAGGAACATTTTTTGCAATAATTCACTTGCCATTTTAGAAGACAAGTTGCAAGTTACATAGGAGAGTCACTATAATTGGAGATTTTGAAAATATTAAATAAAATCAAGAACTTAAGTCATTACTCATTATAGTATCTGGCAATTTTTAAAGTGTCTATTAACATTTAAGAGCCATGTTAGGATAATTTCACTATATTATTCTTCTAATTTATTTGACTAAGCCAAGTAATGGATGTGATAAAAGTAGTATCTTTATTTTTCAAAGAATAACAGAAATTTCAATCTACCAAGGACCTCAGAGATCATTCTGGTTCAGGCCCTCATTCTCTAAGGAGACCACGGTCCACAGATTAAAGGATTTGTCCAAAGTCAAACAGACAGGCAGAGGCAATGTTGGAGTGCAAATCTCAGGCTCTTAGCCTCAAGATGCTAGGGACAGAGCAGAGAACAAAACAAACAAATTTCTGTCCTCGTGGAACACAGATTCTAGTTGGGAGAGACAGACAAAAAACAGAGAGCAAATGCTATGGAGAAATAAACCATAGAGCCAACTAAGGGAAATAAAAAGTGCTAGAAGTTGGAGAAGAGTAAAGGACTGTACTAGAATAGTGTGGTCAGGATAGAGCTCATTGAGAAGGCAGTGTCCAAGCCAAGCACTGAAGGAAAAAAAGGAACCAGCCATAATGACATCTGGGGGAAGAATACCAGGTAGAGCAAACACTCAGTGCATAGGTCCTGAAACCAAAGCATACCTGGTATGTTCCAGGAATAGTAAAAGGGTCTGGTGGCTAGAGCTGATAATAGAGGAGAAAGGAGGAGATGAGGTCAAAGACATCAAAGAATCACGTAATACCTTATAGTCAGTATAAGGAGTCTTTGCAGTGTTTTGAGCAAAAGTGTGCTACCTGATTCCAGCTGTCAAGGGGGCAAGGCAGTAGCAGAGAGACCAATGGAAGCCAACATAGTAAATCTATGAGAGTTGAACAGCTCCTGTTGAAGCTGAGGGGCTTGGGAGTACATAGGGGTTCCATGGAACAGTTTGAAAGCAACATGCTGTGCCACATTAAAGGCTTTTGTAAAATACAGACATCATTTAATAAGACTGACTCTCTCTAGAACCTGTATCTATGCCAAACTTTTCTTCAAAATCCACAAAAATTGTAGGCCTGCCCAAAGTAAGTTTTCTTAATATCAGATTAACCACCACATTTTTAGGTGTATTCTCTGCCATTTAGCAGTGTAATGAATTTAGCTAAAATGAGTCCATCCGTACTATAAATTATTCAAAATCAAAAAGTAATCATAAAAGAGAAACCTCATTTAAGCCAAGTATTTCATTTTATTCCTATAACGAAGTGATCTCTCTTTTACAGATGAGCTTAAGGTTAGAGCGTCCGCTCGCAATGTGGGAGACCTGGGTTCGATCCCTGGGTCGGGAAGATCCCCTGGAGAAGGAAATGGCACCCGACTCCAGTACTCTTGCCTGGAGAATTCCATGGACGGAGGTGCCTGGTAGGCTACAGTCCACGGGGTCGCAAAGAGTCGGACACAACTGAATGACTTCGATTCACTTTAAAAAAATAGATTATCTTGTCTGCAATCACAAAGAAAATTCAGAAGAGGATCTGGACTAAAATATGTGTCTTAGTCCTCGGTGAATATTCTTTTCACTATGAGGCTTCCCAGTGGTGCTAGTGGCGTTAAAAAACAAAAACAAACAAAAAAAACCTACTTGCCAATTGCAAGAGATGCAAGTTCCATCCCTGGGTCAGGAAGATCCCATGGAGGAGGGCATGGCAACCTACTGAGTACTCTTGCCTGGAGAATCCCAGGAACAGAGGAGCCTGGCAGGCTACAGTCCATAGGGTTGTAAACAGTTGGACATGACAAGTGACTTAGCACATATGAGTGGAAAGCAGTACTTTGAAATTTTTTTTTAAGTCCTATTGTAGAGATAAAATTCCCACTAAATATCCTGAACCATTTGGAGCTGTCTTGTGTGTATGCAACCTTCCCTTACCTCGCTTCAAGGCTCTGGGGCTGCCTGGCCCACTCCGACTGCGAGAGTCTGACTCCGAAGTCCGGGAGCTGGATCTTGAACTGTCTTCTTCTTCTGACCCAGAGGAGTCATCCAGGAACGGGCTGCTGCTTATCTGGGTCGCCTTCTAAAGAGAAACAAAATAGCCTCCCTGTGTGTCCATCTTTAAAGTTATCTCTCTATTTAGGTACAGAATTTTACCAGAAGTTAAAGAATAAGATTTTTTTAAGGAATAAAAGAAAGCATTTTGCTATTATCAAAGTCACACTTGTTAAATTCCAAATTCCAATCAGCAAGGCATTTGTAAATGATAAAGATTCCTAAAACCATAAGGCTGTTCATATCTGATGCTTTTTCTTCTGACGATACTTATTTTAATCAGGCACTTCACGCAAGGGAGGGGAACCCTGGCAGTAATTTGAAGAGCTTTCTAAATTAGCTGTTTTCTTTACACCATTAACACTATTTCCTTTAAACAATTAACAGTTACAGATGGGGTAGAGGCTCGCATGCAGCATAACAAAATGGACCATATCAGACCTCTGTTACTCTGATTAAAATAAGTATCTTCGAGATTTTTCCATTGCTTCTCTTTTAATAATGTGCTAGTGTGAACTTCTAAAACACCCTATAAAGGGAGTTTATGTAAAATGTCAAGAGTGGAATTTGGAGCTTGAATAAACAGTTTTTTTGATCCACCATGAAGAGACCCACATGTTTAACAATAATGAGTTACCCCCTTCAAAGTTGTATACACTGGGGTTGTCATGTTCTTGTATATCAGAGAGGTAAAAGTCCTGATGTGGTGTAGGAAAGCATTGCAACAGAATCTGAAACAGAAAACAAAATGATTAAAAAAAAAACAGATCTAACTAGCACTTAGGTCTATTTCTTATGAATGTGAATTAACAAAATTTCTATTTAAGGAGACACTGGATGAACATATGATATTCATTATACAGCCTACTTTAAGAACGATGGCATCTACAGGTTAAATTATATACTCTCTTCCATGGTTCATTACATACCCAAGTGTGCTAGCTCCCCAACTAGCCAATAACCTCTCTGAAAGTGACGATCTTAGCTTCTGTCTCTTTGGTATCTCCATTCAGCTCAGGCTCGGCGGAAATGAGTACACATACCTACTGACTGATTCAGTGAGCAGTACCCTGTGAGGATATTTTCTGATTATTCAGAGCCCTATTTGTGACCCAGTGTTAAAATATCATCACTTTTAATCCTTTAGCAGGTGAACCTCAAATTGAAAGGTTAGAATGTATTTCTTGAGTGGCAAAAACCGATGATAGATAGCAGAAAAGGAATAGAACATTAATGGTTACCTCTAAGATACAGATTATAGATAGGAAAGGAAGCGGCCAGTAGAAGGAACTACAGAAAAATGTCTATTTTTATTTCATACAGTTCTTTGTGGTTTGGTTTTATTTTTCATAATGAGCATGTATTTTTTTCTATAATAAATTTTTGAAGAAAGAAAGGAGGAATGTGTTTTAAACTCTGGAAAAAAAATACATAGAGATCAATATTTTTACAGTTTAAACAGCTGAAGTTCCAGTGTCCAGGCTTTAGCTTCTTTGGGGTAAAATCATGAGATACTCGCTACATGAGAGTTGAACATCAATGTGCCCCTATACTAACATGAATTTCAATTTTAAAATATAAATCAGCAACTTCAGAAAGCATTTTCTGAAAGTTGGCAAAACTGTCTTTATTCAAATGGCTTTAGACATTTAGGAAGTTCTTGGCTAGTGAAATGGCAATACAAAATCACTTATTCTTTAAAAAAATGTTTTTATACAGTAAAAAACACAAAATATAATATTTACCATCTTAACCACCTTTGAGTTCGGTTAGTGTTAAGCATATTCACACTGTTGTCAATCAGATCTCCAAAACATTTGTATCTTGAAAATGTGCAACTCTATACCCACTAAGCAACTGCTCCCCTTCCCTAATACTTCATAAACCCTAGCAACCACAACTCTGCTCTCTGATTCTATGAATTTGACTACTTTGGATGCCTCATATAAGTGGACTCATACAGTGTTTGTCTTTTGTGACTGCTTATTTCAATTAGCACAAAGTGCTCAAGGTTCATTCATGATGCAGCATGCAAAAACACTTACTTTTATGAACATTCTCCATATTGAAGGCCTCAGACATTCGAATGCCTGATTTGGCTACAGCATAAATTCTGCTTTCCTAATGTAAAAGAGAGATTTAAACTGGATATTTGAAGCAAAGAAGCAATTACTTTCAATACATATGTTTTTCATTTGTTCTTCATTTAACAGTCACCAGAGTACAGCATTATTCTAAAACTGTCACCAGTGCCAACTAAAATATGCCACTGTGAACAGCACTGCAGAATTTTTTTCCATCCATTAGTCACTCCATTATCTTTGTTTCCAAATTTTTGTTTAGTATTTTAAATTATTTTGAAGAGACAGGAAAAAAGTAAAAGAAAGCTTGTTCACAACCAATGACTATTCATAAACACCACTGTTAATATGCCATGATTTCAGAACACAGTTCAAGAAAAAGAAGAAAACCTTGAATGGCCGTAACATAAAGCCAGAAACCATTTATTATCTTTCACTACACACAAATATTATCTTTAAAAATCTACCATTCTAGAATATAGTTAAAGAAAAAGAGAAAGCCAAAACTTGAAGTCAGAAACTTCAAATGAAATTGAAGAAACACCTGAAGTCAAACAATAAGTGAATTTGAGAACTGTAATTGAATTTATACAGTCTTATTCCAAATGTAGGCTGTTATTTTGTTTTTTCTTCTTCTCTGAGATTTCTCAAATGGTACTGGAAGGCTACTAGCCCTGTCCCTGTGAGAAAAGGGACTCCAGGTTGTCCCTCACACATAGATCACCATGTCCTGAACTTTGTAACACACCTAACCTGCACAATTGTCTGGGTCAGGACCCAGTAGGCAACTCAGGCAGTCCTCTTTAGGACTATGCTAGCCAGGGGCTTTGAAGCAATGTGCATGAAATCTCTAATCATCTGAGACACTTTAGATTGAAGAGTCACTGATGGAATGAATCAGAGGCAGCTTCTCTGACAGTGTGATGGTGAGATACACACAGAGACAAATAGCAGAGTGGACAGAACAGAAAGACACATAAAAATAAGACAGTAAGTGAGGTACTTAGAAGCCATGAGAGAGGCAAAGGTGATAGTCAGCAGTCGTGAGAGAAGCAGACAGTCACTGCAGACAGGAGAGGGCAAGCTGAGCCACGGGACCAGGGACAATGGGTGCCACCTGTTTCTAAGGTGCTGACCATCAGAGGTGCTGCTGAATCATCACATGACCTGCTAGAGTGACTGTTGTATTTTTGAACGATATTCCAGTTCAATAAGGGTGGGCTATGCCTGAAAATAAACTCCTAAAAATCCTTAAAATAAACTTTTATAAATTGAGGTGATTAGAATATACCTCTTTAACGTGAAACTTGAAAATACCCAACAAACAAAAATAAAACCTCAAACTTGGACAATGTGCTGGAAGGCTTCTGCAAAGCAATACTACTTTTTCAGAATCGGATAGCTTCAGAAAATAAAGTGAAGAGAGAAAGGCAAAAAAGCGGTAAAAATGGTTTGCCAAGTAAAATGAATGTGAAAGCCTAGCCTAAATTGCCAATGTAATCTCAACATAATAAAAGAAGCAAAATTTCAACTCCTAACTGCCTAAAGGTAACATAATTGGAATTCCAGAGATTCACGTGCCAATAATGTCCATTTTTTATGTTATCCAGAATTTAGTAATGAACTGCAGGTGGTTTCAAGTGGACTTTGCAATAAATGTTCTTTTAAAAGTAAATAGAGAGATACATCTCAAGGTCTGAATTTATAGTAGGAAAACATAATTGCCTTATTTGCTTAAAACTGCATTGGTCACTAAATAAAAAATAATAACAGAACGTGACTCTGAAAACCTCAAAATCCTGCAACTCAGATGATTCTCTTGAGGTTAAATGTTAAACTATGTCAGTAGGTGAAGGAAAACTTCAATCTACAAAACGGATAATTTCACTTTGTTTCAAATATAGGAAGATTTTTAAAAATTATTTTCATGAATTTATTTGGGGGGCTGTGCTGGGTCTTCATGTGGCACATGGGCTCTCTAGTTGCACCTCGTGGACTTAGTTGCCTGGAGCATGTGGGGTTTCAGTTCCCCAATCAAGGATTGAACTCCCATCCCTTGCATTGGAAGGTGGACTCCTAAACATTGGATCATCAGGGAGGTCTCAGGAAGAATTTTCTTAATCTAGTGATTCCCAAGAAAGTGAAAGCGTTAGTCACTTCGGTCGTGTCTGACTAGTTGTGACTCCATGGATTGTAGCCCATCAGGCTTCTCTGTCCATGGGATTCCCCAGGCAAGAATACTGGAGTGGGGTGCCATTTCCTTCTCCAGGAGATCTTCCTGACCCAGTGGTCGAACCCAAGTCTCCTGTATTGCAGGATGATTCTTTACTGTCTGAGCCATCAGGAAGCCTAAGAATCACACAATTAATAGGTTAATTATTATATTAACAGTCAATGTTTCAGTGGAAGAAATTTCAAACTATTCTAGATACAGGAAGATGCTTTCGGTTAAAGCAATGGACTGATAAGCTCATGACGAGTAAAATTAAATTTCTCTTAAAGTCAATCAAGTAAAGAATTAAGTTCGAAACTTGATGACCAGTGGGTATCCTGGTCCAGAATTTGCCCACCATTAGAGAGAACTGTTTTTCCTCACCCTGACATTTCCACATGGTATGCATGCGTGCTAGGTTGTTTCAGTTGTGCCCAACTCTCTGCAACCCTATGGGCTATAGCCCGCCAGGCTCTCCGATCCATGGCTTTTCCAGGCAAGAATACTGGAGTGGGTTGCCATGCCCTCCTCCAGGGGATCTTCCCAACCTAGGGATCAAACCCACATCTCTTACATCTTCTGCATTGGCAGGTGGGTTCTTTACCACTAAAGCCACCTGAGAAGCCCTCTTCCATGTGGAAGGCACTCCGAAAATTGAACATTCCTGATCTCTAGCCAACCATTCACTTTCTCCTCTCTAAGAAAAAGGAGTGGCTTAATGTGACTGGAATGCCCAGAAGGAGAAACTGGACATGCAGAGACCAGCTTCCTTTCTCTTGAGAAGCAGCTGTTGCACAAAAACAACCAACCATTTGTTCTTTCTCTAGACCATGAGCTTCAGAGAAGCTGGGCCTCACTGGAGGGAGTCTGCGGCAGTTGGTCCAACACTACCTGCGCCTGGATGGCAAAATCCAGCAATTTCCTAGGTGCAGTATTGGCTCCTGTACCCACTAGTTCTCTAAAATCTGTTTTATCAGTAATAAAGGCAACATCTAGATCTCCCGTTTGTCTTACCCTTGTGTCTTATTTCTCAACTGATTCAGAGGAAAAGAGAAGGGAAAACTGAATTCTAAAGACTGAGAATTGTCAGAACAAAGCTGGAGTGGAAAAGAAACAGGAAAAGAAGTAAAGTAAAACCTGAAAATGAGTGCTGAGAAAAAACAAACGTGTGTGCACTGCACACAGCAACATAATTTACCCAAGAGGGAAACCGGTGCAGAGGTGGAGTTGGAGGTTTGCCACAGGCTGCTTTCTTTGCTGAGTCGCAGGCTTCCTGGTCCTCTGAACATGGGGATTCCAAGCAGTCGTAGGAAAATAATCCATCATCACAATTAGTGTCCATAGTCTCTAAAATTTCTGTATTGTCGCCATCAACTAGATCAAGATCTGTTTCTTGAGGTCTCAGCGGCCGTATCATGCTTATAGCGTTTCTGTTTGTGCCAAACATCCTGTCGGAACTTAACTGTGGTTGGCTTAGGTGCCTTTTGGCTAATGCGATGCTTAAGCTGAAATATTAGGAATCCTTAATTTGGGGGGTGGCAGAGTGGAGGAAGGTCCTAGTTCTGTGCCTTTTCCAAGGAGTGGGTTAGGATGCTTTGGACTCAAAGCTGGGGTCAGGATAGGGCTTGGGGTGTTAGCTTCACTTGAGGAAGACGAATAATCCAACCTCTGAGACTGAAATTTTTTATTGAGTTCATCTGAGGAACTATCACGCTCCTTTTTCCTTGATTCAGAATTTCCCTTTCCGAGAGGACAATTCTGAGCCTTCCACTGTGCCTCCTGTTGCCAAGAATACAGCTTCTTGTGTTCCGGTCTCTTTATGCCAAAGGTCTCTTCTTCAAATATTGAACTGCTGTCGTCAGAGGCTGTGAGGTATGTCTCACTGCCCATTCTGCTACTTTGGACCCCCTCCTCTGACGTGTGGCTGGAAAGGGTAGACGTGTACCTGGACTGGGATCTTCCTTTGCTCCCATCTTCCTCATCGGAACTCCAGTCACTCCCGGGAGCCCCAGAATTCTGGGATGTGCCACCATCCATCACAAAGCTTGTCCTTGTTTTACGATTCTGCTCTGACATGCAAGGGCCTTGATGCAGTGTTCTCTGACCTCGGTTGTTTTCTTGAATTTGGTTATCAACAGATTTTTCTGGAATTTCCATCTCTAGAAAAGCATACAGTATATTGGCACGCTGTCTTTAATCATACAGTCTTTCTGTATATTTAGCTTTATGTATCTACAATGTACAGACTGGAATTTTCATTTGAATCAAGTTTATTTACATTACCCTTTTTTAGTTCAATGTCTTTTTTAAACCCAAGTTTGAAACCTGTAAGCTTCCTATAGACTACAATGCCCTTACACTCAACAGAATAGTATCAAAATGAAACTGCTTTTTACAAAGAAACATGGAGGAAAACACTGACAATAGACCAAGGAGAGATAATACAAGAGCCAAAATGAAACACAGGGGCACACTGACTATCAAAGATAGCAGCCACTAGAAAAATTCTATTTTAGAAGCAAAAAAAAAAAGAAAACCCTCTTTCTACTAAATTTCAAAATCATAAGTACATTTAAACATAATAAATATAAAGCTATTGTTTAAAAAAACTTTTATTCCCAAGCTTCAATACATGAAATATGCAAAACCATAAAGAAAACGTACACAGAGAAAAGCTTTACTCACTCTACTTTTGGTTTAATCATTACTACAAAATGTATCTTTATAATAAAAACAACAGTCTTTAAAAATGTCTTTAGACATGGCTTATTTTTGTTTATAACATAACTAATAGAATGAACCATTGACTTCATAAACAATGAACTTAAAATTTAGTTTGAAGAGTACAAAAGAAAAACTTTGAAAACATGAAAACACAGACAGGATCTTCGTAATTAAGGCTATACAGGCTCCACAGATTGGTATCAGGCGGTTTGTTAAATTTGCAGATGAGCAAGAGCTACAGTCCAGGCAACTTCAGCTGAACTGAGCTGTACTGAACTGAAAGTGAGGAAAAAATGAAAATAACTTCTCAAAAAAAAAAAAAAAATCCACGTAACAGCATAAAAGCAAGTACCAAAGGAACCTTCTGAACAGAAAAACATTATGTAGTTTTCAGAAGTTCATAACCAAGCATAGAGATAGCTCTTAGGGCTATAATTTTTCTCCTTGGGAGGAAGGAAGCAGGAGCTGAAAATAGAAAAGATGCAAGTTCAAGTCTCTCTAAAATATTTGGGAAAAGTCACATTGGTGTTGACAAAGCCAGAAGCCAAATAGAGCAAAATTTAGAAGGGCTTTGAGACTACAAGAAGGGCACAAATCTGCACATAGGTCCAGAGTTTGCACATGTGGCAAATACTTTCTTCTTTGAGGCAATAAAGGGAAATCAAAGCAGTTAACTAAATTTTCATCTGATGTTCTTTTTCTTTATGAGTTTGCTGCATCATATTTAATTTCATGTTGAATATTAGATAATTGTTTATATTTTAAATAAATAATGAATAGGAAGGTCACACTCCTAATCTGAAACTCGCATTAATCTTAACAAATGATTTTCCTTTTAAAAAAATGTTAAAGTAAATTCCTCTAGTCCATAAATACCTTCTATGTCTTTTCCTTCCGTGAACTCAGGTTCTTTAGATGATATCTTGCTCGTTTCCTCAGATTTTACAACTTGAGGAGGACTCCTCGCTCGAGACAAAAAGCACCCAAAGGTCAGACTGCTCAGACGCTGGCCTTCTGAAAGCTTTGGCGTGGAAACAACTGACTTCTTTCCTTGAACTTCTATAAGACCATTAATCGAAATCAAGATCCGAATTTTTCTTAACAGTTTGTTAAACAGAGAATCAAAGCATAAATAAAAACATGGACAAATCACTCCTTAAACCAGAAAAAAGCCTAAAGTTCATCTTTATTTCTGTATAATAACTTGGAACCCTCAATGTCGAGCACCACACACCAATGTTTGATATCTGCTTATATATTTTGATGGTACAAAATATTTTTTAACTGCAAACAGAAAACTTTCTAATCCTTTTAAAAGTAGTCAGCTCTCAAACAAACAAAAATCCAGATATAAACAACTAGAGAGTTACAGCTTCTTGCAATATCAAGTACTAGTAAATACCAATCAAGTATGTACTGATAAAATTTGATTGTTGGGTAATGCTACTAATAGTGAGAAAATGGGAATGAGATCTTGGTTGTCAAGACAACCGAGGAAAATTTAGATGATCACTGGGGCAAATATCACATGATCACTGGCATAACTTTTGCTTATCATAGCTTTCAGTGTGCTTCTAATAAGAGAGCAAATACAGGGGCTTAGTCTATGACCATGATATGGAGAACCTTAATTACTTAGAGGAAAAAAAGGGGAGGGGGAAGTTTCTAGACAGAGAATTCAGATAGCTAGATGAGTGACTACTCAAGCACCTAGTGAGAGTGAAAGTCGCTCAGTTGTGTCCAACTCTTTGTGATCCCATGGAATTCTCCAGGCCAGAATACTGGAGTGGTAGCCTTTCCCCTCTCCAGGGGATCTTCCCAACCCAGGGATCAAACCAGGGTCTCCTGCATGCAGGTGGATTCTTTACCAACTGATCTATCAGGGAAGCCTGATGGAAAGCATCTGCTGCTGCTGCTAAGTCACTTCAGTTGTGTCCGACTCTGTGTGACCCCGCAGACGGTAGCCCACCAGGCTCCGCTGTCCCTGGGATTCTCCAGGCAAGAACACTGGAGTGGGTTGCCATTTCCTTCTCCAATGCAGGAAAGTGAAAAGTGAAAGTGAAGTCGCACAGTAAGTGTCTGACTCTTAGCGACCCCATGGACTACAGCCTACCAGGTTCCTCCATCCATGGGATTTTCCAGGCAAGAGTACTGGAGTGGGTTGCCATTGCCTTCTAATCATGGGTTTAATTCATCTTCTGGGACTTGTAGCACTGCTGCTTATAAGATTAAAAATGGAGTTTTCAGTGATAGTAAGAAAAGTTTCCAAGAAATTAATTCTCAACTCTGAAAGAGCACAAAAGGGTAAAGTTAAATAGTAACTGATAATTGAGTAGAGATACAAAAATAACTTTAAACAGTGTTCTCCTTCAGATATATCTTTTAATATTTTCACATTGACCATAGAACTAACTCACAGAACTAATTCATGATATTTTAATAATCACATATACACACAGATATTTTGAAAGTACTGTATCATATCTGGGCTTCCCTGGTGGCTCAGATGATATTCTTCTCCAGTAACACCTAGGTTCCAAGGATCAATAATCCTTAGCCTCCAAAACTAAAAGGCTACCAGTGAGGACTAGAATTGCAAGCCAAAAGTATCAGGGAAATAGCATTTTGTGATCAGGCTTAGTACATACGATCTATTTCAAAGAGGGTGAACAACATGAAGACCTAAAGCTTTACTTATAAATATGGAATTCCAGAGGAACACCAATTTTTTCATTATACAGGTAGAGGAAATGTGTTACATAAGAAATATATTTTGGTCTTCATCCATGGTTCCTGGCACACAGCTCCTAAAACCCTTGGAATTTCCTAAGAGTAAAAAATGTCTTTTGTTTTCATAACAAGCCCTTTCAAACCTTCTGAATATATATTAATGAGGTGATTTCTGGAAAGCCCTGAGATGGCCTCAGGATGGGGTTGTCGGGGGAACCAACCAAATCATGAGAAGGTTAGAAATTTCAGCCTCACCCTCCACCTCCTACCTCTGACCTCAGGGGAGGAAGAAAGGGAATGGAGGTTGAACTGATCACCAGTGGCCAATGATTTCATCCATCATGCATCTCTACATAGTGAAACCTCCATAAAATCTCAAAAGGATAGGGTTCAGGATGCTCCAAGTTGATGAACACATGGAGGTGCTGGGAGGGTGTTTTACCTGGTGACAGCCTGGAAGTTCTGTGCCCCTCCTCCCATATCTTGCCCTATGCATCTCTTCTATCTGGCTCTTCCTGAATTACATCCTTTGTAATAAACCAGTAATCTAGGAAGTAAACTGAGTTCTGTGACCCTTAATTTATTGAACCCAAGGAAGGGATCTTGGGAACCCTGGACTTACAGTCTGTTGGACAGAAGCAAGAATATCCCTCTGTATGTGTGTGTGTGTTCAGGGCCTGATCAGGGTGGAGGTGGGTACTGCTGGGGGGCTGAGGGATCTGGTGCTATCCAAGTAGATAATGTCGGAAGTGAGTTAAATTTGTAGGACACCCAGTCGGTGTCTGTTGAGAACTGGATAATTGCCTAGTGTGGGAAAAACTTGCACACATCTCATATCAGAAATATTAAGAAAGAGAAAACAGGAGTCTTTCCCTTTACAGAAGGACAGCAGTAGATACTAACATGCAGTAGACAAAACGCTTTCACAAATCCTGTAATCAACACCCCCCATGAAACTAGTTCAGTTCAGTTCAGTCGCTCAGTCATGCCCGACTCTTTGCAACCCCAGTAGTCCAGTGTTTAAGACTCTGCCTTCCAATGCAGGGGGTGTGGGTTCGATCCCTGGAAAGGGAACTAAGATCCCACATGCCATAGGGTACAACCAAAAATCTAAAAAATAAATTAAACTTGTTTTTTAAAAAGTCACTCATTAAAAAAAGAAAAGTTCTGCTGCTAAATAAAAGTTTGAAAAGCACCATCCTAGGCCATCAGTCTAAGAAGCACAATCTAAATACCCTGGTGACCTACCTTCTCATCAGCTATATGTGTACTTGCACAGCTATCACACCAATAGCATATTAATAAGTAAATCTCTATCTTTAACTCTACCATCCATCCTTTGGCTTTGGAGTTAAAAAGAAAACAGGCCTAAGCATTGGAAAATGCAAAGAGTTTATTCACATAAAACTTTGCACAAAATATTCAGTTTGTAAGAATTTCAATCACCAATGAGCACAATGCTATAACGTGAAAATAGAAAACAACAAAATGGCACCCCACTCCAACACCCTTGCCTGGAAAATCCCATGGACAGAGGAGCCCGGTAGGCTACAGTCCATGGGGTCACAAAGAGTCGGACACGACTGGGAGACTTCACTTTCACTTTCACCCCAAAATTAAATGTTCAAATTACCCCTCTTTGGGTTATTTGCTACTGTCTAGCTGTGCTCATATGGACAAGTGACTATTTAAATTTAAATCAATTCAAATTAAGTAAAATGTAAAGTTCAGTTCCTTAAGTTGCACAAGTCATATTTCAAGTGCTCAACAGTAAAATTCTACACAGGCAAATTAATCAAATTAGGCTACCTTAGTCAAGTGCTCATACCTTGTAGTTTTGACTGTATTGTTTTTATCTCTTCAGTTTGGCTTTGGTTGATCAAACGAAGATTCTGATTCTCTAATTCCAACTAAAAGAAAATAATCGTTTTCTTGTAAACAGGGATAAGAATTTCTAAAACGTACCAGTAAATTATAACATTGAGAGCATGTTAATACCTAATTAAACATAAACAAAATACAAAAGAAATAACTAAATATCAGATGAATTTATCAGCACAGATCATTAACCTAGATAATTATGACTTTAATATTTCTTTCCAGAGCTAAAAGTTTTTAATGTTTTTCACCCCTATGCCTTTACCACTGTAAAATTATTTTAAACCAAATTATTTCAACATTTAGTCTACATATAAACTAAATAATGTGTACCACTCAGATAATACTGAATACATTAATTTTATGAGAAATTAATATTCTCACTTATTATTCTCTAATTACTTAAAGTTAACTATTTAGAACTAAAGTCAACTAATTAGAATGAGGCTACTTAAGACTGATTATCATGATTCTATCAATCTTTTTTTAACTTTAGAATTATATAAGCCATTAAAGTGAAAGCTACCTATCTCATATTAATCAAAAGCCAGCAGCACCACCAACTGATCAAAATTTTGTTTCAGATATTCTGATGACTGATCTATTTGAAAGAAAGAAAAGGTTAAGAAAAGATAAATATGGCAATAAATACCTCATTCAACTTAACTGTTACCCATTCTTTGATCTTAGCTGCTTTCTCTTCTATTATTTTAGCTTCTTGAATCCTTATTTGTTTCTGAAATAACATTAGTAGTTTGTTTAGTTCAAACATAAGCTCACTGGCCTAGAAATATTACAGTTACAGATATGAAAGGCAAGTCTACTTAAAACTTGTTTCCAAGTTAAGATATCTACCTTTAAATTACCAAAAAGAGGATAAAATGAGAATGGCTGTCCAGCAGACAGAATAATAAAAGCATAAATATGTATTTCTAGTTTTAACATCTGCTAGTCTTTCTCTGAAAGGTCATATACCAAAATCAATCCACTGAATTTATCAATAAAATAAACCATTTCTGGAAACACTATGATTTAGAACATGGAATAGAAGTCAACCAGCTTAGTAAGAGGAGAATTAGAATCTCTTCTGGGGTATGGCTTGCTTTCCCCTCAAATGCTATAGTTTTAAAAGGTTCACAAAGTATAAAGACTGAGAAACTCTAGCTCACATCTTGGAAAAGGAAATGGGAAACCTCTTCAGTATTCTTGCCTGGAAAATTCCATGGACAGAGAAGCCTGGCGGTCTACAGTCCATGGGGTTGCAAAGAGTAGGACACGACTTAGCAACTGAGCACAGCTCACATCTGCCAACCTTTAAATCTGGCTATGGTACAAAACTACTGAGAATGTGACAATCATATAAATACCAGTTGGTGGGGTCTGAAAACCACAGATCTAAAGCAACAGTGACATCCAGAGAAATGAATAAAAATGCTAAAAATAAATGATTAATCATTGAATAATTTTATAGTGGTTATATCTAATTGATGCTAAATGACTTTTTAGGTTAATAACCTTAATGCAATTTTTTTCTTAAAAATTTTTAAAAAAATAAGTACTATAAATTTGATCTCAATAAAGTGATTTAAAAACAGTGAACACATTTCTAAGCAGGAGGATTAGTGTCAAACAATGTTTAAAATTTAATCTTCCATAAACATTTCTAACACCCTAACAATCTAAGCAAAGATTTATTGGAAACATTTTACAGGCATAAATGCCTGCTGATAACCAAGTGTTTCCAACATAAAGATTCACATCCAGAAAGTGGTAGATACTGCCTTGGAATTTTTCTGGACTTAAAAATAATGTATTTAACTTGCACTTTTCACCAGTAAATGTGATGTAATCTTAGGGGTTACCAAGTGAGATTTCTGACCAAAATTTAGAAATTTAGGCTTTCTCTTTTTAATCTTTGCAATTATGCATAAATGAATGCACATGTTTAGGACTCTTTGAGATCAGATACTTCCTAACCTGCTCTTCAAGTTGCAGTTCCAAGTTTTGAATGATGTCTTCTTTTTCCTGTATTAGCGTTTCCAGATCTTGACACTTTTTATACAACCTTGTCTCTGATTCACTGGTTTGAATATTAGCTGCTTTTAACTTCTCTTCCATAACTTGTACCTAAATTCAGAGGAGAAAATATTAAAACTATGCATGTACTTAATTTATCATAGTATTAAATTCAGATTTTACTTTAATATTAAATAGATTCCTAAAAGATATCATCATAAAAGGAAAATGGTGAACAGTTTTAATGCATTTAACAACTATCAAGTTTAAAGACTAGACTATTTCCCCAAGTGATGTTAATTCTGAGGTGTATGAGGATACATAAAAGATTCTCAGGTGGGATGGAGAGGGAGGTGGGATGGGTGTTCAAGATGGGGAACACATGCACACCCATGGCTGATTCATGCCAATGCATGGCAAAAACCACTACAATATTGTAAAGTAATTAGCCTCCAATTAAAATAAATGAATTAATTTTTTAAAAAGATTCTCAGAATATTGCTGTCATGTAAGGAAATGTACATGTTAATTAGATCTATGATAATATGCAAACTATCATATAAGCATAGAGACAGAAAGTTTCCAGCCCTCATTTTTTCATATTCAAAAAAAGTAAAAATATCAAGTAAAAATGTTGAATGGTGAGATAACACTCAGATTGGAGGACCTAGTATAGTAACACATCCTAGGAAAAAAAGCTGAACTTCAGATGAAAAAGATACATATTTTCGATGGAAAACAAAAGAACCTCAAAACCCCAATGATGAAGTCATAGAAAGTAAAAAAGCAAGACAGTCAAGATAGAGGTAGGAAAATACATTCTGTGAGGATTTACTGATTCAATACTTAACAAATATTCAATGAACGCTTGCCAAGAGCCAGGCCTAGTCCAGGTCCTAAGAAGACATCAGTTTTAATAAAGCAGACCCCGCCCCCCAATCTCTACCTGCATAGAAATTACCTTCTAAGAGAGATCACAAATACAATAAAGACTAAAAATCACACAGCATGTTACAGATGGTGATAAAGCTAATGGGCAAAATAAAGCAAGACACAAGAGATCGCTATACGACTAGGGGCTGTCGCGCTTCGCTTTAGTATCTAATACACATACTGGCTCTGCTTGGATATTCTGCAAAACACATCTGGGTACCCAAAATCTTTGAAGAGATATGTGTGACGTTAATACTAGTAAGAAAGAAAATAAAGTACTGGGCACCATACACAATATTAAGACTTTTATTCTATATACTCCCAGTAGATAAGAATGTAATTTTAGTCATGTTTCAGATTATAGGGGACAAAAAGAAAAACATATAAGGGCATTTTAGAAATTAAAGATGATAGCTAAGATTAAAATCTTAAGCTATTAAAATATTTCTGAAAAATCACAATGGACTTACTTAAAGCTCAAAAATACTTGATTAATGAGGACTCCTAGAAGGAGGTGGTAAGGCTAGTTCAGTTTTGTTTTTTTAACCACGAGTACAAAGTTTCATTTGTGAGTTCACTGTATAAATGTAAATTCAACTCAAATGCCCAAACTGTCCTATTTAAATACCACTCATATGGCTGGAAACTATGAAAATAAAAGTAGATCCAAAAAAATAGGAGAAAAAATGTATTCTACAATCCACATGACAATTTTAAGTAACTTTAAGATTTAGATTTTTTAACATAATATAGCAGGCTTTCTGCAGGAACTTCAGAACAAGAGGTCAAGGACAAAGGCCTATTTCAGAGATGTTGTCCTGAAAAAATCCAGAGCCAGACAGAGAGCTGGACAGTAAATACCAAAGGCCAGTCTTAGGATCGTATTGTCAGTTTCACACCGGGTATTCTGTGGCTTTGGGAGCAAGGAAAGAAAATCAGAGGCCAAGCGCAAAAATGGTAGTTCTCCAAGGAGGAAGATCCAAATACTCCAGAAAAACAAAATTAACTAAATACGAATAAAAGTAAGTATTACCAGACCTACATCTATAGTCTCCTTTTATTAAGCTGGAGCAAATCACCCTATGGACACTGGGCTGCCACATCAAACTGTCCTACTATTACTTAGAAAGGATCTATAGAAGGTGTTCTCATTTTATGAATGAATGCTACAGTCAGAGCTCCTTCGCTACATCTTCGCCTTGTACAACTGTTTCATTAGACTATGACTTTTAGATAAACAACCTTCCTGGGCAAGAAAAATATTGACAGAAGTGGCAAAATCTCCTTGGGAGAGAAATCACAAAGTTGTTACAGGCAACTTTCCTACCAAAAGGTCCTGTTGAAACCAAGTTCCATAAGATTCACCAGCTTTCCTTGGCAATTAATGTGAATAAGAAGGTCTACAGAAGAGCTAAGAAACCTACAGATAAACAAAGCGGCCTTTAAAATATCTTACTATAAGTACACAGAAAACAGGCCAGATCTTCTTTCATTCACTTAATTTGAACCATATAAAAATGATTCCCTGGTGGCTCAGTGGTAAAGAATCGCCTGCCAAGGCAGAAGACACAGGAGATGTGGTTTTATCCCTGGGTTGGGAAGATCCGCTACAGGAGGAAATGGCATCCCACTCCAGTATTCTTGCCGGAAATCTCATGGACGGAGGAGCCTGGCAGGCTACACTGCAAGGGGTTGCAAAGAGTCATACATCACCTAGCACTCAAGTACATATAAAAATTTTAACTACTCAGAGACTGGTCAATAATAAACACTAAAGGAATTTAAATTAGTTATTATATTATACAAACTGTTGCAATTATCAATACATGGGTATTCTCCAGTGAGGAATGCTTTGTATTTTCAGGCTCCCTTTCTCTTTTACTTCAGGAGAGCCTCTGGTTACATCAACCCCCTGAGCACACTCCTCAGCCATTTCCCCAAAGTCTTGTTGATGGTGAGCTTTTGTGCAGTCAAGGGCTAATGTAGCAAGCTTGGGGTACTCAAACCCTGTACCCAAAAGAAAGAACTTGCCCTTGACTGTCTTCTGGGAAAGAACCTCTGAGCCCCTGGAATATTCTTCCTGATAAGATTTTCTTTATATAGCTGATATATTGTATCACACCAGTTAGTGTATGCTCACAGTGTGATTTATAGCGAATGTCTTTTTTGTTTATGTGGGTCATGGGCCATGCTGTATCAGTTTGGTCTCTGGAGGGGTTGGAGGTTGAGTAGCTAAAGTGGGTACGCATTCCATGCCTATAAGACTGACCAGAGGAGGGGGTCTTGTGGGCATGGAATAAAAATTATGGACACCTAAGCTTGGATGACCAATCCTGGTTGGCAATGTGTCATATGTGTTGTCTACATCATTGATGGAAGAATCAAGAACATTCCTGTGCAACTCCACTGTGAGAGGACTACTAGAAGCTCATACCTGGTGTCTCCTGGACTCTGCCCTATGTGTGTTTTTCTTTGCTGAAGTCAATCTACACTTTTACTGTAATAAACTGAAACCACTAGTATAAGAGCTTTTCAGGATTCTATGACTTCCTGTGAATCACCAAACCCGAGGCTGGTGGTGGGGACCCTGACACAACTCCCAATGATATTTTCCATTTTCTTGCCTATCCTGGAGAAAGCAGAAACTGCAAATATTGCTCCCATTGTAACTATCCATATCAATATTTCCCTTTTCCCACCTCTAACTTCATCCCTTCTTCTCCCACTACAGGTAATCGACATGTGACTATATTTTTGAGTGGGGAGTAAAAGTTTTTATTCCTATATTACAATTATGTGACAAAGATACTTAATCATTCCAAAATACAACTAAAACATGGTTAAGGGTAGTTTGAATCCCATACTATTTGCCAGTTATACAAAATTACTGCAAATTAATCATTCTAATCCTATTTTAAACAGTGTTTTTAGCAGAGTGCTCCATAATTTATGTAGTAAGGCCAGACCCAGAAAGTGAAAAGAAACACCGTTAAATAGTTTTCCATATAACAAATCCTAAATTCCACGGTCTTAAATATTAGGATGATTGAGTAGTTATTTATTAAGCACCAGAAATGACTTGGATGCTAAGAACCAACTGTAAGAAAAGTAGATTAGCCCACATATTAGAAGGAAATTTAAATCTAACACCTCCCAAAACTGAATCAAACACAGGCAAGGGACTGGGTCCTAAAGACGTAACTGAAAAGACAAAGCTTCTACAGGAGAAATTATCCACTCCTCTTTGGTTAGCAAAAATTAGTGTATTAGATTGCAGCAGGTGGCCCTAGTGGTAAAGAACCCACCTGCCAATGTAGGAGACATGAGACACAGGTTGATCCCTGAGTCAGGACGATCCCCTGGAGGAGGGCACGGCAACCCACTCCAGTATTCTTGCCTGGAGAATCCCATGGACAGAGGAGCCTGGCGGGCTACAGTCCATAGAGTCGCAAAGGGCCAGACATAACTGAAGGACTTAGCGTACAGGCATGCTGCACACAATTGCCTAATCAGATAGCTGGGAAGGAATGCTGTATATCAGTATCTCCCATATGCGCTATTTGCTTCTTTTCTGCCTCACTAGATTTCTCATAAACAGTACTGGGTTGATTTGCACATAACTGCTTTCAAAATTTATGAACAACAACAATAAAGATGTACTACAACATTGCCAGGATTTCTCTGGAAGAATGTGCGATTCTTTTTTCTATCAGCAATTTATTTGATGGTTATGCAGGTGAGGCCCACACATTTAATACACAAGAAAAAAAATGCAAAAAGTTAAAATGTAGAGCTGAGCTGGTTGCAGCTGACAGTTGCTTTTTGTGGGGAAACATTCTTTCTAGGTTAATATAAATACAGTTTAAGTCTTAGGATATGGCTCAATGACAAAGGATAAGCTGGATTTAAGCAACATAAACAGCAGATAGGCCATAGTCCCATGGAAACTGTTAAAGAGAGCAAAAGACTCAGTTACTCTAAGTTAATAATATTTACTTAGTCTTAACAAAGGCAAAAAAAAAAAAAAGGTAATATAATCAGTGCCTTAGAATTAACTTGCTCTCTGTTTATATTTCCTGTTAACTTTCAGATTCATTATGAAACATTTAAGCCAAAAATTCTTCTGAAGCATAACAAAATAGCTAGTCTATAAATTTAAAGTGTTATGACAAAAGGCAATATCTACTGATTATATGGAAACTCTGAGAGATGAATATTGACCTTTTTACCTGGGTTGGGGTAGGGGCAGGAGGCATTAGTAATGTTGCTTTAAGGCAGTATATCTAAAATAAACCAATAATTTTCCCTAAAATTTTATAATTTTATACAATTGTATAATTTTCCTCTAAAAATGTGGCACAGAGAATGAAATAATTTTATACTTGATATCCTCAAAGTGAAAGTTACTCAGTCATGTCTGATTCTTTGCAACCCCATGGACTATACAGTCCATGGAATTCTCCAGGCCAGAATACTAGAGTGGGTAGCCATTCCCTTCTCCAGGGGATCTTCCCGCCCAGGGATAGAACCCAATGCATGTGGATTCTTTACCAGCTGAGCCACCAGGGAAACCCAATATACTCAAAGGACAACTTCAAATAAGAAATTCTTCTTGTTAAATTCTTAAGACCAGGAGTTGGGCATTGATGGCTACAAATTGCCATGGTTTCCTTTTTTAAACTGGAAATAAAGATTCCTTTTTCCTTTCAAGATTCAGTGAACCAAACAGGGGGAAAATGAAAACCACAAATTGGAAAAAAAAAAGATATTTAATTTACTTTAATTTTCAGAACTAAACAAATTTGCTGCATATATCAATTTAGAAAGTTAACTCAGGAAAAGGCGAAACAAAACCATCTTTCTTTCTTTTTTTCCTATAATACAGGCAGTTAAAGGGAAAAAAGGGAAGGGAAGGGAAGGAAAGGGAGAGGAAGAGACAGGAAAAGTAGCAGAACAGACAGAGATGTATGGAGATAGCCGTGAGTGCAGCAACCAAGAGGGATGTCACCAGGAAACCAAAGTCAGAAAGGGAAAGACAGTGAAGGAGACATGGAAGTCAAAGAGGCTGACAGAATGACAAATATACGCTGCAAGGCTTCAGGCTGAACTGCGACACCCATAAAGGGCCCACTACAGGAAAAGACATTTGGCATAGAGTGACAAGGGCTTCCCAGGTGGCACCAGCGGTGAAGAAGCCAATTGCCAATGCAGGAAGCTAAGAGATGGGATCAATCCCTGGGTTGGGAAGATCCCCCTAGAAGAGGGCACAGCAACCCACTCCAGTATTCTTGCCTGGAGAATTCTATGGACAGAGGAGCTTGGCAGGCTACAGTCTATAGGGTTGCAGAGACAAGACACTACTGAAGCGACTTAGCACACATGTGTAGAGTGACAGAGAATGACATAAACACAACAATTTTTCTTTTAGAATATAAGTGGCCTTTAATGGCTTTACTGTTAATTATTGGTTTTTATAGATATAAGTAATTACTACTTGGTCCCATCAGCTAAGGAATATAAAATACAAAAAACCAAGACAGCTTACATCCTTACCATTACTACTACTACTTATATCAATATGTACATTTGAAGTTTTAAAGAATTATTGCCAACTTTTTGATGAGTGATGGTACCTGTAGTTATGACTTTTAAGTCTTTATTTTTAGATGGGATGCTGAAACATGCTCAGGTAGAATCATATGCTATCTGGGATTTGTTTCAAAATAACCTTATATATGGATAGGGAGGCAAAAAGTGGGTGGGGGTAGACTAGCTGTGAGTCAACTAATTGCTGAAGTTGATGATGGGGGTTCGTTATCTATTTTCTCTACTCTTATAGTGGTTGAATTTTGCATAATAAAGTTTAAAGATCTCATCTTCAAGTATAATTAATTTAAGAAAATTAAGGGGACTTCCCTGGTGGCTCAGTGGTAAAAAATCTACCTGCCAATATAGGAGACAAGGGTTTGATCTCTGATTCGGGAAGATCTCACATGTCGCGGAGCAACTAAACCCATGCACCACAACTATTGAGCCTGTGCTCTATGGACCGGGAGCCACAAATACTGAAGCCCACTTGCCCTAGAGCCTATTCTCTGCAACAAGACCAGCCACCACAGTGAGAAACCTGGGCACCATGCCTACAGAGTAGCCGCCGCTCACCGCAGCTAGGGAAGAGCCTGTGCAGCAGCAAAGACTCAGCACAGCCAAAAATAAAATTAATTAATAAAATTATCTAAAAAAAAAAGAAAACTAAGGATTAAGTTATATTGGGTTAAATTAGTCAGACCACTGTAACAATCTACTGTGTAAAATTAAATCTTTCAGGTGAAAATAAGATTTGGTGGTATTCAAGTTGAAGAAACAAACGTCACAGACCGAGAGCAAGTATAAAAAATTTAATATACACTTCTGAGAAGAAACAATTTTGTATTTAAGACTTCTGAAATTCTTGACTTGATTGAATCTGACAGAGATCTTTTCATAAAATGTGAATTTATCAGTGCATGCTCCTTAGGCAAATTTTAAGGCTGGTAGGCTCATCCAAACCACTCATTTACTGTAGGCAAGGCCTAAGAAGGGCTAAGTGACTTATCAAAACTTTATTTCTTCAGAGTAAAAGTAGTACCAGAACCAAAATCTAGAAAGTATGAGGATATACAAGAAGAAACCAATCATCTATAATTCCATCTATAATTATAACTCCTGTTAAATTTCAGTGTTCCCTAACAGCTTTTTTTAAACTCAGGTTTGACTCATCCTGCCCCCACATCTATTAACATGTTAAATACAAAAGTCTGTTAATATTTTTCCTGATATAACTCTAAATATCTTTCCACATTGGCTCAGTCAGTAAAGAATCTGTCTGCAATGCAGGAGACCCGGGTTTGATTCCTGGGTCACGAAGATCCTCCAGAGAAGGAAATGGCAACCCACCCCAGTGTGCTTGCCTGGAAAATCCCATGGACAGAGAAGCCTGGCAGGCTACAGTCCATGGGGTCACAAGAGTTAGACATGACTTAACGACTAAACCACCACCACCAATAGTTATTTTAAATGGTTGTTTAATATTTCATGGAATAGATACAGTTCACTAATTCATTCTCCTATAATACTGCAGTCATATTATTTCCAACTCTTTATTACTATAACTGAAGCTGCCATGGACAGTTTTATACATAAAACGTCATTATGGTTAGGCATAACCATAAAATTCATATTTGAGGTTTTTTTTATAAGTAAAACTTCCTAATAGAAGCATTTGTGACCTTTTGAAAATTTGTTAAGGGGCAAAACAAAGTTAAATTCTACATTTTCTCTATGGAGCTAGCTCATAAACAGAAAAAATGACAAAATGAAGAAGATAGCTGAAAACTATTTTCAAGATAATTTTGCGTAAAACAATGCTTAAATTGGTAGAGGCAAAAAAATTTTTTTAACCAAAACTATACACTACCTGTTGAAAAGCTTTTTCTGCTTGACGCTCAGCATCAATAACTTGTCTCTCAAGCTGTTGCATCTGAAATGTGAGAAAAGACATTAAAAATAGAAAAATTCGTATTTCTCTTTCAAAATTCTTTGGAACACTTAAAGTACTTCAATGGATATTAATTACATAGAATTTAGCACATTAAAGTTTCTTTCAGGGCATATGTAAAAACTGATCAAACAAAATACCAAAATTTTGATACTCTTTGCAATATGTACTACATGAGTATTAATCAGTAGAATTTTCTTCATTGGACTATATGTTAGAAATTACTGGTCATCATATTTTAAGAACAGTAAATTAAATCTAAGATAATAGTAAGACCTCAAATGTCATATTGCTTTGCTGATCAAAAAGTCCCAATGATGAGAGGAGGGATAAATTAGGAATTTGGGCTGGTGGTTCAGACGGTAAAGAATCTGCCTGCAGTGTGAGAGACCCAGATTAGATCCCTGGGCTGGGAAAGTCATCTGGAGAAGGAATTGGCAACCCATGCCAGTATTTTTGCCTAGAGAACTCCATGGACAGAGGAGCCTGGCAGGCTACAGTCCATGGGGTCACAAAGAGTTGGAAATGAGTGAGCAACTAACACATATACATTACTATACATAAACAGATAACCAACAAAGACATACTGTATAGTACTGGGACTATACTCAATAATTTGTAATAACCTATATAGGAAAAGAGTCTGAAAAAAAATACACATGTACATACATACATATATAAACTGATGGGATGTCCCTGGTGGTCCAGTGGCTAAGACTCCACTCCCAAATGCAAGGAGTTCAGGTTCAATCTAGAATCTAGATTGGAGAACTAGATACCACATGCTGCAACTAAGGCCCCAGTACAGCCAAATAAATAAATATTTTTTAAAAAACCTGAATCACTTGGCTGTACACCTGAAACTAGCAACACTATAAATCGACTATACTTCAATAAAAAATAAATAATAATTTAAAAAGAAAAAACATACACTGAAACAGGCTTAACATAGGGGAAAAAAGTCCCAGTGATACCAGAAAGTGGTACATTTTCACAAGCTTCACTGGTGGTATGTGTAAGTCACAACTGAGTAGTTTTAATTCTTAAAGATTCTGATAGAGTATGAAGATACTCTGATAAAATATACAAAAGCATACGGCACAGAGGTTGAAAAAATATCTGGGTATTTTTTTGAAAGTTCTGTGGATAATAAAATGTTTGAAGATTTCAGAGGGTGGGAAATTAAAAAAAAAAACTTTGGAGATTTTAAGTAAAATACTAAACTGAATATTATAAGTAAAAAAGCAAAAGTCTTAAAAAGGATCTAATACAAATTGACATAATACATAACCATGATGTAAAACTAAATTTTGAATTATTCTTTTCTGAGTGTTGAAATCTGGGCAACACTGGAGCCATCTGTGCCTCAACCTATGCTCACTGTCACTTTTATTGTTGGCTGACATTCTCAGATGCCCTGAACTTCCAGAGCATCTCAAACTCACAGCACCCTGGGTGTGATACAACAGCACCCATGGCTGATACAACAGATCACCGTCTTCTCAAAACCATGGAGGAGTGGCCTCCTGCAGCAGGAAGCAAGGCTGCCAGCTCTGGACGCCATGGGTGACAGGAATCCCAACTGAGGCATGTGTTATTCTCGATGCCTGAAAGGCAGTTTCTGTTATGAATACATAATTTTTTAAAGCTATACTGGTTTGGAGCATTTGCTGCATTTTGATATCTGTGTTTGGGCAAATTACCAGTCGACACAGGTAAAACTCAAGACCATGACGAGCACCATCACTTTGCCCACCTAACATAAAAGACCTCTTAAACATTTCAGAAGTGCAGCACATGGAGCTTAGTAAAAGTATCTGCATTTACTGTATCATCCATGAAAACCCGATGGCGTTACTGGGTACTCAAAGAATCGTATACCAAACACTGTGACAAAGCAGAGCACCATAGTACTAAAAATGAAAAATGATGCTCTAAGATAAAAAATGACATGTGGACACAGATGAGGAAAATGGACAAATATGTCTCTGGAAAGCACAGTAACAGCTGCAATTGGTTCTTTTTGGCACATCCCACTATACTTGCTGTCACTGAAAACTCAAGAGTGTATATTCAGTTTACTAAGGTGTATCTCAGCCCTTCTGTCTGGGCCACACTGTAACATCTGGCAACCTTGATTTCATAACAGTAGGAGGAGGAATTGCTTTAACTATGGAGGCTATGAAAAGAATTAAGAGACTTCTGAATAAGTCTCCATGTATGCGTGCTTAGTCGCTCAGACGTGTCTGACTCTGTGACTGTGGACTATAGCCCACCAGGCTCCTCTGTCCATGGGATTCTCCAGGCAAGAATACTGGAGTGAGTTGCCATCTCCTTCTCCATAGGAATAAGTCTGAAAAGTATGCAAATCCAAGTGTGATTTGGAACTTATCAGAAGATACGCAGCTTAGCAGTCTGCCTGAAATATGCAGGAGTTCCTGCAGAAAGTAGAGGATTCCAAAGGGAGAATTCTACTTAACACAAAACCAACTGCACATCTTATTCAAGAGACAATGTCTCATAACCCTGAGCAAGTAGTAGAAGGCTGCTGTTCAGATATAGCTATTACTTTTAATGGACTGACTCCCGAAAATATGATAGTAATGACATATGGTGTGTACCAGTCCAGAGCATTTGGACATTATTTTACCAACACACTGATTTTCTTGTCTCCAGATGGTTCAGAAAATCACAGAGGACTGGGAAATAATAGAACTGTGCTGTCCAAGAGCACTTGAAATGTGGCTAGTCCAAATTGAAATGTGGTAGAACTGTAAAATACACACTTCATTCAATAACACAGTATTTGAAAACCTATTACAAAAAGAATAAAAATCTCAGTAATTGTTCATATTGACTCACATTGAAATGATATTTTTAATGTCACATTAAATAAAATATAATATTAAAATTAATTTCATCTACTGTTTCTTTTTCATTTTATTAATGTTGTTAGAAATTTTTAAATTACATGTTTCTCGCTTTATATTTCTATTGGATAATAAAAGTGTAAAACATTCCACTGTCACCATATATTGCAATTTAACTGCCTGTCCACATGGCAATATTTTTTTAAGGTAATTTACTGCAAGGATCTAGATTCTGGAAGATTTTAAAATATTTGGATACATAAATAGGCATCTCCCAAGTGCATTCTCTGGACCTCATATCACCTTCAATTTTTTTGTGAAGATATTTCCAGGTGGCACTAGTGGTAAAGAATCCACCTGCCTATACAGGAGACGCAAGAAGTGCAGGTTTGATCCCTGGGTCGGGAAGATTCCCTGGAGAAGGAAATGGCAACCCACTCCAGTATTCATGCCTAGAAAATCTCATGGACAGAAAAGCCTGGTGGGCTACAGTCTATGGGGTCACAAACAGTTGGACACAACTGAGCACATCAATACAACACATTTCACATTTAATAAACAAGTACTGTTGTCTAAAACCATTTTATTGATTCTGTTATAGACTATCGCATTGCATAAAGAAGTTGGACAAGCAATGTATCTCCTGTCTAGGACCGTCCTTAAACAAAAAAATTAACTGACATGCACACATCGACATCACATTCTTTCACTACTGACAATATGCTGACAACTGTCGTTTCTACAATGTAACATCATTTCTACAATGCAACGACATTGTGTTTTTAGAGGAATTTCTACACTTGTGCAGCCTTATCCTCAATTTTGAATATTTTTGATATTTCCAGGGAAAACAGGAAAATCCACAAATGGGTTGCTGCTCTGTAAACTTTGGCTAGTGAAAATAAATGACTGACATACCTATGAGAATGGCCGAAATCCAGAACACCGGTAATACCAAATGCTAGCAAGAATGTGGAGGAACAGGAACTCTCATTCACTGCATGCTTTCTTATAAAATTAAACATACTCTTATCATACTATCCAGCAAGTGTGCTCCTCGGTATTTACCCAAAGGAGTTGAAAACTTATGTTCACATAAAAACTTTCACACAGATTATTTACAGCAGTTTTATTCATAATTGCCAAAACTTGGAAGCCATCAAGATTTCCTTCAATAGATAAACTGTGGTATAACCAGACAATGAAATATTATTTACTGCTAAAAGGAAATGAGCTATCAAGCTACGAAAAGGCATGAAGGAACTTAAAACATATTATTAAGTGAAAGAAACCAAACTGAAAAGGCCACATAAAGTATGATTCTAACTACATAACATTCTGGAAAACTATGGAGACAATAAAAGGGTCAGTGGTTGTGAGGGTGGGGCTGGGGGGAGAGCATGGAGAGGGAGGAATAAGCAAAGCACAGAAGCTTTTTAGGACAGTGAAAGTACTCTGTTGGAGAGGGAAATGGCCACCAACCCCACTATTCTTGCCTGCAGAATTTCATGGACAACGGCTACAGGCCATGGGGTCGCAAAACGTCAGACATGACTGAATGACTAACCACTACACTAAATCCTCTGTATGATACCATAATGATACATACATGTCACTATACATTGTCCAAACCCATGGAACGTATAACACCAAGAGTGAAACCATGAACTCTGGGTGATAATAATGTAATGTAGGTTGAACAATTTGTAACATGTACCACGCTGGTGAGGGATGTTAATAATGGGGATGGCTAACTATGGAGAACGGTGTAGAGATTCCTTTAAAAACTGGAAATAGAACTGCCAAATGACCCAGCAATCCCACTGCTGGGCATACACACCGAGGAAACCAGAATTCAAAGAGATGTGTACCCCCACGTTCATTGCAGCACTGTTTACAATAGCCAGGACATGGAAGCAACCTAGATGTCCATCAGCAGATGAATGGATAAGAAAGTTGTGGTACATACACACAATGGAATATTACTCAGCTATTAAAAAGAATGCAATTGAGTCAGTTCTAATGAGGTGGATGAAACTGGAACCTATTATACAGAGTGAAGTAAGTCAGAAAGAAAAATACCAATATAGTATATTAATGCATATATATGGAATTTAGAAAGATGGTAACGACAACCCTATATGCAAGACAGCAGAAGAGACACAGATGTAAAGAGCAGACTTTTCAACTCTGTAGGAAAAGGCAAAGGTGGGATGATTTGAGAGAATAGCAATGAAACATGTATATTACCATATGTGAAATAGATGACCAGTCCAAGTTTGAGCATGAAGCAGGGCATTCAAAGCTGGTGCACTGGGACAACCCAGAGGGATGGGACAGGGAGGTTGGTAGGAGCGGGGGTTTAGGACAGTGGGGGGACACATGTACACCCATGGTTGATTCACATCCATGTATGGCAAAAACCATCACAATACTGTAAAGTAATTAGCCTCCGATTAAAATAAATTAATTTTAAAAAAGAAAAATAATAATGAGAATAGCTATACATGTGTGGGGGCAGAGAATACATGAAAAATTTACATCTTCCACTCAATTTTTCTGTGAATCCTAAGCTACTTTAAAAAGACAAAGTCTTAATAATAGTCATTTTTTAAAAAAGACTGAATAATTTCTCAGAGGGGACCGCTTAGAGTGTTTGCCCCCTACTCTGGCAAATTCACATCTTGGAATCCTAATGCCCAATGTGATGGTGATTAAACCTTGAGGGTGGGCCCCTCATAAACTGGATTAGTGCTTTTATAATAGAGTTTCTACAGAGCTCCCAGCCCCTTCTGCCAGGTAACAGTACAAGAAGTCAGTGACCCAGGCAAGGGCCCTAACCCGACTATGCTGGAATCCTGTTATCAGACTTCCAACCTCCAAAACTGTGAGAAATAAGACTTCTACTGTTCATAAGCTACACAGTCTGTTGTAACTTTGTTACAGCAATCCCCACAGACTAAGACATAGAACTGGTTCTGAGAGTGAGGTGCTGCTTAACAAGCATCTAAAAATGCGGAAGCAATTTTGGAACTGGGTAATAGATAGAGACTGGAAGAATTTTAAGGTACATGGTAGAAAAAACCTACATGACCATGAACAGGCCATTAAAGCAACTCTGGTGAGAGGTCATAAGAACAGGAAAGCTATAGAGAAAGCCTCAGTCTTCCTGGAGTGCACAGCTAAGGATTGTGACCAAGTTGTTGATAGCAATGATGGCTGGTAAAGGTTCTTCTGATGAGATGTCAGGTGGACATGAGGAGCATATTACTGGAAACCAGAGGAAAAATGAGACCACAGCCTACACAAGCATTGGAGCATCCTGAACTTCTCCCTTAGAGCTGAATGCCCTGTACAACCCTGCAAAGACTTACAGGGGAAGTGAGTGTGGGGCTGGGAATAGTGGCTATTAATGGAAAACACGTGGCCCTTAGAGCCAACTAGTTCCCTGAAACCTTCTCACTTATCCCCATGTGCTGAATGTGCAGCAGCTAAGCATTTACTTCCTGTTAAAAGACTGAATGTTCTTCTCTTATAAAGTTGAATAAATTACTTGGAGGGCTCTAGTCCAACAACTGTGGCATTTATGGACTCATGGTGTAATAAGCAGTCTCAGACCCACTCATTCTAAAGCAAATATTGATAGTCAACCAGCACTGATTTTATACACAATTGTTGGTCAACTTTTCAGATATCCCATCCTTAAATATAAATGGACCACCAAAGATCATTAGACATTTGAGAAAAGCTTGCAACCTGAAAAAGAAAAATCAAACATAAAAGTGGAAAATAATCTCAGAGGAAAGAAAGATAATTCAAGGAAGAGAACTTAAAAAGAATTAAAATAAGAGTTCAGGAACCAGGAATTTTCAAATACATTATTTCATAGCCATGTCATAGACAGAAATTGTTATTCCAGTTAGAAATATTAGGAAATTGGTGTTTCGAATGCCCCCAGCCAGTGACATGGATGGGATGTGAGCCTTCATGCTCAGAATCCCTAGTGCTCTTTTAGTTGAACCACAGCTGCTTAGGTATTTATAAACGCCACCCACAGTGTATAGTTATACGGAACCAAATGAAAATCAGTCCCAGATACATGAAACCACAAAATCCTTGCCTGGGAAGCATCTGTCTTTATTTTTGTCCCTTGTATTCTATTCTTTTGGCCTAGGAATCTTTTATTAGTAACTTAAAATCATTAACATTCATAATAGGAACAATTTTAAGCTGTATGGTCTCAAGAAACCTACTGCAGAAGGAAACACACCATTTTTAAAAAATTGTTATCAAAAATAATATCCTCAGGATTTCCCTGGTGGTCCAGGGCTAAGACTCTGCAACTCCCAATGCAGGGTGCCCAGGTTTGATCCCTGGTCAGGGAACTAGATCCCACATGCCACAACTAAAGGTTCTGCATGCTGCAACTAAGACCTGGTGCAGCCAAATAAATAAATAAAAATGTAAAAATAGTAATAATAGCCTCAATCAATAGCCCCAAAATAAAGTTATTTAAAATAACTTTAAGTCAGTCTGAAAATCTCATTATTATGATTATATGTACAATGTTCATCGTGTGTCAGTTGCTCAGTCGTGTCCAACTCTTTGCGACCCCTTGGACTGTGGCCACCAGGCTCCTCTGTCCATGGGATTTTCCAGGCAAGAATACTGGAGGAGGTTACCATTTCCTTCTCCAGGGAATATTGCCGACCCCGGATTGAACCTGGGTCTTCCAAATTGCAGGCAGATTCTTTACTATCTGAGCCACCAGGGAATGCGCTGTGAAATATTAGGTGGGGCCAAAGAGTAACAGGATATATGTGATTTAAATAGGATAACCGTGGTGTTGACTGGACTGTGATATGAAAGCAACACAATGCGTCCAGGGACTCCTTATTCCTAGACGAGAATCCTAGACCACCTCAGGGAAATCACAGTGACAAGAGAAAGGTCAAGTGTAGGAACTGCCAGACAGTAATGCTGTATCAGATAAAGGCAGCATTAGGCTATGTGAGCCAGGCCGACGCCTAAAGGGAAAATTCTTCATTTGTTTCACCTTTGTCTTTCCCCTGAAAATCTAACTAATAGGAAATAACATTCACTTCAACTGAAAAATAAACTTTCCCTTTCCCTTCCTGACTCTGAAAATGAACTAGTAATACTGTAAAGTAGAAAACTACTTAAATCTCAGCTTCCCTGAAGAGTTTATGTTTGGCATACTAGAGATATTTCCAACACCATTCCTTAAATTCCTCCAAAGACCTCTCCCACTTACAGCGGGATTTGCCCAAGATTTCAATAAGGACTTTTTCTTCACAAACTTCAATATTCAAAGTTACTTGGAAATTGAATGGAAAAATAAATAGGTGAAAAAAATAGCTAAAAAAGATCCCACGTATTCTCCTAATCCTAATCTCCAAAATATACAATGTATATAAAATTGAAATCCATCTTTAATTATAGGAACACTCTGAGATCCTCTCACACATTTTTCCTAAAAAAATTCAGAAAGATGTCTATCAATCTATAATTATACTATTTTAGTTTTTAAATAATAATATAGTTATTATTTAAAATAATAAAATATTCTAAATAATAAAAAATAATTATAATTTTTAGGTCCTCCTTTTACATTTAACCAGTGTGTCCAGTCAGAAAGATACAGGAATCAACCTGCCTGACTTCAGGCTCTACTACAAAGCCACAGTCATCAAAACAGTATGGTACTGGCACAAAAACAGAAATATAGATCAATGGAACAAAATAGAAAGCCCAGAGATAAATGCACACACCTATGGACACTTTATCTTCGACAAAGGAGGTAAGAATATACAATGGAGCAAAGACCATCTCTTTAACAAGTGGTGCTGGGAAAACTGGTCAACCACTTGTAAAAGAATGAAACTAGATCACTTTCTAACACCACATACAAAAATAAACTCAAAATGGATTAAAGACCTAAACATAAGAACAGAAACTATAAAACTCTTAGAGGAGAACATAGGCAAAACACTCTCTGACATAAATCACAGCAGGATCCTCTATGATCCACCTCCCAGAATACTGGAAATAAAAGCAAAAATAAACAAATGGGATCTAATTAAAATTAAAAGCTTCTGCACAACAAAGGAAGCTATAAACAAGGTGAAAAGACAGCCTTCTGAATGGGAGAAAATAATAGCAAATGAAGCAACTGACAAACAACTAATCTCAAAAATATACAAGCAACTTATGCAGCTCAATCCCAAAAAAACGACCCAATCAAAAAATGGGCCAAATAACTAAATAGACATTTCTCCAAAGAAGACATACAGATGGCTAACAAACACATGAAAAGATGCTCAACATCACTCATTATCAGAGAAATGCAAATCAAAACCACAATGAGGTACCATTTCACACCAGTCAGAATGGCTGCGATCCAAAAGTCAACAAGCAATAAATGCTGGAGAGGGTGTGGAGAAAAGGGAACCCTCTTACACTGTTGGTGGGAATGCAAATTAGTATAGCCACTATGGAGAACAGTGTGGAGATTCCTTAAAAAATTGCAACTAGAACTGCCTTATGATCCAGCGATCCCACTGCTGGGCATACACACCGAGGAAACCAGAATTGAAAGAGACACGGGTACCCCAATGTTCATCGCAGCACTGTTTATAATAGCCAGGACATGGAAACAACCTAGATGTCCATCAGCAGATGAATGGATAAGAAAGCTGTGGTACATATACACAATGGAGTATTACTCAGCCATTAAAAAGAATACATTTGAATCAGTTCTAATGAGATGGATGACACTGGAGCTGATTATACAGAGTGAAGTAAGCCAGAAAGAAAAATACCAATACAGTATACTAACACATATATATGGAATTTAGAAACATGGTAATGATAACCCTGTATGCGAGACAGCAAAAGAGACACAGATGTATAGAACGGACATTTGGACTCTAAGGGAGAGGGAGAGGGTGGGATGATTTGGGAGAATGGTACTGAAACATGTAAGAAAAAAAAAAAGCTCTGAGAAGTCTTTAAAAAAAAAAAAAGAAAGATACAGGAAAATAATAACGCATTACTTCTATATGCCAGGCACTCTTTTAGCTGCATTACAAAAAAGTGTGAGAGATCTAAGGTTTTATGCCAACTCTGCTATTTGTTGCCTGTGTGATATTGGGCCTCCTGCTCAAACACTCTCAGCCTTAATGTCAACATCTTTAGTTTGTGGACAATAATAGTTACCTCATAGAGTTACTGTGGGGTTTAAGCTAGCTAATGGTTGTAGTCAAGGCTTAGGATCCATAGTTGGCACCTAGCGTTAGCAGTCTATAATCAGTGCCAAGAAGACAGAACTAAGAACAGAAGTGTAGCAGAAAAGAAAAGTTGGACAGAATTTCTGGCAAAGAGCTGAGGAATCAAATTAGTATTCTCTCAAGAATCTTCAGCTTTAGGCCTGCATCCATCTGGAGGGAAGGATGAACTATTGGGAAGAATCCTTGGGGCAAACTGGTTCTAACAGAAAACCAAAGATCACAGATGGAACAGACTAGCCTCTGGAACGCAATATTTGCCTCAAGTTGGGTTGGCATGCAGAAGCAATGCAACAGGGTTTGCCTTGAAAAATATGTAACATTATGTAAACTGTTATTACTACATACGTACATACATCCTAACTTACACAGACATATGCTGCCAAGCAGAGATGGATTTATATGTTGTGTGACTGAAAAGAAAAGACAACAGATGAGTAGGTAAGAATATTAGAGAAGGCAAGGAATGTGGTAATAAAACTAGATTAGAGATGTCATACAGGGTGACCGCTAAGCATTTAGGCTCTAAAAACAAAATGCCGCACTTAGTTGCTCAGTTGTGTCCGACTGTCTGCCACCCCACTGACTGTAGCCGGCCAGGCTCCTCTGTCCATGGGGATTCTTTCGCAAAAATACTAGAGGGTGTTGCTATGCCTTCCAGGGGATTTTCCCAATCCAGGATTTGAACTGGGGTCTCTGGCATTGCAGGCTTTACCAGGTGAACTACCAGGGAAACCCCCAAAACAAAATGCCTATTTACTAATATTGGCCAAATATTGGCTTCATCATTTACATTTCAGCATGAACTCATAGGCTGTTATAAGGATTAAAAAAATAATAAAGTACTTAGAAGATTGCCTGGCACATGGTAAGCACCAGTTTCCTAATCTGTAAAATGGGAACAATAAAACTTATTACTTCATAGTTGTTATTATAACTAAATAAATCATATCTGTACAGTGCTTAGTATATAATAAATCAGTATTTGGTATTTTTATTTTAATATCAGTATTTGGTATTTTTATGGGTGGGTACCAAAAATAAATTTTAATCCAGAGAAAAAAAATAGCAAAAATACAGAAAATATCATGAAAAAGTGTTATTCTTATTTTGGTGTTGAATATATTTACTGGGAAGCCATGAGTAACTTGGCATGTTTATCCTCTTTCCACTATATAAAACACATATGAATCACTCCATCTCTGAGATCTGTCAAAGGATTTAAGATAAATAAAATTACAGAAGACACGAAAAAAAGGAAGAAGAAGAAAAAGAAACCACACCTAAAACAGCAATTCTGAAATTCCTCTCAATCTTTATTCACTGACAAAGAAAAAAGAAAAATTTGTAACTAGATTAATGATCAAAAACTATTTACAATCTTACTTACAGAGAAAATTACACTTTTAAAATTTACAAAATGGGTACTCACAAAGAAATTTCTTATGACAAGCCTACTGAAGAACAAAACAAATATTGGCATTAAGAATTTAAAGGTCAATTAATTGGAACTCCAATAAGCATAACTTTTTATAACTTCTTATAAAGAAAGTCCATAAAGAAACCAGGAGAGTACAACAGTCAAGGGAACCAAGAAAATTTTGAGTAGGAGGCTGTGGTCAACAGCGGGCCAACTGTTGAAGGGCTGAGGTACCTGGGACATTTGGGAAGTGTCCAGTGAGGTTGAGCAGCAAGGTTATAATTAGTTATATTGCTAAAATCATTACATGGGGGACAATCATAGTACAACCTGGGAAATGATTTTTACAGAGATAGGCGCAAAAGACAAAGCATGAGTCACTCACTCTGAGTTAGGATAAGCTTTCCCAACTTGGAGATAATCAAACTGGGACTTTTTTTTTCCAAGTTATAACTTTTAATAGTGATAAATAAAGTAAATTGATAGTGGGGATTCATTCCACAAAAGCTATGACCAGGTCACCCTCTAGCCCAAAGTGAATGGAGTAACTTTAGTCTTTCCATCTAAAAGCTGTTAGTGCACAAATATTTAAGAGGATACATATGAAAGGTTAAACTGAATGGTGTTTCAGTGGATTTTATTACAATTCTTCTGTGCTAAGAGGTTCTTGGTTGCAATGCAAGTAAGACTTAACACGATTTTCAGATTTTTAGAGATGTGATATGTGTACCGGTCTCCACTCTAAAAGGATTATGCAGGCTGGAGTATAAGAAACCGCCTGTAAGTTCTCCTGGTCAGTTCTGAATGATCATTAATACCATTTATATAGCCATCCAGACAGCACTGCCAATACAAATATAATGTCAGTTACATATATAATTTAAAAACGTCTAGTACCCATATTTACAGTTAAAAAAAGGTAAATAATTTTACTATTTTCTATTTAATCTACTGTCCAAAACATTATCATTTCAACATGTAATAAATATAAAATTATTGCACAGGTATTTCATATTCTTTTTTCAAACTAAATCTTTGAAATCCAGTGTGTATTTTACATTTCCAACACATCTCAATTTGAACTAGTCTCATCTACAGTGTTCACTAACCACTTGTAGTTGTGCCTGCCACACTGGACATTGCAGGGCTAGAGTCCAAGCTCCCTGGAAATAGCAACATGCATTGTCTTATTCACAGATCTGTAACTGTAGCATTAAGAACAGTGTCTGGCACAAACACACTGCAATGAGTATCTGTTGAATGAATAAACAAATGAATTAATCTACTGGTTTTATACACATACATTAAAAAAATCCTATGACATAAATGAAATTTTAATTCCATGGTTAGAGCTATTAAGAGAAGCACAGAATTATATTAAGTCAATTCTATAGTTTAGTGATACATTGTTTGTCAACACAAATTTCTAAATAGGTGTATACTTCCATATACAATGTTTTACTGTATTTTATCTTACACAGGGAATGAACAATAATCATTTTAAAGATAATTTGCCTAAACATTTAGTAGATCAAAATGCTATCACACCACACTAAAATCAAATAAATTATAGCTATTCTTTCTAGCATGAATTAATTCTACATTCATCAAATACACAAAATTATTACATCAGTTCAGTTCAGTTCAGTTGCTCAGTCGTGTCCGACTCTTTGTGACCCCATGAATCGCAGCACGCAGGCCTCCCTGTTCATCACCAACTTCCGGAGTTCACCCAAAATCATGTCCATCGAGTCAGTGATGCCATCCAACCATCTCATCCTCTGTCATCCCGTTCTCCTCCTGCCCCCAATCCCTCCCAGCATCAGAGTCTTTTCCAATGAGTCAACTCTTCGCATGAGGTGGCCAAAGTACTGGAGTTTCAGCTTTAGCAGCAGTCCTTCCAAAGAATACCCAGGACTGATCTCCTTTAGAATTAGTTCACCAGTATTTGCAAAGAAGTGTTTTTTGTCTTAATGTCCAATCCATTCTAAAACTAGCAAAAGAATATGCCCAGTAGAGCATCAGGTCCCTGACAAAAAATTAAATAATATTCATATTTTTTAAATATTTACCTTCTAAAGTCCTGAGATTACTTAATATAAATGAAACGGGCCCCAAAGAACTGATGTTTTACTAACAAAATTGAGGAAGAAAAGCTTACCTTCTCTGCTAAGAGCTCTCGTATCTTGCTTGCTTGAACTCTAAACTTCATGAGCTGGGACTCCAGGGCTACACAACGTTCTTTCCAATCTACTGGCCCTTCTGTCTCAGAAAGCTCTGCCATAATTATTCTAGGAAAGAAAGCATTCAAACAGCATACTATCAATCAGCATTCAGGATAATTCCTTAAATCATCCAATGCACACATTCTAGCCACCATCTAATGATATCTAAATGCAAGTGTTGAATCCTAAGATAAATTCTGGAACTTGGTGACTACTCATGGAAAGAACTTAGGAGAGACGAGGCCAGGGAAGGAGGCCCAACTGGGTTATTTACACTTCTGTGTAACTTAACCTTTCCATGTCTCAGCAATCTAGAAAAAAAAAAAAAGAGGGAATTCAGCAATAACGAACCATTCTTCTCACAGATAGGTAAGGAACAAATTAAATATTGCTGTTCTTAACATCACTTTGGACACCATAATGGTATCACACAGAGTACTGTCATTATTTTAGCTCCACTCAACAGGTAAGATTTTTAAAAGTTCATAATTTACCACATTAAATTTACAAAATTATTAGTTTTGCTTCCATTGGTAGTATCGTATGTGTGTGTGCTAAGTCACTTCAGTCGTGTCTGACTCTTTGTGACCCTGTGGACTGTAGCCTGGCAGGCTCCTCTGTCCATGGGATTCTCCAGGCAAGAATACTGGAGTGGGATGCCATTCCCTTCTCCAGGGAATCTTCCTGACTCAAGGATCGAACCAGCATCTCTTATGTCTCCTACATAAAAATAACCTAAAGAAACTTCATATCAGTGTTTTAATTATGGCTTAGATTTGTATTACTATTACTTACCACCACCATAAAGTTGTCCAGGTCCAGGTTATCTTTCAAAACAAAAACACTTTGGCATATTCAACTGGGCAAAGTATTATGACCCTGCACAAGTTTAGATAATTTTTATTTGGTGTAAGAAGAGAAAACATATAAATATGAAATTTGGAACCACCTACATTAAATAAATCTGGAATCAGGGTATTCCATGATAATAGTAACCCTTTTTTGGAGGAGGTTAATCCCAGGGAGAAACACAGTAAGGGGGAAGCCAAGAAGCAGGGGCACAGAGTTTGAAATTCTAAAGTGCAAAAAACTATTGCTCGATTTTGGAAACACAATTGTGTCTAGTTCTGGGTATTGAAAATGTAGTTTTAAATGTTACTATTTCATCAAGTCATTTTCGTAAATGGCTTTATAATGTGTTTCTGAATTGCCCTTGTTATGAACTGACAAAATGTGCATTCGGAATGGCTCTTCTGGAGACACCAAGCCCTAGTCATGGACTATATGTTTGTGTTAAGTTGCTTCAGTCATGGACTACACATGACAGCAAAACTCAGAATCCCAGGACAGAACTGCAGATGAAGCCTATCATTCTGTTCTTTTGTTTTTCAAAAACATGTCTGCTTCACAAATTAACCAAGTTGATTTTCCCAATATTTCATGCCATATAACCCCTTCTTAAACCTATAACAGTTTTTAAAACCTGCAAATGATTGTTTTCCTAGCATAAATGTGTTTTGTGCTTAGATTAGCTTTCATATTAATACTTAAGTTACCACTCAGTAATTTGGAAGTAAATATAAGCAAAGTTGTTCTACAAAGGCTACAACTTCTTTAAGAGTCCCCTGGTCATCTCAAACCCTTCAGATGCTACTAAATTCTAGCCATAATGTAAAGGGAATCTTCCTGTAGAACAAGTAATCGTTCTCCTCATTTCTTCATTTTTTCTAAAAGCCCCATTCCATTGTTTTAGAGTTTTCCTTAAGGATATTAACCATGTTAATGACCTTTTTCATTATTCACAATACCATTTACTATCAACGCACACAAACTCTTTCTCAATTCTACTGCTACTGCATTTCTTTCCTCTTTAGCTTTAGACTGGACAAAGAAGAAAACACAGATGAAATCTTAAAAATAGAAAGCAGACGTGAATTGAAATGCTTAAGTCTTGAACCATTCTTATCACTGCACAGAAATATAGGGAAGCTTCTAGGTCTTAAGTAACAAGAGTATTTCATACTGATTAATTTTTGCTCTACACTTAAAATAACCTGATTAGTTCCACTATAAAATTTCTATAGCTTTAAAAATAACAAGCATTTTTCAACAAGTAGAAATCAGTGTAATGAACCATATGAATTGAATAAAAGACAAAAACCATATGATCATTTCAACAGACACAGAGAAAAGCACTTGACAGAATTCAACATTATTTTATGATTAAAAACATTGAACTATTAATAGCAATAGAAGTTAATGTCTTCAACCTGATATAGAAGTTATCTACGAAAGCCCACAGCTAACACCACACTTAATCGTAAATGACTGATCTGCGTAAGGTCAGAAACAACATAAGGCTGTTTGCTTTCGCCACTTCTAATGTGTCACACTGGAGGGTCTGGCCAGTACAAGAAAATAAAATAGGAAACACACAGATTGGAAAGGAAAAACTAAAACTATCTCTATTTTAAGATGTCATGGTCTTATACACAGAAACTTCCAAGGAATCCATAAAAAAAAAAACAAAAAAGCTTTAAAACTTTTGAGATCAGAAAAGTTTCAGGAAACCAGATCACTATATGAAAATTAATTGTTTTTCTATACACTTGCAAGGAAAACTCCAGAAATGAAATCAAGACTATATTCCACTTACACCAGCATCAGAAATAATTAAATATTTAGGAGTAAATTTAACAAAAGAAGTACAAGATTTGTACTCTGAAAACTAAAAATCATCACTGAAAGAAATTAAAGAAGACCTAAAGAAATGGAAGACTTCGTATGGATGGCAATACCTGCAAATGGATGTGCACATTTAATACAATCTCTATCAAAATTTTAACTACATATTTTGCAGAAACTAATAAGCTGATCCTGTAATGCATACAGAAATTCAGAATACTCAAAACAATCTTAAAGACTCAAACAATTTCAAAAATTATTGTGAAGCTATAGTAATTAAGACTGTGTGGTACTAGCATAAAGATAGATACATAGATAGATGGATAGATAGATCAACAGAATAAAATTATGAGTACAGAAATAAAGAAATAAGGACGGGGGCAAGAACAGGTGAAGGGGATCAAGTGGCACAAACCTCTTGTATTATCTATATAACAAATAAGGGCTTCCCTGGTAGCTTAGCTGGTAAAGAATCCTCCTGCAATGTGGGAGACCCTGGTTTGATTCCTGGGTCAGGAAGATCTGCTGGAGAAGACATAGGCTACCCACACCACTGGGTGCAGATGACACGACCCTTATGGCAGAAAATGAAGAACTAAAGAGCCTCTTGATGAAAGTGAAAGAGGAGAGTGAAAAAATTCGCTTAAAGCTCAACATTCAGAAAACTAAGATCATGTCATCCGGTCCCATCGTTTCATGGCAAATAAATGGGGAAACAGTGGAAACAATGGCAGACTTTATTTTGGGGGGCTCCAAAATCACTGCAGATGGTGACTGCAGCCATGAAATTAAAAAACGCTTACTCTTTGGAAGGAAAGTTATGACCAAACTGCTGCTGCTGCTGCTAAGTCTAGACAGCATATTAAAAAGCAGGACATTACGTTGCCAACAAAGGTCCGTCTACTCAAGGCTACGGTTTTTCCAATAGTCATGTATGGATGTGACAGTTGGACTATAAAGAAAGCTGAGCAGCGAAGAATTGATGCTTTTGAACTGTGGTGTTGGAGAAGACTCTTGAGAGTCCCTTGGACTGCAAGGAGATCCAACCAGTCCATCCTAAAGGATATCAGTCCTGAGTGTTCATTGGAAGGAGTGATGTTGAACCTGAAACTCCAATATTTTGGCCACCTGACGCGAAGAGCTGATTCATTTGAAAAGACCCTGATACTGGGAAAGATTGAAGGCAGGAGAAGAAGGGGACGACCAAGGATGAGATGGCTGGATGGCATTACCGACTCAATGGACATGAGTTTGGATAAACTCCGGGAGTTGGTGATGGACAGGGAGGCCTGGCGTGCTGCAATCCATGGGGTTGCAAAGAGTCAGGCATGACTGAGCAACTACTGAACTAAACTGACTGAACCCACCCCAGTATTCTTGGGCTTCCCTGGTGGCTCGGCTAGTAAAGAATGTGGCAGACCTGTGTTTGATCTCTGGGTTGGGAGGATCCCCTGGAGAAGGGAACAGCTACTCACTCCAGTATTTGAGCCTGGAGAATTCCATGGACTGTACAGTCCATGGGGACATGACTGAGCAACTTTCACTTTACCAAATAAGTCACAGGGATATTATATACAGCATAAGGAATATGGTCAGTGTACTAACTTTGTATGGGAATAGATGGTTGCTAGACTTCTGAGGATCATTTCATAACATATGCAAACAAGAAATCATTATGTAGTATACTGAAATTAACATAATAGTGTACAACTCTATTTTATTTATAAAACGTATCTATAACAACCATACTTCCAAATAAGATCACATTCTGAGATACTGTGAGTGCAGTTCAGTTCAGTCGCTCAGTTGTGTCTGACTCTTTGCGACCCCATGAATTGCAACACGCCAGGCCTCCCTGTCCATCACCATCTCCCGGAGTTCACTCAGACTCACGTCCATCGAGTCAGGGATGCCATCCAGCCATCTCATCCTTGGTCGTCCCCTTCTCCTCCTGCCCCCAATCCCTGCCAGCCTCAGGGTCTTTTCCAATGAGTCAACTCTTTGCATGAGGTGGCCAAAGTACTGGAGCTTCAGCTTTAGCAACATTCCTTCCAAAGAAATCCCAGGGTTGATCTCCTTCAGAATGGACTGGTTGGATCTCCTTGCAGTCCAAGGGACTCTCAAGAGTCTTCTCCCACACCGCAGTTCAAAAGCATCAATTCTCTGGCACTCAGCCTTCTTCACAGTCCAACTCTCACATCCATACATGACCACAGGCAAATCCATAGCCTTGACTAGACGGACCTTAGTCAGCAAAGTAATGTCTCTGCTTTTGAATATACTATCTAGGTTGGTCATAACTTTCCTTCCAAGGAGTAAGTGTCTTTTAATTTCATGGCTGCAGTCACCATCTGCAGTGATTTTGGAGCCCCAGAAAAGAAAGTCTGACACTGTTTCCACTGTTTCCCCATCTATTTCCCATGAAGTGATGGGACCGGATGCCATGATCTTCGTTTTCTGAATGTTGAGCTTTAAGCCAACTTTTTACTCTCCTCTTTCACTTTCATCAAGAGGCTTTTTAGTTCCTGTTCACTTTCTGCCATAAGGGTGGTGTCATCTGCATATCTGAGGTTATTGATATTTCTCCTAGCAATCTTGATTCCAGCTTGTGCTTCTTCCAGCCCAGAGTTTCTCATGATGTACTCTGCATATAAGTTAAATAAGCAGGGTGACAATATACAGCCTTGACGAACTCCTTTTCCTATTTGGAACCAGTCTGTTGTTCCATGTCCAGTTCTAACTGTTGCTTCCTGACCTGCATACAGATTCCTCAAGAGGCAGGTTAAGTAGTCTGGTATTCTCATCTCTTTCAGAACTTTCCACAGTTTATTGTGATCCACACAGTCAAAGGCTTTGGCATAGTCAATAAAGAAGAAATAGATGTTTTTCTGGAACTCTCTTGCTTTTTCCATGATCCAGTGGATGTTGGCAATTTGATCTCTGGTTCCTCTGCCTTTTCTAAAACCAGCTTGAACATCAGGGAGTTCACAGTTCACGTATTGCTGAAGTCTGGCTTGGAGAATTTTGAGCATTACTTTACTAGCATGTGAGATGAGTGCAAGTGTGCAGTAGTTTGAGCATTCTTTGGCATTGCCTTTCTTTGGGGTTGGAATGAAAACTGACCTTTTCCAGTCCTGTGGCCACTGCTGAGTTTTCCAAATTTGCTGGCATATTGAGTGCAGCATTTTCACAGCATCATCTTTCAGGATTTAGGACTGCAACATTTCTTTTTTGAGGGGAAGGGAGCAATTCAATCCATTTTTTAAAATACACAAAAAAACCCTCACATGTAGAGTGAACTGATTTTTGACAAGGTGGAATCAAAAGTTCTTTTTAAATAAAGGGTACCAGGCAACTGGACATACACATGTGAAAGAATAAATTTGGTTCCCCACCTCATACCATACACAAAAATTAACCCAAAATGGATCAGAGACCTAGATGTAAGACCTTAGGCTCTAAACTTATCGTAGAAAAAATAGTCATAAGTCATTGTGATCTTGAATAGACAACAGTTTCCTAATATAACATTTAAAGCATAAGTAATAAAAAAAATGGATAAATTTAACCTAAAATTAAATATTTTTGTGCTTGAAAGGACACCATCAAGAAAGTGAGGGTTTCCCTAGTGGTCCAGTGGTTAAGAATCCACTGTGCAAGGCAGGGGACACGGGTTTGATCCCTGGTGGCATCCTGGTCATGCCAAAAGGCAACTCAGCCCATGAGCTGCAACTAGCGAGCTCAAGCCTGGAGCCTGGGTCTGCAACAAGAAACCATGGCAATGAGAAGCCCCTGCAACTAGACTGTAGCCCCCACTTGCTGCAATTAGAGAAAGACTGCATGCAGCAATGAAGACCCAGGGCAGCCAAAAATAAATAAAAACATAATTTTTATTAATAAAAAGGTGAAAAGATAACCAACATAGTGAGAAGAAATATTTACTAATCACATTATCTATAAAGGACTTGTATCCAGAAAATAAAAAGGACTCTTACAACTCAACAATAAAAAGCACAATTAAAAAGTAGCAAAGTATCTACAGAGATATCTTTTAAAGAAGATATTCAAATGGACAATAAGCACATAAAAAGATATTCAACATCATAAATATTAATATAAGGGAAAATGCAAATCAAAATCACTATGACATCCCATGTATACCAAATAGAACAGTTATAATAAATAAAAAAGACATGTAATAACATGGGTCAGTAAGGATGCAGAGAAACTGGAACTCCTATATACTGCTGTTGAGAATGTAAAAACAGTACAAATGCTTTGGAAAATAACAGTTCCTCAAAAGTTTTAACATAAAGTCACTATATGACTCAGTAACTCCAATGTTAAGTATGTACTCAAGAAAACTGAATACAAAAGTCTACATCAAAACTTGTACACAAATGTTAATAGCAACATTACTCAGTCAGATAGTAGAAACAAACCAAGTGTCCATCATCAGATGAATGGATAAACAAAATGTGGTATATCCACACAATGGGATCTTACTCAGCCACAGAAGAAGGAATAAAGCACTAATACATGTTACAACAGTGGAAGAAGTTTGAAAACATTACCTTAAGTGCCAAGTGAAAGAAGCCAGACACAAAAACCGACATACTGTTTGATTCTATTCATATAACAGGCAAATCTCAAGACACAGAATATTAGCTTAGTGGTCGCCAAGGGCTATGAAAAGAGGGCAATGGTGATCAACTAGTAATGGGTTGGGAGCTTCTTTGTGGAGTGATGAAGATATTCTAGAATTACACAGTGCTGTTGATTGCACGACCTTGTGAATACACCAAAAACCACTGCACTGTACACTTTAAAAAAGTAACTTCTATGGTTTCTGAATTATACCTCAATTATAAAGAGTATATATTTACAAATGAATAAACAAAAAGTAACAGTTTAAGTGGATGTATATTAATAATCTATTGTTTGTGGTTATCCCTGTCAAGAATTCCACCATTAACTCAATCTAGAGTTAATTGTTAATCTCAAACATGACAAGTAGCAGACATATATTTCACCAAGAGTACTGTGCTATGAAAATGACACATCAAATAAATTCTGTTAAACACATCCATTCATTTCTTTAGTTATGTAATTACATACTTTCACAGTGAAGTAGCAAAATGTTAGGAATATTATTGGTATTTAATATCTGCATTCCTATTAATAGGGTCATTATTTTAAAAATTCAAAACTACAGATTGGTTGGCTAATGGCCTATGGTTGGCTAACAGTTGGCTAATTGTCCTGAGATCTAGACACCTGATTTCCTCATTTCATCCTGTAATTTCAGTTAATATAAAGTAACTCCTGTGTTAATGCACCAGCTTTCTAAAGATTCTAATTTTGAACAACAGTCACCATCTTTTCCCATTACTACTGATTTTATAGAGTCTAACAATATACATAGCTTTGAGAGCCAAAGAAAGAAAGAAGAAAGTGAAGTCACTTAGTCGTGTCCAACTCTTTGCGACCCCATGGACTGTAGCCCACCAGGCTCCTCCATCCATGGAATTTTCTAGGCAAGAGTACTGAAGTGGCTTGCATTTCCTTCTCCAGGGGATCTTCCCGACCCAGGTATTGAACCCTGGTCTCCCCCATTGCGGGCAGACGCTTTACCGTCTGAGCCACTAGGGAATCCCCTTGAGAGCCATAACTACCCGCTAAATAAATATCATCTTTAGATTTCGAATTTAAAAGTAATCTATCTTCACAGCAGCGGACAGGAAAAAGTCTTTGTTTTCCAAATACCCCCAATGACTTTTGGAAACATTTACTGACACAAAATGAACTGTTTACAGTTGTGGAATGAATGCTCTTTTCTCTGAATCTTTGACTTCCTGTTTCTCTTACAAATCCCAAGAGGGAAAGAAAAAGAAAAGAAAGAATTCATCTACTTAGGCTTACCCTGATGAAGCTCAGGGTACTCACTCATATCCTTTAATTCTCTCCTCTTTAGGTACAGATTAACTTGGCCAGGTAAGTGTGTGTGTCTGTGTATTGGTAGTGCTCCGGGAGGGGTGGGGGAAGGGGAAGGGGGGGAGCCATTCCTAAAGCAGAAAAGATGTCTTTCTTGACCGCACTGAGGCTTGCCTTGTTTAAGGAGCCTCCCCACCACCAGCCAGCCAGCACCACTTGGGCAAAGCCGGCCCTTTGGTAGCATTGCTGAGAACCCGTGCTCGTACTCCATAGCTTCTTGGGGATACACACAGCTGTGTGGTTTAGGCTTGCGACTGGCATTTTAACAAAGAAAGCAGTGACCTGCAGGTAGCATAGCACTAAGGCTTTTCCAGCGTAAATGTTTCAACTTCTCTTTCCACGGCGTTTCGCACGTCAAAATCTACGGCTCAAACGTCCCATCTTTTAAAAAGTTGGGGAAAAACTTCAGAGACAGTTCAGTTTCACGGCAGGTTACCTAAGGGCTCTCTGACACTTTGGCAACTCAAGGTTTAGAAAAAGGTTCTTTAAAGTTTTGAGAAGTTTCAACCCCAAGGTTGCAGTGGGGTTCCCAAGAAGCGGAGGCCGAGTCGCAGCATCTCTAACTGCGTGGGCTACTCGGCAGCGGACGCGCCGCAGCCCCGTCCGCCCCCTGACCAACCGCGCGGCGCCACAAACCTGGGCCCCACGTTTTCAAACAAAATGTCAAGGGAGACCAGGGGGCGAGGAGCCGCCGACCACCGCTGCCACACGAAAGCCCAGTTCTGGGGCCAACAAGGGAAGCAACGCGGAGTGCGGGGGCTGCGGCGGGGGGCGCGGAGTTGAGTCGGGTACCAGCTTGCTCCAGCCCCTGGGTCCCGGCCCGCCGGATCTTCCCGCCGCCCCCATCCTCCGTGCGACGTGCCCACCCGGGACTGCGCGCTGTAAAGAGGGAGGGGACCCCCGGGCATCCCCGGGCACCGGAATCTCTGGGGTCGCCTTTCGGCTCCGGGCCTGTCTCATGTGCCTACCTCCGCGCGGGTCCCGGCAACACTGCCCGTAGTCCCGGCCACGTCTGGTGCGGGGTTCCTGGGGTTCTCAGCGTACACCCTCCTAATACCAAGCTCGGAGCAGGCGGGAGAGAGGGGCGGGATGCCTCCTCCTCCAGGGACTGGCGGCCGTGGAAGCCAATCAGATGCCTCAGGCGGCCTTATGGCGTCACCAGGAGGTGTGGCCAGGACTTTGACCCCTCCCGGTCCCTAATCCCAGGAGAGAGTTCCGTCCAGGAGTTCTATCTCTGGCCTTTGCCACACTCAGAGCTCACAGTCTGTTGTAGGGCTCACTTCTTTTCCATTCGCTCTGCCATGCATGACTCAGCTCCTTCTTGTTTGGTCTACCTGCCTGAGGCGAGTCCTCTTACCAATCAATCCTTCACCCTCTCGTCAGGTTAACTGTCCTGATTTGGTGTACACTCTGACAAAGACCTTCATTGGCTTCCTTTTGCTTAAATTATCAAAAACAGATCCCTTAGTTTAGTGTTCATGGCCTCCATCCTACTTTTGTCAGATTTATTCTTCACAGCTGCCCTTCACCTACCTGAGACGGACGCTATGCACTTCCCCACCCCAAGGAAGTCCATTTGCAACATTTACCTATTTCCTATGTCCACGTTTAAATGGTCCTCTTAAGATCCAGCTCAATCTGCATGTAAGCATGCTTGTCACCCCACCTAGCAGTAATATCTTGTTTCTGCTCCCTAAGCATTTAGGTTTTTACTCTTCTTGCTACTTAGCTCATTTTGCCTCGTGTACAGTTCTTTGCATGTGTGTGTACATGCTCAGTTGCGTCCTGCAACCCTGTGGACTGTAGTCCGACAGGCTCATTTCCATAGAATTTTCCAGGCAAGAATACTGGAGTGGTTGCCATTTCCTACTCCAGAGGATCTTTCTGACCCAGGGATCAAACCCACATTTCCTGCACTCGCAGGAATATTCTTTATCACTGCACCACCTGGGAAGCCCAATCCTGATCTCTACATTAGGCTGTGAGCTCTTTGAAGCCAGGGATTTGCTTGCTTTCTTTTTGTATCCTCCTTGGCACCTAGCACGGAGCCTGAGTGACTGATCATTTTAATGTAATTGGATTTTACATCCCAAGATGGGGGGGTCTGGAAAGGCCAATCTCAGGGTTAACAGAAAAAAAAAAAAAAGGGAATTCTAAATATTGTGGGTAATCCTTCAGGTTACAAAGCTAGGTCAGACACATAACTCTCATTGGTTCACAACTGGCCAATAGGAAGTGCAAGGAAGCTTTTTCCACTACAATCTTTTCTTTTCCCTTCCTTCAACTTATCTCACCTTATATAGAAGAAGCACAAAACAGATAATGATTTACAAAGCTGTATTGAGGGGAGGCAATAAAGGAGTAAGACTAAAAGGCCACCAAGTGAGCATCAGGCTTCCATATTTCTTCCAGATGAGCACTAATTTTGGACTGGGTCCCAGACTACCCCCACACACTAAATTCCTTTTGCCTTCTGTGGGAGCTGATGAAGCACATCATATGAAAAAATTGTCTCCAAACAGCTTTGGCAAACAAGCAGGCTGGATTGGGCTTATTTTATAGAGCACACAGGAGTTAAATAAACAAAGTTTAAGTAACTTGAAAATTTTAACACAGCACGTCAGTAGAGACCAAAGAGCTAAGATCAGGAGAAGAAAGAATGCCAAAATGGAATCATTTCCGCTTGTGAGTCAGAATACTAAATAGACTAAGAGAGCAGAGTGAATGAACTCACTCATGAGAAGAAGCTTTCTAAACACGGCTGCCACCTTTGGAAGGCTCAGCCAACATTTACTTACTGTCACTTTCTTCTAGAAACATGACAAACTGACTTTGTTTGGCTGTAGAGAACACAGCATCCTGTTTCCGGTGTGCTAAGAAAAATACACGGAACGATGGAATATTATTTAGCGATAAAAAGAAAAGAAGTACCTTTAAATGCTACAATATGGATAAACCTTGAAAACATGACAAGTGAAAGAAGCCAGTCACAAAAAAATACATGTTTTGTGTGATCTAATTTGCATGAAATGTGCAGAATAGGCAAATTTTTATAGAGACAGAATGTAAATTAGTGGTTATAAGGGGCTGGGAAGGATGGGAGTGAAGGCCAAGGAGAGAGGGGTTTCTTTTCGGATAATGAAAACATTCTAAAACTTGTGGTAATGATTGTGCAACTCTGTGAATATACTAGAGACCATTGATGGGTACAGTTTAAATGAGTGAATTGTATGTTATGTGAATTTTATCTCAATAGAGCTGTTCTTTAAAAATACATGCTGAATTTTACATTTTCATTTTAGTAGCAGCAGTTGGACAATATCTCTGATCAGTCCTTATGAATATTCATGGTACTACATAACTTTGTCTCATAGTATTTACCTTAGTTGTAATATTATGTTTATTTGTGATTAGTTGATTTTCTGTTTCCCCCTGCTAGACTGCATGGAGAAGGAAATGGTAACCCACTCCAGTATTCTTGTCTAGAGAATCCTGTGGACAGAGGTGCCTGATGGGCTGCTGTCCATAGGGTCGCACAGAGTCGGAAAGGACTGAAGTGACTTAGCATGCATGCATGCATTGGAGAAGGAAACGGCAACCTGCTCCAGTGTTCTTGCCTGGAGAATCCCAGGGATGGAGGAGCCTGGTGGGCTGCTGTCTATGGGGTTGCACAGGGTCAGACACGACTGAAGCGACTTAGCAGCAGCAGCAACAGACTGCAAGTGCCATGAGAGTAGAAACTATCTGGGTTCCCTCTTAAACATACACGCAGCATCTAGCATGTGTGCACCAGGTACACAATAAATATTCATTAAATGAATGAATAAAGATTGCATAAATATATATATTTTATTAAGTATTTGTAATGTCCCAGATGACCAGGAGCAAAACAGGAATGTTTTCTATCTTCATGGAATTGTGTTCTAAGGGGAGAGACACATATTCATTAAGTATTCACACAAATAAACATATAATTACAAACTGCATTAAGAGTGTTGAAGAAATAGCACAAGGTGCTATGCAACTAAAGAACAAGAGTATCTGGAAGTCCTTCTTTGAGAAAATAAAAGTTGAGCTGAGGTCTGAGGCCAGGCAAAAACAAAGAGATCATGAGAGGACCACCCTAACTCATGGGAGCTATAGGTGCCAGGCCGTGGGGTCTGAGAGGAGGAAACTAAGATACAGGAAGGACTGAACGAAGACCAGTGAGGCAGGGGGACAATGGGGCACAGGGAGCAAGGGGATGCATAGAGCAGGAGGAGGCTGCAGAAAGAAAGAGGGCTAGACTGGGCCTGGAATAAACAGGGCTGCTCCAAATTCAATGGGGATCTTTTTAAAATCCATGTTCAGACTAGTAAGCCTGGGCTTGGGACCAAGACTGTGTATTTCTAATAAGCTCCAGGGACATGCTTTGAGTAGTAAGGCTATGACATTATTCCAAGAGCCCTGAGAATCCACTCAAGTTTCTAAAGCAAGGATGTGATAAGATCAGATGTGGCATGTTACAGAGCAGATTAGAAAAGAGCAAGAGTGAGGACTTCCCTGGCGGTCCAGTGGTTAGGACTTCACCTGCTAATGCAGAAGGTGCAGGTTCGCTCCCTGTTGGGGAGCTAAGATCCCACATGCCTTAGGGCCCAAAGACCAAAATATAAAACAGAAACAATACCGTAGCAAATTTAATAAAGGCTTTAAAACTGGTTCACATCCAAAAAAAAAACTAAAACAAGAAGAAAAGAGCAAGAGTGGATTCAATGTATTTCCATTATCCTGGTGAGAAGTGGTGACAGCTGGGGAGTGCTAATGACAGATAAAAGCAGTAGATGACCAAAGTTGTACTTTAGGAACTCTATCTAGTGTGCTAGAGAGAATAGCTAGAGGGAGAAATAATTCAGAAGCTAAGAGAATAGTTCAATGAAGATCTGAAGTAGAGTGCTCACGGTGGGAGAATGAAATGGAGGCCATGGTGGGAATTAAAATTTTTGAGGGGAAGAGGGGCTTCCCTGTTGGCTCAGTGGTAAAGAATCCTCCAGCAGTGCAGGAGACATGGGTTTGATTCCTGGCCAGGAAGATCCCTGGGAGGAGGGCATGGCAACTCACTCCAGTATTCTTGCCGGGAAAATCCTAAGGACAGAGGAGCCTGGTGGGCTATGGTCCATGGGGTCACAAAGAGTCCAAATGCAACTGAAGCAACTGAGCATGCAGGCAGCACCATGGGTAGAACAGATAAAAATCAGTAAACAAATATGTGGCAAAGAGTTGGACACGACTGAGCAACTGAACTGAACTGAACAAGGCATAGGGTGCTATTCCAAGTCTTTAGGGTATATAGTCTCATGACAATCCTGTAGTATAGGTACAGTTGTTATTCCCGTCTGAGGGATGGGTCTGTTGAGGCACACAGTTTAGGTAACTGTCCCAAGGTTGTACAGACATTAAGTAGAGGGACCAGGAATTCTAGCTTCACAGTCTTCTCTACTGCATCTCAATTTCTTTCAAGAAGTTGAATCTTCAAGTTCTGAAAACTGATTAGAGCTTAGGGATGGAAAGCTATGAGTAACTGGGAAATGATGGTCCAGAAGCAAGGAGAAGGAAGAATTAGTTTAGGGGAAGAAGAATGAGATTCGGCTTGGATGAGCCAAGTGCAACCTGAGCTGCCCTTGAAATAGCCAGGAGAGCCAGTAGAAAATTAGGCTGAGTTGAGGACAAAAGCTTAGGTTTAGGTTTACATTTCAAGGTAATCTGCACAGAGGGGAGATTTTTGTAAACTGCAAAATGATTGCTGACCATAAAGCCACTTGGCATAGTAGGAGTAAGAGCAGAGAGGTTGAAGGAAGCAGGGATAAGGGAACTGGGTAAATACTAGGGAAGAAGAGTCTGACTCTTTAATCCAACTGCACATAAAATCCAAAAGATGCAAGGGGAAAGGAGATACTGATGCGACTAGAATGAGCAGATGGCTTCTGGACCAGGGATACTGGAAACTCCGTTTCAGAAAGTAGAATTCCCAGCACTTGGGGAAATATACAAAAGACAAGGAGAAGATTGAAGGGAAAAAAATAGGGCTTGTGGGATCAAGGTTATTGGCTGACTAGGATACAATGTTGGGTGTACCCCATGTTGTCTACCTGCAATTCAAGAAATCAGCAAACTCTGTGCCTCAAAGTGTCCCTAGAACCAGGGAGACAAGACAAACAACCTGGCCCTCCTAAAGGGGATGAGCAGGAAGATGGCCTGCCAGGCTGTGTTTCCAGTCCCCAGGCATAATGGCCTGTTCAGTACTCTGGATCTGAACGAAGGCAGGATCTCTTTAATCTCACTTCACCGGGTGAGCAGGACCCCTCTATCATAGATGGGTGAGCAGCAGCTTGTAGGTGAAGCCAGGCCAAGGCCAAGAGTGGTGGAAGTGAGAGTTTAATGGGCACTGGTAAGGCCACAGAGAGGACAAGTGTGCACAGAGGAAAAAGAGAAGAGCTAAGGCAGAGCTTTGCATGTGTGCATACTAAGTCGCTTCTATTGTGTCAGACTGGGGCCCTTCAGGCTACTCTGTCCGTGGGATTCTCCAGGCAAGAATACTTGAGTGGGTTGCCATGCCTTCATCCAGGGGATCTTCCCAACCCAGGGATCGAACCCGTATCTCTTAGGCCTCTTGCATTGGCAGGTAGGTTCTTTTGTGGGTCACTTATTTTAAGGGTTTCCCTGGTAGCTCACTTGGTAAAGAATCTGCCTGCAATGCAGGAAACCCTGGTTTGATTCCTGGATCAGGAGGAGTCTCTGGAGAAGGGATAGGCTACCCACCCCAGTATTCTTGGGCTTCCCTGGTGGCTCAGCTAGTAAAGAATCTACCTGCAATGGGGGAGACCTGGTTTTGATCCTTGGGTTGGGAAGATCTCCTGGAGAAGGGAGCGGCTACCCACTCCAGTATTCTGGCCTGGAGAATTACATGGACTGTATAGTCACAAAGAGTTGGACATGACTGAGCGACTTTCACTTTCACTATTTTAAGGCAAGTGAAAAGAAGTGCAGACCGTGAGAGCAGATTGAGGAGTAGTCAGCAATGACTTGGTCAGGACTCATTACGTTCAAAAGAAAAGACATTACACATAAAAGTCACACAGGAAAACAGTGACCCAAACCATATAAGCAAGCATTAAATGTGAACAGAGGATTTCTTGTATTTGGAGTCAGTACCTAGCAGGCAGAGACAGCCATTCTGGTTCAGATTCTCTCTACAGCCAATAACTAAACGTTTCCCTCTCTTATGACATTGCATAAAGGGACAGCTTAAGTCAGAAACAAAAAACACAAGGAAATGGACCACAACATCCCCTGACACTGACAATTAGAGAAAAGACACGTTAGAGGACAATACTATGTGCCTTGGGATAACTGTAAAATCATTTCCTTTGGAACAATGGCAATTGTTTTGTTTGTTTCAGAAAACTGGCAAGGTGACTGAAAAAGTATTTGAGTGCCACTGATGAGATGGTTGGATGGCATCACTGACTCAGTAGACATGAGTTTGGGTAGGCTCTGGGAGTTGGTGATAGACAGGGAGGCCTGGCGTGCTGCATGCAATCCATGGGTTTACAAAAAGTCACAAAAAGTCAGACACAACTGAGCAACTGAATTGAACTGAATAAAGTACAATCCTAAAGTTTTTGATGGGTATCAGAAGCTTGCATGAAGCATATGTTTGAAAGGTAGCAGATACACAGCAGGAAAGTCTGAAGAGTTGAGGTGAGCAGGAATGTACAGATGGAGCAAGGGAAATGTAAAAATGAGAGCAATCTTCCCTGGGTTTGGAAGATCTTCTGAAGGAAGGCAATGGCAACCCACTCCAGTATTCTTGCCTGGAGAATCCCCATGGACAGAGGAGCCTGGCAGGCTGCAGTCCATGAGGTCCCAAAGGGTCAGACACGACTAAGTGACTAAGCATAGCCCAGCATATATGTAGGGACAGGAGAGAGGCAATGTCTTGTTGAAGAGGTGGGTTGAAATAATGTGATATGACTTGGCAACAGCATTTTGAACTAATGGTTGGATAAAAATAATTACTTGCATCCTTGTTTTCAGTAAGTCTTTTCCTTTACTTATCCAAATTCATGTGGCCCAAGATTTTGAGCTTTAGTGCTTTGTTACTCTGTTACATATGCAAATCAATACACAAACTTTTTTATAGTTCCCCATAGTCATTTTTGTCTTATATTGCTTCCTGATTATACAAGAAATATAAATTAATTTTCATTGGAAAATATAAAAAGATATAACAAAGAAATCTAAAATTATCCACCATCTACCATCAGTCCTTTTTTCTATAATACACTCTTTTCCCTTAATGATATTCCCTTATAAAAATTATGTTGAATTCACACTTTTTACCATTACACTTAAGATTTTACTGGGAACATTTTCTCTTTTTTTGTACAAATAGTTTATTTCCAATTCTTGACTAGTATAGAAAGAAGATAACTGCTTCGATACTTTCATGTCTTCCTAATAATCTTTTGGAAAACATTTAAATAACAGCTTTATTGAGATATAATTCACATACTGTATAATTCACCTATTAAAAAGTGTACAATTCAGTACACCATCACCATAATCAATTCTATAATCTTTTCATCAAGCCAAAAAGAAACTGAATACCCTTTAGCCATCACCTCCCCTCCTTGCACCAGAGCTGCTGCTGCTGCTAAGTCGCTTCAGTCGTGTCCGACTCTTGTGCGACCCCATAGATGGCAGCCCACCAGGCTCCCCCATCCCTGGGAGTCTCCAGGCAAGAACACTGGAGTGGGTTGCCATTTCCTTTTCCAATGCATGAAAATGAAAAGTGAAAGTGAAGTCGCTCAGTCGTGTCTGACTCTTAGCGACCCCATGGACTGCAGCCCACCAGGCTTCTCCGTCCATGGGATTTTCCAGGCAAGAGTGCTGGAGTGGGGTGCCATTGCCTTCTCTGCACCAGAGCTAGGCAACTACTAAGCCACTTTCTGCTTCTATAGATTTGCTTATTCTGGGCATTTCATATAAATGGAACCATAAACTATGTTATCTTTTGTAATTGGCCTTTTTCACTTAGCATAATGTTTTTAAGATTTATCTATGCTATAGAATGTATCAGCAATATATTCCTTTTACAGCTAACTCCTATTCCATTGAGTAGAATATATCACATTTTGTTTATCCATTCACCTGATGGTGGACACTTGAGTTGTTTCCATGTTTTGGTTATTAGGAATAGTGCTGCTGTGAATATTTGTGTACAAGTTTTAGTGTAGACTTAGGTATTCGGTCCTATTGGAAGAATTACAGCAACTCTTGGCACTGGGTCAGGAAGATCCCCTGGAGAAGGGAATGGCAACCCACTCCAGTATTCCTGCCTGGAAAATCCCACGGACAGAGGAGCTGGCGGGCTATAGTCTGTGGAGTCTCAAAGAGTCGGACATGACTGAGCAACTAACGCTTTTTCTCTCTTGGCACTGGAATTGCTCGATCATATGGTAACTTTAAGTTTAACCTGTTAAGGAACTGCCAGTCTGTTTGCAAAGTGGTCGCAGGATTTTACATCCCCACCATCAGTAATGAGAATACCACTCTGTCTGCATTCTCATCAACACTTACTATTATTTGTCTTTTTGATTATAGCCATCCTAGTGGCTGATGTAGTATCTTATTGTCTTTTTGATTTGTGTTTCTCTAATGACTAATGATGTTGAACACCTTTTCATGTGCTTTTTGGTCATTTGTATAGCTTCTTTGGAGAAATATTTGTTCAAGTCTTTTGCCTATTTTTCAATTGAGTTATTTTTTCTTTTTATTTTTGAATTATAAAATATATATGCTAGATACAAGTCCCTTACCAGATATAGATTTGCAAATATTTTCATAAATTCTGTGGGTTGTCTTCTCACTTTCTAGAAGAAAAAAAAATTAATTTAGACAATATCCAGTTTATCAGTTTTTTTGTTGTTGTTTGCACTTTAGGCATATGAGTGGGGCATGGACAGTCTCTGCCTTACCACCTACATGTATGGTAGCACTGAAAATTAAAATATATATTTGCTATTCATATTCATAAATTTCATATCATGAACACCACAATGTCAGATTTTGGTGATATCATATTTATAATTTGAATCATGAAGACAGTGTCTATTTTTTCTAGTTTCCCTCCAGGTCAGCTTATCTATTAGGCAGAATAGACAAAAGGTTCAGTGGCCACAATACCTTTAACAGCCGATGAAGATATTTAATTTTAAAATCCAAAGAGAAAAAAGGAAATTTGGGATCAAAGAAATGTCCTTACATACCAGTATTAATATACTTCTTTTCATACTAGCACAGTGGTAAAATATCATTTTTAATGTTGGTGGTGGGTTTTTTTTCCATTGAGGAAAGAGCCCACAAAGGCAAAAGTGTCAGGTCTAGAAAGTACTAATATGAAAACGAGAGGATTTTGGTTTTGTTCCTGAGAGAGAAAAGAAAAGAGAGGAGCCATGAAGGTAAATGGCAGGATGACAGAGAGCTGGTATGGTGTAGGGTAAAGGGGCAACGAGAAATACCAAGGGATGATGTGGCCAAGGACTTTTGAAGAACAGGAAGTCTACTATGTTTTAGGTTATTTGCTCTGGGATGCATGATGTGGCTTCTTTCAGGAGCGCAACCTTCTGTAGTGTCTGCAAGGCTTATAAATGCTTAAGTAAGAAGATGGGATCAAATTTCGTGTCTAATACTTATGAAACAAAACAAAAAATCAGCAGCCCAGAGGCAAAGTGACCATAAGGCCATCAGCAGGCAGAGAAATCACAAAAATCTTAGGCGTGCCTTATTTTTCCTATGGAAGAATGGGTGGAACTGGGTGATATGGGAATTGGGCTGCAAAGAAAGGAGATTGAGCAGATTGATTTACATCTCAAGAGACTAAAAGGGCCTAGTTGACATCTAGTTAAATTTAACTTTTAGTATAACTTTTAGTGGGCCTCCCAGGTGGCTCAGTGGTAAAGAGTCTGCCTGACAATGCAGGAGACGTGGGTTCGACCCACATCTAGTGTTCTTACCTGGAAAATCCAATGGACAGAGGAGCTGACGGGCTACAGTCCATGGTGTCACAAGAGTCAGACATGACTTAGTGATTAAACAACAAAACTGAAGCCTAAGTTGATTTATTATTCTCTTTGAGTTTTAAACATATAAGATTTGTAGGAATAAAAATAATATAGAAAAAACTCATATGGACTTAGCTGCTGCTGCTGCTGCTGCTAAGTCACGTCAGTCGTGTCCGACTCTGTGTGACCCCATAGACGGCAGCCCACCAGGCTCCCCCGTCCCTGGGATTCTCCAGGCAAGAACACTGGAGTGGGTTGCCATTTCCTTCTCCAATGCATGAAAGTGAAAAGTCAAAGTGAAGTCGCTCAGTCGTGTCCAATTCCTAGCGACCCCATGGACTGCACCCACCAGGCTCCTCCACCCATGGGATTTTCCAGGCGAGAGTACTGGAGTGGGGTGCCACTGCCTCCTCCGATGGACTTAGCTATTAACACTTTATTCATATATTTGCCTTATTTGTTTTATACCCATTTACTTTTATCTCTTTATACCCACTTACTGAGACATCATGGTTCCTCATAGTGTGTGTCTATCTTAGCTGCAATAAGTAATAAACCCAGCTTTTTTACCTACAAGTGTGTTCCTGGTGGTCTCTGGCTGGAAGGTGGTGACAAAAGTAGAAAATCCACTGAGACTCAGAGGAAGCCCTTACCACCAAGCGCAGTACCTCCAGCCCAACAGTCCTGTGTGCATTTGAGAGCCCTGTCTCTCTACCTGCATGTACTAAGTTAAACTCCAATATTTCACTGAAGTCTCCCAGTGTTGGGTTTATTTTGTTTTTGTAGGAATGAGCTCCCTTAAGATTTTTTTTTAAACCTAACCAGTTTTGTATTGTTCTTTGGTGAAATTATTTTCTAGCCAACGCCTGCTTCTCCTTGACAAGCATTTTGAGAGTTCTTTGTAAAAGGAAAACCCCACAGAGAGAGGATCTGTACTTTCTTCCCTCTCCTTGCAGAGAGAACAGAATTAGCTTTTTCAAAGAACAATTTCATATTTGTAGAGAGAGGTTCATCTTGAGCAAGTCTCGAGGACTAAGGCGTTCAAAGGTCTCCACAGACCAGCTTGAAAAGTGTGAATAAACTTTTCCATGGGTTACCTTTACAGACCTTATAAGGACCTCATCTTGTCTTTGTTTCCCTGAGAACTGCTGTGTTTAATTTCATCAGCAGCGAATCAGGAGACTCAGTTCAGCTCTGGATTAGCTACAGCTGGCCTTTGGCCAAGCTCTGGGGACACAGCCAAGCACCATCCTTACAAGCATTCCATTCTCAGGGGGGTTTCTCAGTACAAAACTGCACCTCTTCCAGGCTAAACGCCTTCTACCTTTTTGTTTTCTTTTTACATGGCAAACTTGTGTACTTGACTTCTAACTGGCACAGTTTCATCAGGGACATTTTGGAATGCAGTCACCAATCAAGGGAACTTTTGACATGAACAAGGTTTTTCATTTGAGAAGTGCCTCAGAACAACAAAAAAAAGGATAAATTTTCTTAAGGAGATTGTCTAAAAAAGAAAAAATTTTCTCACCTAAGAAATATTCCTCCCTCCATTTTTCTTTTTTGGTAATTTAGAGATTAATGATATCTAACTTCTAATTTATTCCTTGGTAAAAATTTTCAATGCTTCAAGTTATGTCAAAATCAACTGCATATCACTCATTTGTGTGTATATCATCAGATGTATTTTTCTATATCTAAATTTTCTTCCTGTCCTTGCACAAGGAACATGATTTGCTTTTTTTAAAAAAAGATTTTTGTATTTATCTGACGCCAGTTCCCTACATGTTTTTCTTTTCCTCTCTTTTTCCTTCTCTTGGGAAACTTTAAAGATTAATCAGTTTAAAAAACTGATCAGTTATTATGTGCTCACTCTAGGGGGATAGTCCAGGCAAGCAGTCAAAAATATCTGAAGGAAAGAAAAAAGTTATTAGACTGTGTTTCTCTTTGTTAACACTAAAAAGTATATTTACATATTAGCCTGCATAACAGCTACAAGACAGGAAGAAAAACACTAAACTTTAAGATAAAAGATTTTTTTGTCATGATTGAATCTTTAAAAATTAGTTTACCATATAAAAAAATAATGTCAGCCAAACAGTTTGATTCAAATAATACCATTTAATCACATTTCTTGTGATTCAAACATCTTAACTTTCCTACATTGGTTTCATAAATTAAATAAATTACCACTGTTTCTATAACTTGCTTTAAGTAAAAAATTATATATATAAAATTGTTTTCACCTAATTGAAATGATAATGAATGTTCAAAGGGTTTAATTTTACGAAATTCTCACAATGCTGCAGATCGTAAGGATTTAATGTTGCAAATCATAGGATTTAATGTGCTAACTAAATTATGATTTCTAGATCTTTAAAACCTTAGACAATGACTAAGTTAATTAATAAATAATCTTTGGATGCAGAGACAGTTCCTAAAAAGAGAAACAGAAAAAACTGGTCACTAAACAAAATTCGTTACCTTATTACTTAAATTGACAATAGAGTAACAAAATTTGTAAGTACATTTAAATGATATTACACACACGACTTAGTTATTTTTGCCTCTCAAATCTGTTAGAATTACATGAAGTAAATACTAAAGGAGAGAAACACTTTGGTTTTCAATTTCCTAGTTTTCTTTTGTGTCTGAATAAAAGAAAATCTGGTTACTCTGGTTAAATATGGCAATTAATATGAATGTTTATACTAGATACAATATTTTTAAAATCCCAATATATATACAATAATAATGTATATCACTTTTTGGTTTTTATTAAGAAAGAGAATTTCTTGGCAGTCCGATGGTTAAAAGTCCATGCTTTCACTGCCAAAGGCATGGGTTCAATTTTGGGCTTGGTAACTGAGATCCTACAAGCAGTGCAGCACAGCCAAAAAATATTAAAATTTTAAAAATGAAAATAAAAAGGAAAGTTTGTTCAGATGGCAAATTTACTAAGCTATATACATTTTTTAATCTATCCTATACTAAGTTAATTATATTTTAAAACTATAGTTAAAGGCTTTAAATTAATATCTATTTTTATATTTGTATGTCTGTTTATGTATGTGGTATTACATATTTATATATCTGTTATATATATACACACATGTTAAGACATCCCTGGTGGCTCAGATGGTAAAGAATCTGCCTGCAGTGTGGGAGACCCGGGTTTGATCCCTGGGTCGGGAAGATCCCTGGAGAAGGAACTGGCAATCCACTCCAGTATTCTTGCCTGGAGAATCCCCACGGACAGAGGAGCCTGGCGGGCTACAGCCCACGGGGTCACAAAGAGTATGACACAACTGAGCGACTATATAATGATGATAATTAAGCCATATCAATACGTTCTTTACTGCAAATTGTTACATAAAAACACACACAGGAATAAAAATAGAATTTGGATCTTTTTTAAAATTAACACATTATTTTATGAACAGATCAGTAAAGGTAAGAAAATTGTTTTGCTAACTTTTAGCACAGAGTCAGACACGGCTGAAGTGACTTAGCAGCAGCAGCAGCAGTGCTTCTTGACATAGTTTTAAATCAATTTTCAAGAGTCTTTACTGTTGAAAAAAGTTGAATTCCTAGCAAATATCGTCGCTTATTGCTGTGTTTTTACAACTTTGCTGCAAGTTGTTTTGTCTTTAGATATTTATGAAAATATTTCCCTGGCGGTCCACTGGTTAAGAATCTGTCTGCCAATGCAAGCGACATGGGCTTGACCCCTGGTCCGGGAATATTTCACGTGCTGAGGAGCAACTAAGCCCACGTGCCACGACTGCTGAGCCTGTGTGCGAGAGCCTGGGAGCCCAACTCCTGAGCCCATTGCTGTAACTGCTGAAGCCTGCGTGCCCTAGAGTCCATGCTCTCCAACAAGAGAAGACCCTGCAAGGAGACACCCACACACTGAGACTACAGAGTAGCCCCTTCTCGCCACAATTAGAGAAAGCCCACATGCAGCAACAAGGACCCAACAGAGCCAAAATAAATAAATAAAATTACATTAAAAAAAAAAGACAGAGAGTTTATCTTCTTAGGCAAATTATACTTAAGTAAACGATCTTTCTTAAATACAAATAGTTTTTATGATTGAGCAGTTTTCAAGTTTAAGAAAAAACAAAACAACATGCTCATGTATAAGAGCAAAGACAGGTAGAAAAACTGTGTATCAAAATGTGTTTCCAGGATTCTAGATTCACAATTCCTATTTTCCTTTTTGTTTATACAAAGTCTGAATAAACACTAGTGGTATTGATGCAAATATATGGTAATCTTGAGAGACCTATTGCTCATTTGAGCATTTCACTGAGTAGCCAAAACATAGCCACCTTGTCCAAAAGTGTGACAGCAATAGTAAAATGTGTAAAAACTTTTAATCGATTTTGTTTTAAGGTTTTCACTAAACTTGGTACTTCCTGTGCTGTATAGATCTTCCATTGACAGAAAATACTCATCACTTTTCAACTTGTCATCTAATCTTTATAAAATATAATTGTCTTGGCAACACTAACACAGACACCTCCTCCCTATACCTGAAAAAAGAGAACCCTGTGATTACTTAACCCCTATCAGGGAACTCTTCATGTCTTTTATTGGCCTTATAAAGACTCTTAAGCAGGGGACCCCAAAGAATCTATCACCTGATGATCTGAGGTGGAGCTGATGCAATAAAAATAGAAATAAAGTACGCAATAAATGCAATGCACTTGAATCATGCTGAAACCATCCCCACCCTACCCCACCATTGGTCCATGGAAAAGTTGTCTTCCATGAAACTGGTTCCGGCTGTCAAAAAGGTTGCGGATCGCTGCTCTTGAATATTCCTGATTTAATTATGTAATAGCTCACACCTAAAAAGAAAAACTAAAAATTGCCAAGTGGGCTATTATATCACAGACATGAATTTACCCTTGAAATTTGAGCTTCTCGTAGAAATTAAACGAGTTCAGATGGCCATATTAATTGTTCTTGTCAATGCCTGCTAATGAAAGATAAAATATTTGTACTGATAGTGGGTATTGTTTGGGTTAGTCTATGATTTCAAAAGGCTTTAGAAACAAAGGAATTTCCTGAGCATTACAAGAATCCTCACAAAATGGACTGTGAGAAAAGAACCTCGAGATGCTTTGCTAGTACCTAAAGAGATAGCCGGAGAAGGCAATGGCACCCCACTCCAGTACTCTTGCCTGGAAAATCCCATGGGTGGAGGAGCCTGGTAGGCTGCAGTCCATGGGGTAACGAAGAGTTGCACACCACTGAGCGACTTCACTTTGACTTTTCACTTTCATGCATTGGAGAAGGAAATGGCAACCCACTCCAGTGTTCTTGCCTGGAGAATCCCAAGGACGGGGGAGCCTGGTGGGCTGCCGTCTATGGGGTCGCACAGAGTCAGACACAACTGAAGCGACTCAGAATCAAAGAGATAGCCACAATAAAAGTGAAAGTTTCACAAAACCCTCATGACATTATTCAAAATAGCTAAGAGAAATTAACCATGCAGTAGAACTGAGATTCATAGGGTAATTTTAAGAAGTACTGCTGCTGCTTTTTCCAATGCATATCTTATTTGCCAAATATTTAAAGTTCATTTCCTCATTTCCTTGGGACTTTGCTCAAATATAACCTTATGAATGAGGTCTTCCCTAACCACACTATATGAAATAAGAAACTTCTTCTTCCTCATCCTGCTTTATATTTAAGCAGCTTGTCTATTGTCTGTTTTCCCCAGTAGAATGTAAGCTGTATGAGGGCCTTTGTTCTTTCATTTTGTTTATTTCCAGTGCCTAGAAATATCTAGCATATGATGGAAACAAGTATTTATTAAATAAATGAAATATGCCTTCCTACGTCCATTGCACTTAGCAGCATTCATTTATTCATCAAACAAATAGTAAGTTTTATCTTTCAGGCAGTATGTTGAGATCTGGTGATGAACAGTGACTAACCTCTGCTTTCAAAGTGGTTATGGTCCACTCAGAGGGGAACTGACTAGTAAACGGGCAATTAGAGCACAGTGTAGTAAATGCTGCATCAGGGGAAGTGCTAGATAGTACGGATCTGTACAGCAGCCTCATCCAGCCAGTCTTCAGGGAGTGGAGAAGGAATTCCTGGTGGAAGTGATGTCCTAACAAAGACATGAAAGACAAGGAGTTAACCCAGGTGAAAAATTAGTAGAGTCAAGAGTGTTACACGCAGAGACAGGTCTACAGGAAGACTGAAAGTGAGAGAGGCTGTTGCCAGATTAAAGATTTACACCAAAGGTGCCGATCGTTCCATGTGTTCAAGTCTCGCACCATGCTGTCTCCTGTGTTGGGAAAGTCTGGAATGCCAGTTTATAGCTTAATCACCTTTACAGTCTGAAAAACCTTTCACTATGTATCTTCTTCTGTCTCACAAAAGCCAATGTAGTCTTGCTTCTTTGTCCCATCACTAAAATCAGTGTCTCCTCTGTTCTAGCCTTATCAATGTTTTTCTCAGTATTAGATGGAATTTCTTAGAGAATAGAAAATATAAAAATAATGACTGCAGAGTAGAAATGTATAAATATAGACATAGATGTAGACAGATAGTTTTTATCAATTATATCTATCATCTTCTAGCTCTTGTTTGAGTAGTAAGGAGGTAAAGAACCACAAATGTGTCTTTTTCCATAATATGGTTAATATTTGTCTCCACTTGCAGTTGTTGTTCAGTTGCTCAGTTCAATGTGACTCTTTGCGATCCCATGGACTGTAGCATGCCAGGCTTCCCTGTCTTTCACTATCTCCAAGAATTTGCTCAATCTTATGTCCATTGAGTTGATGATCCCATCCAACCATCTCATCCTCTGTCGCCCCCTTTGCCTCCTGCCTTCAATCTTTCCCAGAATCACAGTCTTCTGCAATGAGTCTGCTCTTTGCATTATCCATTTAGTTTTACGAAAGCAAAAGCTGAGATGGAGCTTGACATGCATACCTACTCAATTCAGTGCAGTCGCTCAGTCGTGTCCGACTCTGCGACCCCATGGACTGCAGTCTGCCAGGCTTCCCTGTCCATCACCAACTCCTGCAGTTTACACAAACTCATGTCCCTTGAGTTGATGACGCCATCCAACAATCTCATCCTCTGTTGTCCCCTTCTCCTCCCTCCTTCAGTCATTCCCAGCATCAGGGTCTTTTCAAATGAGTCAGCTTTTCACATCAGGTGGCCAAAGTATTGGAGTTTCATCTTCAACGTCACTCCTTCCAATGAATATTCAGGACTGACTTCCTTTAGGATGGACTGGTTGGCTCTCCTTGCAGTCCAAGGGGCTCTCAAGAGTCTTCTCCAACACCACAGTTCAAAAGCATCAGTTCTTCGGTGCTCAGCTTTCTTTATAGTCCAACTCTCACATCCATACATGACTACTGCAAAAACCAAAGCTTTGACTGGATGGACTTTGTTGGCAAAGTAATGTCTCTTCTTTTTAATACGCTAAGTTGGTCATAACTTTTCTTCCAAGGAGCAAGCCTCTTTTATTGCATGGCCGCAGTCACCATCTGCAGTGTTTTTGGAGCCCCAAAATATAGTCTGTCATTGTTTCCATTGTTTCCCCATCTATTTGCCATGAAGTGATGGGACTGAATGCCATGATCTTAGTTTTCTGAATATTGAGTTTTAAGACAACTTTTTTACTCTCCTGTTTCACTTTCATCAACAGGCTCTTTAGTTCTTCTTTGCTTTCTGCCACAAGTGTGGTGTCATCTGCATATCTGAGGTTATTGATATTTCTCCTGCAATCTTGATTCTAGCTTGTGTTTCTTCCAGTCCAGCGTTTCTCATGATATACTCTGCATAGAAGTTAAGTAAGCAGGGTGACAATATACAGCCTTGATGTACTCCTTTCCCAATTTGGAACCAGTCTGTTGTTCTATGTCCAGTTCTAATTGTTGCTTCTTGACCTACATACAGGTTTCTCAGGAGGCAGGTCAGGTGGTCTGCTATTCCCATCTCTTTCAGAATTTTTCACAGTTTGTTGTGATCCACACAGTCAAAGGCTTTAGCATAGTCAATAAAGCAGAAATAGATGTTTTTCTGGAACTCTCTTGCTTTTTCGATGATCCAGCGGATGTTGGCAATTTGATCTCTGGTTCCTCTGTCTTTTCTAAATCCAGCTTGAACATCTGGAAGTTCACGGTTCACATATTATTGAACCCTGGCTTGGAGAATATTGAGCATTACATTACTAGTGTGTGAGATGATCAACCCTGGGATTTCTTTGGAAGGAATGATGCTAAAACTGAAGCTCCAGTACTTTGGCCACCTCATGCGAAGAGTTGACTCATTGGAAAAGACCCTGATGCTGGGAGGGATTGGGGGCAGGAGGAGAAGGGGACGACCGAGGATGAGATGGCTGGATGGCATCACCGACTCAATGGACGTGAGTCTGAGTGAACTCTGGGAGTTGGTGATGGACAGGGAGGCCTGGCGTGCTGCGATTCATGGGATCGCAAAGAGTTGGACATGACTGAGCGACTGAACTGAACTGAACTGTGTGAGTGAATGCAATTGTGTGGTAGTTTGAGCATTCTTTGGCATTGCCTTTCTTTAGGATTGGAATGAAATCTGACCTTTTCCAGTCCTGTGGCCACTTCTGAGTTTTCCAAATTTGCTGGCATATTGAGTGCAGCACTTTCATAGCATCATCTTTTAGGATTTGAAATAGCTCAACTGGAATTCCATCACCTGCACAAGCTTTGTTTGTAGTGATGCTTCCTAAGGCCCCCTTGACTTTGCATTCCAGGATGTCTGGCTCTAAGTGAGTGATCACACCATTGTGATTATCTGGGTCATGAAGATCTTTTTTGCATAGTTCTTTAGTATATTGTTTCCACTGCTTCTTAATATCTTCTGCTTCTGTTAGGTCCATACCATTTCTGTCCTTTATTGTGCCCATCTTTGCATGAAATATTCCCTTGGTATCTCTAATTTTCTTGAAGAGATCTCTAGTCTTTTCCATCCTATTGTTTTCCTCTATTTCTTTGCATTGATCACTTAGGAAGTCTTTCTTATCTTTCCTTGCTATTCTTTGGGACTCTGCACTTAGTTTTAGGAAAGCAGAAGCTGAGATGGAGCTTGACATGCATATCTATTAGGGACCACCTTCTAGTTGAAAAGGGAAGGATGTAGGATTGGAGTGAGAACAGTGACATAGGCTCCACTAAGGCTCAGGAAATGCCAGGGGGAGTCCGAGAGAACACATACAGCCCCAGTCAGAGTTGTCCCACAAAGACCACACATATACTAAGAATACCATCTGTTGATCAATACTCAGATGGAAGGATGTGAGCTTGGGTGTGGCAAACAGTTTCCGGAAACCTTGATGGGAGTGTCAGCTGGACACTGTCTGGTCACTGAACTCCCAGCAGCCTGGGTAAGTAAGTCCTTCCTTGAAGCACAGAAACATACAATCATGATTTCCAATGAGGTAGATTAGATTCAAATTTCCCTAACAAAAATGTGTGTATTTTAAAAAGTGTGGAAAAGTATGATTGAAATCAGTATATTGGGAGTATAATACAATACATTTTTCTCAGAGATATTATTGAAATCTGAAGCACTGCCATGTGGCTTTCTGCGTTTAAGTTTGATGGTAATAACTTTAAGTCAGAATTTTGGTTTACTTTGTCCCAGAAGACATCTAACATTTTCCATGTTGGACTGCAGATCACTTTTTCCTTTGAGGTACTATGAACTTCATTTTCCCATCCTTTTTCCATGAGCCAACTATCCAAACAAATTTCACTTAAATTGATTCATATGGTAGCTCTGTACTTTGAAGTTCAGTGTTGATCTTTTGTATTATAAAATGATTCTTAAACTTATTTTAAAGCAATGAAGTGATTTCTTGAAATATATTCAATGTAATAGAATGTAATAGAATCCAGAGGAAAAGTTTTTCTCCCACTAAAAGGTAATTTTTATAATGGTAAACTTCTTTAATGATATTAAAGATATTTAGTGATATTGATATTAAAGAAGTTTACCATTATAAAAATTACCTTTTAGTGAGGAAAAAAACTTTTCCTCTGGATCTAAGAATATTTTCTCTTGTGCGCTTTTTCCCCCTATCCTTGTCATTCTAGATCATTCTATCCTACTGCTGCTCTTTCTTTCCGACTGTGTTTCTTGCTGGTTCTAACCAACATTTCAAATGTTTTTTCCCTAGCTGCTGTCTTTCATAGCTTATATGGAATTGCTAACAACAGGATCTAGAGGTAACCAATTATACATTAAGGGTTGATTCTCCATTAAAAAACATTCAACTCTTATAGACATTTAGAAGACTGTTTGCCAGACTCTTAAACCTCAAGACTCTTGTGACTCAGTCGTGCTTCCCTGTGCCCTTAAATCTCTAGCTGTCACTTGAGGTGGTAGCCTTTTCCTCTTTGTTTTACTCCACCATAACAGAACAGCATTTGGGTAAGTCCAGCTCAGTTCTTTAGATGCTGTTGGAGCACTTGTTTGCAGCAGACTATAGCAAGGCTTCTCTGGTGACTCAGATGGTAAAGAATCCACCTGCAATGTGGGAGACCTGGATTCATTCCTGGGTTGGGAAGATCCCCTGAAGGAGGGCATACCCACTCCAGTGTTCTTACCCATAGACAGAGGAACCTGGTGGGCTGCAGTCCATGGAATCACAAAGAGTTGGACACGACTGAGCGACTAAGCACAGCACAGAGCAGGGACTAGAGGAAAAAGGTAATTCCAGTCCTCTAGGATTCTGCTCTCTGATAGGGTAGACTTTAGTTTATATAAAGCTCAGTACTAACGAAGAGGTATACAAAATGTTCAATGAGAAGACAAAGAAAAAACACATAACTCAATCTAGAGGCTTATAAAGATGAGAGCTGATTTGAGTATTAAAGGATACTTAATAAGAGCTGTCCAGTCCTGTATTACTAGAGAATTGTGTAGGAGGCACAGGAGGGGGACCATCGAAGTAACATATGCCATGCAAATAGCATGTATTATATTCTACAGGGCATGGAGACCACTGAAGAGTTTTAAGCAGAGAAGTGCCTTGGATTTTGGAAAAATCATTCTCAGTGGCATGACAGAAAGGAAGGCTTGAAAGTCGTGGTTCTCCATGTGCCCTGGACCAGCAACTTCAGCATTACCTGACAACTCAGAAATGCCAATTCTCAGGCCCCGCTCCTGACCTACTGAATCAAAAACTCTGAGATTGGGACCCAACAATCTGTGTTCAAACAAGCCCTGCAGGTGATTTTGATCCAGGACAAGTTTAAGACTTACTGCTCTAAATCAGCAGGTGAGTGTGCTCAGTCACTGCTGGTAGGTCCAACCCGTTGTGACCCCATGGAGCCCACCAGGCTCCTCTGTTCATGGGACTTTCCTGGAAAGAATACTGCCTGGAAAATCCCATGGGCGGAGGAGCCTGGTGGGCTGCAGTCCACGGGGTCGCAAAGAGTTGGACACAACTGAGCAACTTCACTTTCACTTTTCACTTTCATGCATTGGAGAAGAAAATGGCAACCCACTCCAGTATTCTTGCCTGGAGAATCCCAGGGACGGGGGAGCCTGGTGGGCTGCCGTCTATGGGGTGCACAGAGTCGGACACGACTGAAGCGACTTAGCAGCAGCAGTAGCAGCATACTGGAGTGGGTTGCCATGTTCTCTTTCAGGGGATCTTCCCAACTCAGGGATGGAACCTGTGTCTCAGGCAGATTCTTTACTTGCTGAGCCATCAGGGAACATTTGACAAAACCTAGATTAAGGTTGCGATTAAGAAGGAACTCACCTCAGGTACACAGTTTAAGAGGGTGCTAAAATCTTCAGAACTCAAGATAAATAATATGTTAAATTGATGTAACATTTTGAAAAAATCAAAATGAATGCCAAAAATTCAGTGTTGTTTGTTTTAGGGCTCTGTGTTATTGTGCAATGGAAACAGTTGTTTCCAATCTGCTTGGGGTTCCCAGGGCCCACACAGCTGTCATATTTCCCAACAGGCTGATTGGGTAATGTGGGGTTCGGGTCTGACTTCAAGGGCATGGGAACTGTGCAGGTGAACAGGGCCTCACAGGCAGAGGGACCCTACACTTAGAGAGGGCTCCTCAATTGTTCACTGTTCTACTGTCAGTGTGAATTCTTCATAATTTAAGAAGGGGCCCTGTCTTTTCATTTTGTACTGGGCACTGCAAAGTATCTCTGGAATGGTTTTCAGTTATTTTTTTTTCCTTCAAATTTCACATTAGCAAAAAGTAAATTCAGTTTTCTTCTTATTGTATAACTTTAACTTTTTGCACTTAGTTCAAAATGTGAGAGGACATTTTGAGAAGTGTACATAGGGCACACATTTTTCCTTTTGCCTCCAACATGGCCCGGCTCAGGACTAGTACAGAGACATTAATTGTCACAACTAAGGGTTCTACTGACATCTAGTGGGTCGTGACCAGGGATGCTGCTAAGCACCCTACAATACACAGGCCACTTCACAGCAAGAAATTATATGGTTCAGAATGTCAGCGATGCTGGGGTAGGGAGGTTGTTATTGTTTTGTATTAGGACAGTTATTGCAAATATGGAACTATCTAGAACCTGTAACATTTTGAACCTAGGTGACTGTCAGCTGGGAGGGAGTGGAGTTCAAGGGAAAGAAAGATCCTCGGAGTTTTTGCCGCTTTAGGAAACAAGCTATATGGAGAATTCAGGAGAATTCTAACATGTGTGATATCATAAGTGAAATGAATCGCTGGTCTAAGTTCGATGCAGGATGCAGGATGCAGGATGCTTGGGACTGATGCACGGGGATAATCCAGAGAGATGGTGTGGGGCGGGAGGGGGGAGGGGAGGGTCAGGATTGGGAGTTCATGTATACTCGTGGCTGATTCATGTCAATGTATAGCAAAACGAATACAATATTGTAAAGCAAAACAAACTAAAAAGTAAAAATTAATTATAAAGAAAAAAAAATAAACTTTCAAAAAAAATAAAAAAATAGGAGTTTGAAGCAGGGCATCCAAATAGAGATGTTCATTTGGAGGGCAGCATCTGAAGCTCTGCACAGGGTTTAGCACAGTCCACAGGTACCTCTCTTATGGTCCTCTGCCCATACCCAAAACGCCAGGACAATTTCACTCCTCCTGCTTCAGGGAATGGACACCATAGCTCAACCAGGGGACAAGGAAGGCAATTTTCGGCTTTTTAAGGTCCACATGATTTTTCTGAAACACATGGCCGAGAAATTGTTTTGTTCATTTCAAATATTTAGACCCTAAAGGGCTAAAGAACAGAGTTTATTGTCATACTGTAAGTAACAAACTGGGATAACAGGCAAGCACTTGTCTCTGAGATGAAACAAAGATTCTACAGGTGGAAGAAGAAGAGGGACAAAACAACATAGAGGAGAGGATGGTAGGGAGAACGGGATGGGGTGGGGCACCAAGCCGACAGGAGCTGAATCAGTGCCAACAGCAGCACACCCCTACTTGCAAAGGCAGCCCTCTTTTCCAGTAGCTGAGACCACTTGCAGGCCTCAGCATAGAGATCAAGGCCCATCACCTATTCTTGGGCAGGGCTGAAGGGATCCATGGTCCATTATAGATGAATACCAAAGTAATCTCCTGTGGCTTCAATTACATTTACTAGCAAGCTTCTCTAGAACAGTTCCTGGATGACTTTTATTTCTTCTTCAATTTTTTTTAATCAGCAGAGAATGAATTGATTTTTCACCCTAAATATTTCAACCTTTTAATTGCCATCAATAAAAGGCAAGGATTTTTCTTTGTTAAGTTTATGGGATACAGTTTCTAACTACAAGATAATTTTCTATTTCCTTATTTTTTCTTAAAAAATGTTTTTGCTTATTTTTTAACTCTGCCCTCATAGTTCCCTTTGAAGGCAGAGACCTTGTCTTGTTCAATATCATATCACTAGACCATGGCTTGGGCTTCCCTGTGGCTCAGATGGTAAAGAATCTGCCTGCAGTGCAGGAGACCCAAGTTCCATCTCTGGGTCGGGAAGATCATTTGAAGGGAATGGCTACCCACTCCAGTATTCTTGCCTGGAGAATTCCATGGACAGAAGAGCCTGCCGGGCTATAGTCCACAGGGTCACAAAGAGTCGGGCATGACTGAGTGACTAACACAGACCATCCCACAGTGCCCAGAACACAGTAGGAGCCAAGGCATTTGTCCCCTCAGTGTGGCTTGTCTCAGCTGTGACAGACAGCTCACTACCGATGTAGGACAGAAGCTCTGTCCCTTCCAAACAACTCCAGAGACCCAGTAGGATTGCCTAAGGCCCTTGTACTAAATTCATTGCAGTTCAACACTTTCTGACCAACTCTGTTTCCCTCACGCCCTTGCCAGGGTTGTTCTCAAGAGTACTTGCCAGTAACTCTCCTTTACACAAATCTCTGCCTAGAATCTGTTTCCTGGGGGAACTGACTTAAGACAACGTTTAATAAATATTCATTGAATAAATGGATAAAGGAGCTCTTTCACTGTAAACTATGAGGTTCTTCACACTAAGCAGAAATAATTGTGGAAACCTCTGATCTTTATTTGGAGACAACATTTTATCTTTGTCATTTCAGGCCCTAAAAGTCAGAGCTCACACTCAAATCATTCACTCAGCTTCTGGGTCATGCATGACTTTCCCGTGATGTAGTATCAGTACCCTGTTGTTGCAGTTACATTGTCATTTGGCCATCAGACACTCAGAAAGCCTCTTTCTGGCTCTGGGTCACCTACTCCAGGATTTAACATTAAACCCAAATCACTCATTTAGTACCATTAATTTCCCAAGACCTTATTATTATGGTATTGTTTCATTTTGTAGGAAAGTGCCACCTAGCCTGTTGGCCTCATTTGCATATGAAAACGGGAGTTTGGAATATAATGGCAGGAACCCTGGACTAAGTACCAGCACCACTGCACCCTGGCCATTTGTTCCATTTGAATGTTTCTCCATCAGTGAAATGAGAATCCCAGCTCTGCCTGCTCTAAAGGTCTGGGTTAAGGAATACTTGAAAATGATTGGAATTGGGGGAAGAGGTCTAGTTGAAGGGACCACATGCGTTCCTCCCTAGTACAGGACAGCTCTGAGTATAGGGGGCTAGGATGTTGTCCCATAGGTAGTGAGGAGCCAGTCTAAGCCAGACTCCTGGGCTGGGCAGTAATTCCTTTTCTTGTAGGAGGAGGTATGTTCCCTCTGAGAACAGCACAAAGGTTTCTTGCGTGCTGGGGTGCAGACAGCATGGTTTATTTCTTCTGAGAATCCTCAGCTCCTGCCCACCTAGGTGGGCTACCAGACTTGGAAGAGGTAGCCAGGTTTGGACAAATATTTCACTCTGTTATGAGATGGACCCTCATTGCCTGAATTTACCCATTCCCACACCAAACTTTGAGCACAGGCAGAGGTGAGTGCCACACAAGCCAGGAAAGTTTGGGATAGGCTTAGGTGTCCCCCAGGAGACCGAAGATGTCAGCCAGACCTGGCCCCATGGGAACCACCTGAGACCAGACGACAATGATGAAACGCACATGTGCTTAGGAGATGCGCAGGACTCTGGTTGGAACGCACTGTTGGTGGGCTGGAGAAATACGACCTAGAGGAACTGCAGCCCCACACCGGAAGGAGTTTGTTAGGAAGTACGCCCCGACCTGGCGCTGCAACGAGGGGAGGACTCAGTGGTCATATGGCACAGGATATCCAACACTGCCTCCACTTCTACCACTGGACCAAGTGGCCATTCTCCTGTTCCAATCTGGTTGAAAACGTGGATTGTGCTAGGTACCCAGGTATCTACTCCCAAACAGGGCCCGCAGCCTAAATTCCAAAGTCCAGAGAATGAATCTTTCAGCCTTTCTAAGGGAGCACCTTGATTTTTGAACCTTTATTGTGATATTTTGTATTGGGTCTGTCTGTACTAGTTTGCAGAGAAGGCAATGGCAACCCACTCCAGTACTCTAGCCTGGAAAACCCCATGGATGGAGGAGCCTGGTGGGCTGCAGTCCATGGGGTCACTAAGAGTCGGACGACTGAGCGATTTCACTTTCACTTTTTGCTTTCATGCATTGGAGAAGGAAATGGCAACCCATTCCAGTGTTCTTGCCTGGAGAATTCCAGGGATGTGGGAGCCTGGTGGGCTGCCATCTATGGGATCGCACAGAGTCAGACACGACTAAAGTGACTTAGCAGCAGCAGCAGCAGTACTAGTTTGCTGTGGTTAAAAAACAACTAACAAAACAGCTTGCACTTGCACGTATTCATTTTCAATTCTATACTTCTCTGCTCTATGTCTTTTTTCTCCTCAAAATCTATTCTTTCAATTAAGAAAAGAAAAAAAAAAGCACGACACAAAAATCCCAGCAGCACAGGGTTTAGTCTCACTAGCACTAAGGCTGTCTGAGCTAAGGGGCTGAGGGCAGAGGGCCAGGTGAGTGCACTGGAGAGGGTCTGGCCTGGACCCTGAAGTAAACAGAGCCTGGCATCCACCCTCTTTTTTAGTTAGGGAGTAAATTAGTTTGTTATTGCTTCTATATCAAATACTACATGCTTGGTAGCTTAAAACAACAGACATTCATTTTATTATAGTTCTGCAGGTCAGAAGCCTGAAATGGGTCTTAGGAGTAAAAAATCAAGGTGTCAGCATGGTTGTGTTCCTTGTCTTTCCGTTTCTTTCTTTCCGCCTGCATTCCTTGGCTCAGGCTCTTTCCTTCATCTTCAGAACACATCATGCTAACCCCTGTTTGTGTTATCACATCTTTTTCTGATTTCAATCCTCCTGCCTCCATCTCATGAGGACTCTTGTGATAGAGGTCACCTGGAAATCCGCGATAATCTCATCTCAAAAATCCTGTATTTAATCACATTTGCAAAGTCCCTTTTACCACATAAGATAACACATTCACAGGTCCCAGGAGTACCACATGGACATCTTCAGGGAATCTTTGTTCAGCCTACCACTGGGGGTGCTGAAAATTTAAGTGAGAAGCAGTGAGCCCAAGAGGGCTTGTGGTTGACCATCAAGTGTGAGTGGGAAAAAATAGTAGACCATTTATTGAACATTTTCTGTTCCAGAAACCCAGATAGGCACTTCTCATGTGCAATCTCATTTACTTATCACAGCAGTGTAGGAAACTAGCTATTATTAAAAGATGAGAAAACAGGATGAAACAAGTTAGCTTACTTAGTGGTAAAGCGTCACACTTGGGTCTCTGATTCTATCCTTTTTCTTAACCTCAAGAAAAGTCAGTTTTCTCATTGGCACAATGGAGACAGTAATTAGCTGATATTAATACATTTGTATAAAGATTAAGAGAGCTCTCCTCTGTGAAGGGCTGAGAAGAGGTGTGGCTTGTGTTGGGCACCCCATTAATGCTGGCTGTTACTATTATAGACCTGACCTTCCCTGATCTCTCCTTGCTCAAGTTCCTCCTCTCTCAGGCAGGGAGAGCATCACCATGTCCTAAGCCAATTCTGACCAAAGAAGGCTAAAGCTCTGGCAACGTAACTCTAGGCAAAGTAGGCTGTAAGTGCTGACATAAGTGTGTGGCCAGAGAGCTGGTACCATGAGACACTAGGGTGGAGCATTCAGTTGAAAGGAGACACTATATTGCATGATATTTTAAAATAAAGTTGAATGGCCCTATTTTGTAGACTTTCTAACAGAAGTGCCCACAGAAGTGAACTGGGCTTTGACTGAAAGGGGCAAGAGTGTTAACTATATTCAAGTGAAGTAAAAGTTGCTCAGTCATATCTGACTCTTTGTGACCCCACAGGCTATACAGTCCATGAAATTCTTCAGGCCAGAATACTGGAGTGAGTAGCCTTTTCCTTCTCCAGGGGATCTTCCCAATGCAGGAATCTAACCCAGGTCTCCCTGCCTCCCACATTGCAGGCGGATTTTTTTTACCAGCTGAGCCACAAGGGAAGCCCAAAAAGGTATTTGCTAGTTGCATATGACTTACAGCCATGTCTACCACACAGTGCATTCTATTCCCAACCCTGCTGAGTAACTCTGGTTTCCTCTCTGCCCTTTATTTATAGAATATAACTATATTTACTCATACCCCAAAATGCTCCAAGCAGCTATTCTGCAGGCTTTCAACTCAGTCCTTCCAGAGGAACAGGACCACTACAGTGTATTCACTCGAACCAGAATCCTAGAAGTCATCTCCAATTTTTGTCTCTCACCTACTGCTGTACTCAATCACCCTGCCCGAGTTCTATTGACTGGGCCTCCTAGTAATTTTTAAACACCATTTAAGTTCCTTTCAATGGAGAAGGCAATGGCACCCCACTCCAGTACTCTTGCCTGAAAAATCCCATGGATGGAGGAGCCTGGTGGGGTGCGGTTCATGGGGTTGCGAAGAGTCAAGACACGATTGAGAGACTTCACTTTCACTTTTCACTTTCATGCATTGGAGAAGGAAATGGCAACTCACTCCAGTGCTCTTGCCTGTAGAATCCCAGGGACGGGGGAGCCTGGTGGGCTGCCGTCTCTGGGGTCACACAGAGTCGGACACGACTGAAGCAACTTAGCAGCAGCAGCAGCAAGTTCCTTTCAAAGGTACTTCTACTATGTTCCACAAGTAGAACAGCTGAAAAAGGGTATTTGGAGTATTGAACAATATATCTCCAAAACATTACCCCAAACTAGTCAATTTCTGTCCTCATGGCTGAAAGAACTTGTCCAAGGATTCTCACTCTAGACACAGGAAATATGAATATGGAACAGTACACAGGTAATGGAAGCAGCCTAAGTGTCTACTGACAGATAAATACACAAAGAAGATGTGGTATATGTGTGTGTTTGTGTGTGTATGAACATATACACACACAATGGAATATTACTTGGCCATAAAAAGTGAAATATTGCCATTTGCAGCAACATGGATGGACCTAGAGAATATCATACTGAGTGAAGTAAGACAAAGGCAAATATTATATAATATAACTTACATATGGAATCTAAAAAATAGTACAAGTGAACTTATTTATAAAACAGACCTATGGACAAAGAGAACAAATTTATGACTACCAAAAGGGAAGCGGGGAGGAGTACATTAGGAATGTACTACATACAAATACGCACTACTACAGACAAAATGGATAAACAACAAGAACTTACTGTATAGCACAAGGAACTATATTCAATACCTTGTAATAAGCTATACAGAAAAGAATCTGGAAAAGAAGAATATGTACATATAACTGAATCAATTACTTTTCTGTATTCTTAAAATTAATATTGTAAATCAACTATAGTTAAAAAAAAGCACAATCTTTACCTTTTCCAAGAAATTCTGTTTTACAAACTTTGTTTTCTCCCCTCGCAGGACCCAGCTGAGTCCTATTCTCTTAAAATTTAAATCAAGCTTTCCATCCCTTCTTGTCCTAGAGATTTCTTCTCCAGATGTCCTAAAGAAACAGTGCGGGGTACTTACAAGTTTGCTCCTCTGGAGATTTTGTTGTTGTTAAGTTGCTAAGTCATGTTCGACTCTTTTGCAACCTCATGGACTCCAGCCCTCTAGGCTCCTCTGTCCATGGGATTTCCCAGGTAACAATACTGGAGTGGGTTGCCATTTCCTTCTCCATGGGATCCTCTTGATCCAGGAATAAAACCCCCATCTCCTGCATTGGCAAGTGGATTGTTTACCACTGAGCCACCTAATTTTTAAATTACTCACTGAAATTTTCTTTTAAAGCTTAAATATGTGATTTATGTAAAAAAGTTATATGCACCAAAATGAGTTTTAAGAACATAATATGAGCAATTTTTATAAACAAAATAATTTTCTATTTGAATGTTGTATTTCAAAATAAACATTTAAACTGAGCTGACAAGCTTTTCTAACATACTTCTGGGTAGAAAGTTAATAACCTTAAATCTATTTGTAAATATTTGTTTTATGTATCTTTCTGGATGAATTCTGTAATCCACATGAAAAAATACGCTATCATTCAAACAGTGCTGAAATAAACAACTTGGTAAGTGAATGCCCCCTGTAATTTCACCCCCAGAAAAATCACTGTTGACATTTGGTGAGCATTCATCCTGGCTGAACTTTTTGAAAGCCAAAATAATTCTGTAGTTTGCTGCCACATAGTGGTAAAGCAAGCATCACTGCACATGAACAAGGAAAAGAACTTGATGGTCTATTATCCCAAGCTAACAAGGAGATCCAACCAGTCCATCCTAAAGGAGATCAGTCCTGGGTGTTCATTGGAAGGACTGATGTTGAAGCTCAAACTCCAATACTTTGGCCACCTCATGCGAAAAGCTGACTCATTTGAAAAGACTCTGATGCTGGGAAAGATTGAGGGCAGGAGGAGAAGGGGACGACAGAAGATGAGATGGTTGGATGGCATCACTGACTCTATGGTCATGAGTCTGGGTAAACTACTGGGAGTTGATGATGGACAGGGAGGTCTGGCATGCTGCAGTCCATGGGGTTGCAAAGAGTCGGATACGATTGAGTGACTGAACTGAACTGAACAAGTATTTGGTGAGTTACGCAGGGCACTGTACTAGTCAACAAGGACCTAAAAATGGTTCCTGTCTTGGAAAAGTTCATAAATTAGTAGGAAGACTGGCAAGGATTCAAATAACTAGCATGTATCAACAAAGTGACAATGCTGAGACAAAGTTATAATGTTGAGACAAAGTGACAATGCCGAGACAAAACTGGTAGAACAAGAATTCCTCTATCACACACATGAAATTTCACTGAGGAGGTGATATGTGAGATGGATCTTTGAAGTGTGAGAAAGTTTCTTGGGTGGAAATAGAAGACCTTCTGAGCAGACAGCATAGTACAATGCATGCAAGATCAGTACTTTTAGGAAATATTGAGGTCTCATAAATTGGAACCTGGTGTCTGGGGAAGGAAAGAAAGAGTGCATAGAAGATAGCCAATATGTGCTCTTAGGTAGGGAAGGGATAAGATCAAAATCCTCACGTATAATAAACCTAGATTTTTAAAAGGGAATTTGATTTATTATTAAAATAAATATTTACACTGAGCATAGTTAATTCAGTGGCTTTCTTCACATTTTTTAGTCACAGAAGTTGCATTTATGTTTTAAGCAGTTAAGATGGTAAAGATTCTGTCTCTACTTCATAGGAAATAATTACATTCAATGACTCCTCAAAACAGCCATTGCTTTTGAAGCACCAGTTGGGCTGTCATCTCTGATGGTAGCCAAATAAATGAGATTTCTATGTAACACATGCTGGTACTGGGTGCACTTGTTTGCAAGGCTTTAGTTCTGATACTCAGGATATAGCAGATCAACTGGTCATTCTCCTCTAGGACCCATTGGATTATCTTGATTGACATCTGCTTTGTCAGCCAGTCTAGTATGAAGGCTGCTGACATCCATCCCCCTTGAAGCCCTGTGCCTCTGGTAAACCTACCTTATGATTAAATTCTGTGGCTGTCTTCTATGAGAATGTATGTCATTAAAGGCAAGTAAGTTTGTAAAAACACATGTAAGAACATTTAAGTGTTTCCATAAAGTCTACTGTGGAAATTATAATCAAACAACTCATAAATAATTTCTTACTTGTGATCCATTAGTCAGTATATTCTAAGTATTAAGAAAAATTTGCAGATGTGTTATAGACAGTGGTAGCTAGCCTCTAAAGTGGCCCCCCAATTACACTGGCCTTCTGGCATTTATCTGCTGGTGTAGTCCCCTCTCACGATGACCAGTACAGTGAGTAGGGCTGACCTTTGTAATCGGTACTGTATTGTTGAGATGGTATGTGACTTCTGTGGCTGGGCCATATAAACCACTGAAGCTTCTACTTGCTCTTTCTGGGGAAGGCCAGCTACTGTGTTGTGAGAATGCTCCAGTAGCTTGGGGGAAGAGGCCCACACAGGGAGTAACTAAGGCCTTGGTTAACAACAAGCACCACTGAATTAAGTTACCTTAGAAATGGATCCTCTAACCCTAGGGTCTCATCAGAGACCTCTGGCCAGGAGGACTGAGCCAAGTAGCTGCTGAATTTCTGACCCACAGAAACTGTGAGATAATAAGTGTTAATGGTGTTTATGGGCTTCCCCGGTGACTCAGATGGTAAAGAATCTGACTGCAATGCAGGAGACCTGGGTTCAATCCCTGGGTTGGGAAGATCCCCTGGAGGAGGGCATGGCAACCCACTCTAGTATCTTGCCTGGAGATACTAGATATGGATAGAGGAGCCTGGTGGGCTACAGTCCATGGGGTCGTAAAGAGTTGGACATGACTGAGCCACTGAGCACAGCACAGAAGTGTTTTAGACATTAAAGTTTAGGAATCATTTATTATGTATCAATAGGTAAGTAATAGAAGTATCATGCTTTCTTTCATTGACTTGGGGACAAACTTATATTACCAAATAACATTTTTATTATATTAACAAAGAACAAAATATATTAACAAACAATAAATCATATTCATAGCTCCAGTATATGCTTTTGGATTTCATTTTACACATGAAACTATTAAACAGGGACTATTACGAGGGATTCCTTAATTACATAAGTCACCATGCATTGCTGGCAGCTTATCATAAAGTATACTTTTTTAGGATGTGGTGACTATTATTATTTCTGGTTATGGAAAACAACACCTATAGGAGATATCTGCAATTGGAGTGAAGTTTATGAACAAGTATTAAATGAATAGGCAATTAAATCCATTTTTTGTGGTTTTAAAAGGTCAAATTTTAATTATTCAAACGTAAAAGAAGTTAAAAAATCATTATGTATGAAAATGTATCACTGCTGCTGCTGCTGCTGCGTCGCTTCAGTCGTGTCCAACTCTGTGTGACCCCATAGACAGCAGCCAGCAGGCACCCCTGTCCCTGGGATTCTCCAGACAAGAACACTGGAGTGGGTTGCCATTTTCTTCTCCAATGCATGAAAGTAAGAAGTCAAAGTGAAGTCGCTCAGTCGTGTCCGACTCTTAGTGACCTCATGGACTGCAGCCTACTAGGCTCCTCTATCCATGGGATTTTCCAGGCAAGAGTACTGGAGTGGGGTGCCACTGCCTTCTCCAACATATCACTAAATAACTATAAAAATATTCCCTTCCCTAATTGAGGGAATTTGTACCTGCTTTAACAGGTACATATTTAAACTACACTTAAAACCCAGATATACTAACTTTTCATGATTTCATGTAGCCCACACGTTCACAATAAGATGCCACTTATGTGTTTTCTTTTATACTTTTATATATTAAGGATTACTGAGTCTTCAAAAATTACCTTGGAATAAGTTTTTACTAATAAAATATATAGCTACTTAAAAAATGGTTCATAGCCCAGATTCATGCTATGTTCTGAAAAATCTCAAGCAGAGAATTTAAAATAGTCTCAAGTTGGGCTTCCCAGGTGGTGCAAGCAGTAAAGAATCTGCCTGTCAAAGCAGGAGGTGCAAGAGATGTGGGTTCGAACCCTTCTGGAGTCTGAAGATCTTCTGGAGTAGTAAATGGAAACCCACTCTAGTATTCTTGCCTGGAAAATTCCATGGACAGACAAGCCTGGTGGGCTGCAGTCCATGGGGTCACAGAGTCGGACATGACTGAGTGAGCACTTACAAGCTGGCAGTGCAAGGTGACTACAAAAAAAAAGCTCTTTTCCAAACACGTTACTCTTTCAGTCTTTAAAACCTGAACTTTCTTTTGCCTCTATTTCCCCTAAAGTTACAGTCCATTTATTTGCCCCTGTGTACTAGAAGCACTGGAGTTGTCTCTGCTTGATCTCATCATTGTCAGTTCTTTTCCTCCCAGTCTCTTTTACACCCATTCAAACCCACTCCAAGCAAACTTTTGCCCCATCACTCCATGAATGGCAACTTTATCCTTCAGTTTCTCAGATCAGAAATCTTGGAATCATCTTTAACTCTTCTTTTCCTCATACCCTGTTTTATCTTTCAGGATATCCAGTTGGCTTACTTCCAAATCATATCCTGAATTTGCCCACTCTTCATATATTCTACTGCTACTGTTCTGATCTGAGCTGCCAGCATCTTGCCTGCTTAATTTATAGCAAAAGCCTCTTTACTCACTGGTCTCCCCACTTCTGCTAAAGTCTAGTCTCAACAAAATAGATCCAGTGGCTCTTTGTAGATTAATCCTATCACTTCCTGCTCAAAATGACTCCCCACTTCACTTAAAGTCCTTGTAAGACTTTACATAATGGAAACTCCCTTGTTTCTTCCCCTATAACATATACCTTTGCTCACTTGGCTCCAGCCACACTGGCCTCCTCGTGGTTCTTCCACACCAACCTCCTGCTCTGATATCACTGCAGTGGCTGTTCCCTCCACACAGAAATTTTGTTAAATCTTTACTCCAGGAGGCCTACCCTGACCACTCTGTTTAAAATGGTAACAAATCTCCCCACAGTCCATTCTCATCTTCTATTTCCTGTTTTCTCAATGGCAGTTACTGTCTTTTCACATACATGTTTGTTGTGTTTGTTTGCCTCCAAGCTCATGCTCTAATTTTGTGGGGAAAAGTCACAATGTCTGCCCCTTACTTTCAAATGGTTGGGCCAAAATTTAAAAAGGGTTGGAATTCAGATTGTTATGAAGTTAATTTCAGTGACCTGGAAACATATTCTGAAAAAAGGGAAACACTTGAAAAAGCTGTTAAAATACAAAATTCAACCAAGTAAATTTGAAGATCTCATTGGCTTTATTCAATGATTCATGGATCAGGCAGCATCCCACCTAGTAAACAGGAAGGCACTCCATAAGTGGTACAAAATGGGAAGGTTCTATTGAAATGACGTGAGACAAGGAGGTTAACAATAAAGGAAAAGAACAGATTGTTTCAGGTAAGGTTACCTCTCTAGTGCTGTTTAGAAATTCCATTCTTGAGACAGCTGAAACTGCAACGAAGTCTTGGTTTGCAATGAAGTTTGGGGCTAGTGGCTTCACCTTGGGCCTGTTCTTTCCTTCTTTCTTCTTTTTTAAAAAAGCAATGGTTAAGATGGTAAATTTTCTTTTGTGTATTTCACAACTTTAAAAAAAAAAAGACAGAAAATATCAGAGCACATACCTCCTGTAGAGTAATAAACAGTTCAAGAAATTTTTCTTGCAGTTACAATGTATGAGTATTCAGGTGTAATTGTTTTAGGTATAATGCATTTCTTACTATCAGTCCCAATCAAAATTAGAAAAAAAATTGATGTAGAGAAAGTTCTACATACACTCATCAGCTGACAGATACAAGAAAGTTCACAGCAGCATTGTTAGAGGAAAAGCTGGAACCTATCCAAATCTCGAGAGGAGAATGGATAAATGTGGTATATTAAACAATGGAACAGGCGGCACTAGTGGTAAAGAACCCTCCTGCCAACGCAGGAGACATAAGAGACTCTGGTTCAATCCCTGGGTGGGATCCCCTGGAGAAGGAAATGGCAACCCACTACAGTATTCTTGCCTGAAGAATCCCATGGACAGAGAAGTCTCGTGGGTTACAGTCCATGGGGTCGCAGAGTTGGACACGACTGAGGTGATTTAGCACGTGAATGAAATAACTATAGGAACCTGCTTTTCTGTGGATGCCAAACACAACAGTGAGAGAAGCAAAGTCCTGGAGAAAATAAACCGATTCCATAAAGAAAGTTCAAAATCAAACAAAATAAGATATATTTAGCAATACATACACACGTGATAAAATTACAAAGAATAAAAGAAGATGAGATAAAATTCAGTAAAGTCATGACTGAAAACTTAAAATCATTAACCTGGCTAAAGGTGTGGGGAAATTCAATGTTTATCAATATTTCCAAAATTAATTGCACTTGCATATAGACAGCCTCAGTGTTTGTTTCTTTCTTTAACCATCCCCACCGTCCCTCTCCCCAGCTTCTAGAGTAGAGGTTGTTGTTGTTCAGTCGTAAGTCGTGTCTGACTCTTTGCGATCCCAAAGACTGCAGCAAGCCAGGCTTCCCTTTCCTTCACTATCCCCTGGACTTTGCTCAAACTGATGGCAATTGAGTCCGTGATGCTAGAGTAAAAGTTGGCACCTATTTAATTTATCCATTTTTCAAAAGGTCTGAACCATCTAATAAAACGCGGTTATCGTGTTAGTCAGTCAACTGAGACTCTCTGCAACCCCAAGCTCTGTAGCCCAGTCAGGCACCTCTGTTCATGGAATTCTCCACGCAAGAATACCGGAGAGGGCTGTCATCCTTTCCTCATCTTAGCCAAAGTTCAAACAGTAGTTTCAGGGGACTGCCAGTCCCACCCCGTACACCATCTCACAGGCTCTGAAGTCTTCAGGCTTCCGTTCTAGCGGCCCGGAGGCAGCTTTCTCCGTGTCTCTGCGTTGAGGAGGCGGAGTGGGAGGAGGGTGGAACGTCTGGATTAAGGCAAAAGTGCTTTTCAGGCACTCAGGGGTGTGGAGGCCACAGTGAGAACTGCCCTAAACGGAAAGAGGAGAGCGGCGCCTGGTCAAGCCAAGGCGGTGGGTGAAGCACTCCACGTTCTCTTCAGAGTCAAAAACTCACTAGCGCCGGTTCCCGGGTGACATCAACACCTATCTCAGCTCCTGATTGGAGGAGCTCCCTGGCTCAATTCTCGCGATGATGCTTCCTCCACGTCAATTACTTCCCTCCCTCGCCCGGACCCCGGTAGTCGACTACAGACCACGCTGTGAGCTACCGAGACACCGTAGAACTAGACCAGCTTCCGGGACTCATCCTGACTGCTGCGACTCTTCTCAGACGCTCACGGGCACGAGGTTTGGCTTCCAGGCGTCTTCTTTGCCAGAGCCGCGATAGTGCGCGACTCTCCACCGCTCGGCCACATTACTGGGGCAGCCAGGGGATGCACGTCAATTCCCGTTCTATAGTTACGCGAGAATTTGGCGGTCTTGAACCTGCTTTCCGGAAGCTTCGGTCTCCATGGAGATAGCACTTAACCAACACCCCCCCCCCCACTTGTTATTCCCTAGTCTCCACGTGGTTGGGCAATTGTCTACAGAATGTTTGTGGGAGTCAGCCAGAAAGGTGTAGGTTTCACTGGAACAGCAATCATAAGGGAAGCAGCCAGTGGGGCGCAAGAGGAGTATAATTTACTGAGCATCTTCTGGCCACTTAAGGAGTGCCTTAAGGTGGGCACGAGATTTTCCACTATTGGGAGGACAAACGTTTGGTCATCCACTGAGCACGCATAAGCACCAAACCTCTTTGTGCAGTCTTAAGGGTTCCAAGATAAAATTCTGCGGCACATTTGCTCACCATTCATCACAGAATCGTCTCCCCCTTTGCCTCTCTCTATTCTTTCTAAGCTTTGTATATTGGTGACTTACCTGGAAAGTGATCCCTAGTGCTATTCCCCTTCATTTAATCATGTCGCTTTTCAAATTTTTACCTTGTCGATGGCCTTTCTAGCAGTGTCCATTTTTATTACCATTTTCTGTTAAGTGGCTTTTCCTATTTCACTGCTGTGTTAATTTCTTTGCAGAGGGACCATAGGTTCCTCAGTGTCAGGACTAGCTTGTCACTTGGATATAGAATTTACTTAAGATGACAAGTAGTCCACTTTTCTGCTGTTAGAAGAATACATACTTTTTAGTACATCACTGATAAATGTTTGTTAACTCATTAGTTTATTCATCAAAAATTTTTGAGGACCTGATATATGCCAGGTACTGTTTTGGGAATTGATGATTAAAACAGTGAATAAAACAGATTAAACTGCTGCCTTCATTGAATTTATTACTAGGGGAGACATATATGCAAATAAATAAGTTCTTGTAAATTCAGGTAGTAGTAAGTGCTATAAAGAAAATAAAGCAATAGAAATGACCAATATGTGAGTGGAAGTGGTGGAATTTTGAGTAGTGTCCATGGAAGGCTTCTTAGAAGAGGTAATGTTTGGGAAGAGACCTGAATGGTGAGGAGTTGGCCTTGCAAAGATTTGGTGGAATAAGCCTAAAGTAGAGATATCAGGACATATAAAGTCCCCTAGATGGTGAGGAGAAGATTGATTTGAAATGAACTGCAGAGGAAGGAAGGGCCAGGTTATTTAGGGCCTTGAAGGCCAAAGTCTCAAATTTATATTTTATTCTAAGTATAAATGAAAGCTCTTAGAAATTTTTAAGCAAGAGAGTAGTTATATTTGAAAAAAAATTGCCTTGATGACTGTGAAAAGAATGGACTCTTCAGAAGCAGGATGGAAGTTTGGAGACCAATTAGGAGTTTATTGCAGGGATCCAGGTTAAAAGGGTTCATTGAATTTCTGTTTAGATATTCTCGGTGTTGGAAATTCTCTGAAAGGCAGCTCATTTTATAATTGAACCATAGATTTCTTCCTTTGTATTTAGCTGTAATTGGCCTCCCTGAAGCTTGCACTGACATCTCCTGATTCTATAGCCATCTAAGGCAGAAGACATCTGAGATTTCTCTGGTGGTCCATTGGTTAGGACTCAGCACTTTTACTGCTGTGACCCTGGGTTCAATCTCTAGTCCAGGGAACTGAGATCCTGCAAGTTGTGCAGCAATGTGGCCAAAAAAAGAAAAAAACCCTGAAAACTACAGAATAAAATCTTTTCCTCTTTCTTCCAATCAGTCTTCCAACAGCAGCTCTTTTAAGGCACTCATCCTGTCCTCTTTTCTCTAGGCCAAACACCTTTGGTTTACTGAACTGTTTTCTGAAGGGAGGTGCTCTCCAGGACCTTCAGAAGTCTGGCTGTTCCTTGGAAAGTGAAAGTGTCTCAGTTGTGTCTGACTCTTTGCGACCCCATGTACTATACAGTCCATGGAATTTTCCAGGCCAGAGTACTGGAGTGGGTAACCTTTCCTTTGTCCAGGGGATCTTCCCAAACCAAGGATCGAACCCAGGTCTCCTGCATTGCAGGCGGATTCTTTACCAGCTGAGCCACAAGGGAAACCCAAGAATACTGGAGTGGGTAGCCTATCCCTTCTCCAGCACATCTTCCCGACCCAGGAATCTAACTGGGTCTCCTGCATTGCAGGCAGATTCTTTACCAACTGAGCTATCAGGGAAGCTTAGAAGCTCCATCATTTGCTATGGCTCCTTAAGATATGGCTACTAGCACAGCACCTAATGCTCCATACATGCTCTGACCTGTGAAGATGACCATCCCTTGGTCTAGCTGATTTCTAATGTGGTTTTTAAGTCATGTTGTACTATTGGCTTGTGGCTCACAAACCACATGTTGAATTGTTTCAAATCACGTTTTATCTCTCCTACCTCCTCCCCATCCTGTATTTCTGGGTATTATAAATCCTGTACTGTTTTGTTCTTATCCAAAAGCAGCATCTTACATTTATTTCTATTTCATCTTGGTAAGTTTATTCCAGTTTATTGGTAACTTTTTAAATCCTGATTCTATCATCCAACACTCTGTTGGATGCTCCTAGTTCTGTGTCTTTTCTTAATTCAATGTATCATGTCCTCTAATGTCTACATGATAAACACCACTAAAAATCCTCAAGAAGAGAGCCCCATGTGGCATTTCCCTAGTGACTTGTCTTCAGACCATGTGGTACTCTGAGTGTGTATCCTTTGAGTATTTTTGTTCAGCCTATTGTGAATCCTGTTAGCTGAAACAAACTCTGTTTATTAGCTGAAAGTAATAGTATGTGAAAGTTTCGTTTATCAAATATTTTTCAGAAATCAAGATACAGCTTGTTAGGATACCTCCTGATCTGTCAGTCAAAGAAGTCACAGAGGTAAGGTAGGCCTACTATATTTTTGAAAAGCCGTTCTGGTTTATTTGTTTAAAATGAAGGTTTGCTGTATTTAAAATACAAAGACTGGGTAGGTAGAAGTAACCTTAGGCAGTAATAAACTCTTCTTGAGTTTGAAAAAACTTTTTCAAAACAGCAATCCTTAGGTCAGAAGTTTTAGCCTGTGGCAACTTTGCTCCCCAGGGGACATTAGGCAATGATTGGAGACCTTTATCGGTTGCCATAACTTAGAGGAAGAAGGCCACTCCAGTGTTCTTGCCTGGAGATCCCAGGGACGGGGGAGCCTGGTGGGCTGCCGTCTATGGGGTCGCAGAGTCAGACATGACTGAAGCGACTTAGCAGCAGCAGCAGCAGAGGAAGAAGGATGCTATTGGCATCTATCTAGTGGGCAGAGGCCATGTCCTACAGTGCTTGGGATGATACCCTGTGGCAAAGAATTATCTGGCGCCAAATGTCAACACACAGATTTCTTCAGTGCATTAGACAGTCTCTTTTAAAAAGCCTTTATTTTTATTTATTTGTTGTTTGTTTGGCTGTGCTGATCTTAGTTGCAGCACGCAGGATCTTTCATCTTCATTGCAAGTTCACACTCCCTGACCAAGTATTAAACCCGGGCCCCTGCATTGGGAGCATGCAGTCTTAGCCACTGGACCACCAGGGACGTCCTTAAGCAGTGTCTTAAAACTCTTCTTTCTCGTAGTGACTACTGTTTGTTCTATTTAAAATGGGTGTAAAGAAGAAGAAAGAAACACAAGTTACTTCATTGACCGTTTGTCATCAGGACCTTGAAACTTTGAAATGTAAGTGATTTCTGACCTGTTTATCTCTTTTCTAGGTTGCAGATAGTTTATCTATCTCTGGGACTCCATATCACAGAATGTTCAAACTCTTGGAATTTAATTATTCCATGTTCTTTACATTCAGGTTTGGATATAAAATGGTTTTCTTAAACATCTGTCTTCAGTCTAAGTTCTTCTGGGTTTTGTTTGTTTATAAATATTTACATTTTATAGAACACATAACAAAGATAAACTCTCATCTATATATTATGAAGTCACTGAAGAAATTTTTGTTTTGTTTTGTTTTATATAGCCTTGGCTGATGTGGAAGGGAAAAATCTAGCTTCTCTGCTGTTGCATTGTGTACAACTCACTGATGGAGTGTCACAGATCCGTTATGTTAAACAGGTAAGGCTGATGTTATCCGTTATGTTAAACAGGTAACCTTCTTAGTAAAGGTTATTACTTAACATTTTGGTGTTTCTTTTTAGATATTGTCTTTGGATTTCTGTATGCATGCTTTTACATAAATGGGATTATACTCGGGGTGTTTCTTCGTAGGTTATTCTTCACTAAAGAATGTCTTAGAGATATTTTCATGTCACTATGGTCTTTAATTTTTTTTTAGTTGTAGTTAAAAATCCCCCACGTAACATAAAATTTACCATCCTAACCGTTTTTGAGTGTTCAGTTCAGTAGTGTTAAGATGCGTTCAGTTCAGATGCGTTCATGGACGCATCCTGGAGGTTATCGTGCTGTTATGGGCTTCTAAAATTAACTGAGCCACCAAGGAAGTCCTAAAATTAACCGATAATTTTTGGCTCCCAATTATTTTTTTTAATTTGGAATATATATATATATGCTCCCAATGTTTATTAGTTTCTGCTATACAGCAGAATGAATCATCCTTATATATACATGTGTTGCTGTTTAGTTGCCAAGTCCTGTGGACTCTTTTGTACCCCATAGACTGTAACCTGCCAGGCTCTTCTGTCCATGGGATTTCTCAGGCACCAATACTGGATTTGGTTGCTATTTCCTTCTCCAGGCTCCTAATTATTTAATACTGAGATATCATTAAAGAATAGGAATTTTTTTTTCTATTCATTTTATGATTTGTTTTTTTATTCAAAGTGGCAGTGTAAGCTATATTGAGGCTTTACCACTGTTGGAGTTGTATATAGGTAGGATGATGAGATGATAGTGCATACCTTTTTGGTGGAGATAAATTAAAAAAATATTTCTGTCGATCGGATCTTCAAAACTTTTTAGCAAATGCATTAAAAAATTAACATAAAATGTAAAAATTATCCTGACCAGTGTTTTGATATTAGGATATATCATTTGAACTTGCATAGTATTTTTTGGAAAGCAGTTAAATGTATCATTGGTTTTCAGTAATGCTACAGAATTCCTGTACCTTAAGACATTAACAAGTCAGTAATTTTCAATGAAGGCGGGTCTGGAGGGTAGAGTTAGTGTTGGGGGCGTGGTTTAAAAAAGTTAATAAATATTGAAATAGGTGTTTAAACAGTGTAGTGTGGAAAATATTACACATTAAAAATTGAGACTTAAAGTATTTGAATCCATGTTACTTTGCTATACTTGATATTAGAAAAAAATTACTATAACTTCGAATTTTTTTGATTATAGATTGTGCCCTTACTGGAGAAGGCAAATAAAAATGGCACATGTGATCCCACTATTCGAAGTTGTTTGGATATTTTAGCAGGCATTTATCTTTCTTTGAATCTAAAGAATCCCTTGAAGAAAGTCTTGGCAAGGTAAGAAAAAAAAGAAAGCAAAGTTAGGCACTGTAAATGTTCAGTTTGACCGAAAGTAACTAGTATTTAAGGTTGCCTCTTTGGTAAAACTGAAAGGAAATATATCACTTAGCAATTTCATTCGTAGAATTTTGTCTTTGTTTTGTCTTGTTTATTCATTTATCATAATTCTTTAAAAATGTAAAAGGCTTCTTAGGTCACAGACCTTAAAAAAATTGGCTGTAGGCTATAGTTTGCAGACTCCTGGTTTAGTATATTTACATGTAATGTAATTATTGGTTAAATTTAAACCAGTCACCGTACTGTTTTTTTTCTCTCTGTCCTATCTGTTTTTGTTTAAATGTTTTTAATTACATAGGTAATATAGAAATATATGCTTAGTGTAAAAACTTAAAGCTGTATAGAAGTACACAAAAAGTGAGCTTTCCATTGCACTATTTCTGGCCTCTCTTTTTTCTTAGTAAAGGTTATTACTTAACATTTTGGTGTTTCTTTCTAGATATTGTCTTTGGATTTCGTGTATGCATGCTTTTACATAAATGGGATTATACTCGGGGTGTTTCTTCGTAGGTTATTCTTCACTAAAGAATGTCTTAGAGATATTTTCATGTCACTATGGTCTTTAATTTTTTTTTAGTTGTAGTTAAAAATCTCCCACGTAACATAAAATTTACCATCCTAACCATTTTTGAGTGTTCAGTAGTGTTAAGTGTATTCACATTATTATGCTGTGGATCTCTCATCTTATAAAACTGAAACTGTACTCACTAACAAGAACTCCTTATTTCCTTCTCCCCCTAGTCCCTGGCAACCACCATTATTCTTTCTGTTTCTATGGTTTTGATTAGTACCTTGTATAAGTGGAATATTTGTACTTATCTTTCTGTGACTGACTTAATGTCCTCAAGATTCATCTGTGTTATAACTCATGACAGCATTCTTTCCTTTTAAGGCTGATTACTACTCTGTTGTATTTATATAGCACATTGTCCATCCATTCACCTGCTGATAGAGATTTGGGTTGCTTCTTCCTCTTCACTGTTGTGAGTAGTACTGCTTTTTGGACTTAGGTGTGCAAATATCTCTTAGAGATCCTGCTTTCAGTTCTTTTGGATATATATGGAGAAGTGGGATTGCTGAATATGGTAACTCTTTTTAATTTTCCAAGGAACTTGCAAGCAATTTTCCATATGGCTGCACTATTTTACATTTCCACCAAAAGTCCTCATTCTTTCTAACAGCTATAGATACTCCATAATATGGATGCACTGAAATTCATATGTACCATATTACATATTATTTAATTTCTTCTCCATTGATAGATCGCTTTCAAGTTTTCATTATTCCAATAATGCTACAGTGATTAATTGTTTATGTAATTATATATGTGTATTTCTCTGAAATGAATTCCTAGAAGTGAAATTTCTCGACCAGACTTATGCCTATCAAAATTTTTGATCAGTTCAGTTCAGTCGTTCAGTTGTGTCTGACTCTTTGCGACTCCATGGATTGCAGCATGCCAGACCTCCCTGTCCATCACCAGCTCCTGGAGTTCACACAAACTCATGTCCATCGAGTCGGTGATGCTATACAGTCATCTCATCCTCTGTCGTCCCCTTCTCCTCCTGCCCCCAATCCTCCCAGCATCAGAGTCTTTTCCAATGAGTCAACTCTTTACATGAGGTGGCCAAAGTATTGGAGTTTCAGCTTTAGCGTCAGTCCTTCCAAAGAACACCCTGGATCTCCTTTAGAATGGACTGGTTGGATGTCCTTGACTAGATGGACCTTTGTGGCCAAAGTAACGTCTCTGCTTCTGAATATGCTATCTAGGTTGGTCATAACTCCTTCCAAGGAATAAGCGTCTTTTAATTTCATGGCTGCAATCACCATCTGCAGTGATTTTGGAGCCCCCCAAAATAAAGTCAGCCACTGTTTCCATCTATTTCCCATGAAATGATGGGACTAGATGCCATAATCTTCATTTTCTGAATGTTGAGCGTTAAGCCAACTTTTTCACTCTCCTCTTTCACTTTCATCAAGAGGCTCTTTAGTTCCTCTTCACTTTCTGCCATAAAGGTGGTGTCATCTGCATATCTGAGGTTATTGATATTTCTCCTGGCAATCTTGATTCCATCTTGTGCTTCTTTCAGCCCAGCATTTCTCATGATGTACTCTGCATATAAGTTAAATAAGCAGGGTGATATTATACAGCCTTGACTTACTCCTTTTCCTATTTGGAACCAGTCTGTTGTTCCATGTCCAGTTCTAACTGTTGCTTCCTGACCTGCATACAGATTTCTCAAGAGGCAGGTCAGGTGGTCTGGTATGCCCGTCTCTTTCAGAATTTTCCACAGTTTATTGTGATCCACACAGTCAAAGGCTTTGGCATAGTCAATAAAGCAGAAATAGATGTTTTTCTGGAACTCTCTTGCTTTTTCGATGATCCAGCGGATGTTGGCAATTTGATCTCTGGTTCCTCTGCCTTTTCTAAAACCAGCTTGAACATCTGGAAGTTCACGGTTCACGTATTGCTGAAGCCTGTCTTGGAGAATTTTGAGCATTACTTTACTAGCATGTGAGATGAGTGCAAGTGTGCGGTAGTTTGAGCATTCTTTGGTATTGCCCTTCTTTGGGATTGGAATGAAAACTGACCTTTTCCAGTCCTGTGGCTACTGCTGAGTTTTCCAAATTTGCTGGCATATTGAGTGCAGCACTTTCACAGCATCATCTTCCAGGATTTGAAATAGCTCAACTGGAATTCCATTATCTCCACTAGCTTTGTTCGTAGTGATGCTTTCTAATAGGTATTGCTAAATTGTAATCTTCAATATTCCTATTTCTCAATATTTTTCCTTCCAGAAAAACTTTAGAATTTTTCAGTCAATATTTAAAAAAATGTTAATTTAGATTAACTGTGGTAAAATTGGCATTGTATTTGATTTATCCATTCAGTAGACTTTTACTGATTATCTATGTGTCAAGTATTCTTCTAGGCATTGGGGACACAGTGAATGAAACAGTCCAGAATGGAGGTTATTTCTAAGAGGAAGACAGGAGATAGAAAAATAAGCAAAATATACAGGAATTAGAGGGAATGAGTGCTATGGATGAAGAAATAAAGCAGAGAAGTAGGAAAGGGAGTCCCAAGGATGGGGGTGAGGGCTACAGTTTAAAATATAGTAGCTTTTCAGATATCTTTGTTTAGTGTCATTGATAGGGTGATCTTTGAGATTGACCTGAAAGGGATGAGGAAATGATTAATGGGAAATAATCTTTGGGATATTTGAGAGAAGAGAACTCCAGGTGGAGGAAATAACAAGTACAAAGACTTTGGCATGTTGTTGGAATGGAGGAAGGCTGTGTAGCTAGAGGTAAGTGACCAAGGATCAAGATGAACCAGAGAGCTAATGGGGAGGCCATTATCTCATAATGTCTCATAAGTCATTGTAAGCACTTTGACTATTGCGTGGACTGAGAAGGACATTGTAGGATGGTTTTAGGCAGAGGAATAAATGGTATTTTTAGTAATATCAGTCTGGCTGCTGTGTTGAGGTTAGTCCTTGGAAAGGGAGTGAAGCAGGTTGGAAACAGGAAGACCAGAGGAGAGATGATAGACCAAGGAGTTCCAATGATAGTGGTGTGAAGTTATTTTCTGACTGTATTTTGACAATACAGTTCAATATTTCTTCATTTGTAATATTCTCTTCCCTCCCAACATTTCCTTGAACATACTCTAAGGTTGTCAAATTTTTAATATTTGGTTCTTTTTCTAGCTCACTAAATGGCCTACCTGAATTTTTTCTAATTGAGGCTGCACAAAGTTTTACTTCTCGTCTTCAGGAAGAATTGAATACGTGTACTGATCTCTACTCTTACAGAAGAGTTATTGACAATATATCTTCCTGTATGGAAAACTTTGACTTGGGTAAGCTAGCTTTTTTCTGGTACTTTTTCTGGCTAACATCTGTCATTCCATCAGTGTTTTGAATGGTGTTAATTTTAGTTCTGAAACTCCTTACCAGTGTTAATTTTCTCCCCACAGGTAGATCAAGTGTTAATAATCTTCTTGAAAATGGTAAGTTCTGTTTTATTTTATTCTGAGAGGTGACTGCTTGTATAAGTCACTTTGTAACTGATTCTTTTAAGTTTCTTGGCAGTAGGTGGAGTACTGCAGATGATGAAGGTATATTACGCTCCGTCCTTTTAATTTCTACTTTTATGCTATCGTTTCAGGTAGCAGTGATTTGAAATATTTCCTTGTGCTGAAGTCAGAGTTCACAGGTTTAAATTCTGATTTTTTCTTGCATCCTTTCTGTTTCAGTGCTTCGATTTCTGCAGAAGAGTCTAATTGAAATCTCAGAAGAAAACAGGCAAGTGCTGCATGTCCTCATGCTCGTGCCTGTGCATATGCACGTTTGCAGTTGTACATTATCTTTGTATGGGCTTCCCTGGGCTGCGTGGTAAAGAATCTGCTTGCAGTGTGGAAGCCGCGGGAGACGTGGGTTCTATCCCTGGTCGGGAAAGCCCCCTGGAGGAGGGCATGGCAACCCGCTCCAATAATCTTGCCTGGAGAATTCCGTGGACTGAGGACCCTGGTGGGCTACAGTCCATGGGGTCGCAAAGAGTCAGACATGACTGATGCGACTTAGCACGCACACACGCCTTGTCTTTGTACAAGGAAATTTTTAAGAAGGGTCCAGAGTGTACTTCTTTCCATCCCTCTCCATTAATGTTAGATGTAATTATTAAAATTTATTTTTTGAGATTTGATATTTAATGTAAAAAAATCAAATAAGTTATGAGAATAAATGAGAAAGGGAAGAGTTCTTTTCTTTACCTGAGTGTTTCTTTTTCGTAGCATCCTGTTGTTATTTCGTGGATGACATATGCTCTGTTATCTCTCTGAGGATATTAATAGTAGAGTTTTCTTTTTTTAAAGTTTTCATATCTTTACATAGGCCTCTGTTTCTTTCAAGCTGCTTATTTGTTTGCTGCTTTTGGTCAGTATGTTTGTTGCCAGAAGCTTTCCTTGGAAGTCTGGTAATCCTTGTCCAAGTGCCCATTTAAGACTGGGACACTGAGACTTGATTTGAACCTCTGTACGTATGGATGGAGGCTTCCCTGGTGGCTCAGACAGTAAAGAATCCCTTTGCAGTGCGGAAGACCTGGGTTCCATCCCTGAGTTGGGAAAATCCGCTGGAGGAGGGCATGGCAACCCACTCCAGTATCTTTCTTGGAGAATCCCCATGGACAAAGGAGCCTGGTGGGTTGCAATCCTTGGGGTTGCAAAGAGTTGGACATGACTAAATGACTAAGCACACACACAGGTATGGATGGGGTTGATTGTAGGCTTTATTGAAGTCTGATCTAGCTGGACTGTTTCTTTGAGGAACCCTTGATGTCAGTATCTTTAGGTCTTTTTGCATGGGTAGTGGGTTTGCCAAGGAAGAACCTTTTCAAACCACTGGCTTAATAATCTGGTTGCTGAGTGAGGGAATAAAGCTGAGATCTTGACATTTAGCATTTATTGTGCAGATATTTTCCTAATTCTCCGCTTGCAGTATGGTATCGTTGCCTTAACTTTGTGTGTTCTCTTCCTGTCCAGTCACTTGCTGTTTTACCTTCCCTAGAGGTAAAACCAAGGAATGTTTGCTAGCTGGGAGGTATGGCCCAGAGTTGGCATTCTTCTTCAACAGACTTGTAACCACTCTTACTGTTTTCATCCCTACATTTTCCTTCGTGTCAAGGAGCACCTGGTAGCAACAATTTTTTAGCCTTTAGGGGCTGCAAATCAGGTTGCTCTGGGTGTGTTCTCTGACGTAGGATTCAGAATCATTCTTGATTCTGTTAAGTCAGTTATCACTCATCCATCTGCTATTAAAATTTTAGTATTGTCTTGTTGTCTGTTTGTTGCCCTTGTGTATTTATGTCTTTTAATGTTTTAAATCCCTTGGCTGTGGTTTAGGGAGGCTGTGTGCCATCTTTAACTCAAGGTCTCTTTTGCCTTACCAGGAGCTCCTTCTCGTCCCCTTTTAGGCTTCTTATTCTCTGCTCATCTCTTCAGTGTGAGTTCTGTCCTTTCCATTCTGTTTGTTTTGACTGCTTAGTATTGTCCACTTCTTTGGTGTCAGCCACATCACTGTACTTAGGATGCCCAGATTTATCACTCCAAGTTAGATCGCTTCTGAGTGGTAGACTTCTATAGTGGTTGTCTTTTGGACATCTCAACTTGGATGTTTTACAGGTGCCCAGATTTGATGTATCCAAAAGAAAATTCACTGTCTTTATCTCTTCCCACAACCACTGGTAGCATCTATTCTACTTTCTGTCTCTTTGAATTCTGGATACCTCAAATAAATGGAATACAGTATTTGTCTTTGTTTTGTCTGACTTATTTATAATTTTTTAAAGGTTAATCTCTGTTGTAGCTTGTTTCAGAATTTCATTCCTTTTTATGGTGAAATCATATTCCATCATATGCATAGATCACATTTTGTTTATGCATTTACTTGTTGATAAACATTTGGGTTGAGAATAATGTAAATAATGTGAATAATGCTGCTATAAACATTGGTATATAAATAACAGTTTGAGTCTCTACTTTCAGTTCTCTTGGCATATACTTAGAAGTAGAATTGCTGGATCATATAAATATTCTATGTGTAACTGTTTGAGGAACCCCCAAACCGTTTTCCTTTTAATATCACTCTTGCATTCTGCTATGTTGAGAATAGACTGCAAGTAGCAGGCATAGAAGCTGGGAGACTAGTTCAGAGACTCTGGCAGTAACAGTGAGGGAGAGATGAGAGTGGCTGGGAGTAGCGTTGGAGCTGGTCTGATAATGGATGTATTTTGAAGGTAGAACCACAGGATTCTCTTAAAGATAAGATGAATGGGAAAGAAGTCAAGGATAATTGCATTTTCTGTAGGATAGAGATTCTAGCAGGTGGAGCAAGTGTGGAATTGCAGATAAGTTCATGTAGCTTGAAATGTTTGTCAGACATCCAGGTGAAGGTATTGAATAGAAAGTTGTACATACAAGTCTGGAATTAGGAAGAGAGGTCTGGGCTGGAGATGAAAATTGGGAAATTGTCAGCATATAGATTATAATTTAAAGCTTATGAGCTAAATGAACCCAGCATCAAGGGAGTAAATTAGATGGACAGAAGAGGTAAGGACTGAGTTGTGGTGAAACCTAATGTAAGGACATCAGGGAGAAGAGGGTGAACTAGCCCTGTTGTCTCAGAAGCACGAAAAAAGTGAAATAGGAGAAATCTGAGAGCATTTTGGAAGTCAGGTCAAGGAAAACGCAAAGTTAGGGGGTATTCAGAATTAAAAATTGTGCCATTTATTCTTGATTTGTAATTTTTACTCTTAAAAAGAAGAAATGAAGTTAGTCATTAGCTGAGAAAAAGGGAAAATTTTGAGCTAAGTTAAAAGAGTGTCAAAAGTTTGCAATAAACGTCTACATAATTGAATATTTCTGGGAATGGAAAAAAGAGGCATAGATGTTGATTATAATCTAAAATTGATTTTGGCTGTTTGATGAGGAATTATTTTAGTGAGAAAAGAGGTGACATTTTGAATTTTCTCTTGTAATAATGTCTTTTCTTTGTTGTAGAAAATTGGCTGGAAATCATATTGTTCAAACGCAGTTGATGAATGACTTGTTGGTGAGCATTAGAGTTTCAGTGATGTTAGTACAGAAAGTACAGGCTTTCCAGAGACTTCATTTGAAGAATTCTCCTACCTGGCAAAGTATGTGTGTACTGCTGAGTATGTTTGCCAACTTTTTAAGTGATGGTAAGTATAAAACATACAAATGATGATTATAATTGAGTGTTAATCCGTTTTCACTTCTAATGGTATGAGATATTCAATACTTAGCTGTGATAATAGAACTTCCTTCCCCTCAGCCCCTCAAAGTGAGGAAAGATCCTGGATTATAAGGTTTTAATACTTTTTCTTTCAAAGATACTGGTTCAACTTATCGGAATAACACTGAAGGACTTTTCTAAATGTGTGTGTGTATGTATGTGCGTATGCGCATGTGTGTATTGCATACAAAGCAGAAAATGTAACAACCTTAGTGTTGAAAAGCCACAGACTTTAAAAAGTGAAATAAAATTCTTGAGAAATTTCCAAATTTGAAGGTAAGATCTGGAAAGTTTAGTGTAACCCATACATTTTTCCTTAGCAGGTACTTCCTTCAGATAATGTCCGTGGTCACTGTGGAGTCATTCCTTCTTATATGTCATGTTGATTCTGTCCATATGATCTGTACCACCAGGAACCAAGTGATTAATGAGAGAAAATGTCTTTTTTTTTTTTTTAAGTATTTTAACCAAGAAGCTGAAATGATAGAATTAGAATATCATTTTTCTGTAACTCCCAGTGACTTGAGATGGGCATTAAGCATCAACAGCTGTTAACATTACCGAAGGAGACAACCAGATAACACGGGCCTCTTGCTTTGCAGTCTTGATTTTACCACTTGTAGTTTTTCCCGAAGGGATGGAACTTGAGATTGATCCGTCTCTCAGTCACCTGCCAGTTTGCAGGAATTACAGACGACAGAAGAATGTGTTGAATTGCACTAGGGGCAAACAAACATCCAGATTGTGGGAAACTGTACAGGTTGAAAGGCCAGAGTTCTTCAACAGAAATTATAACAAGAAGAAAAGGGAAAAGGGGGCATCTGTAGATTAAAGGACATATCACATTTTTTTTAATGGATGAAACATTTCTGCCTTTCTGCTTTGCCGTCTTCAGTATGTCGGCTTTCATCCACGTGCTTGTTGTTTCATGGTTACTATATGACTACTCTACCTCCAGACCTCTTGTCTGTATTCAGGGCAGGAAAGAGGACCAGTTACATATTTACCTTTAATCTGAAAGAAAAAAAGTAGCCAAAAGATTTCTACTTATATTCCAGTAGCCTGAATCGTCCTCTGGTACCTTTAGTTGTAAGGAAGATTGAGGAAACAGGTAGCCTGTCTTTGCCTGGGCACATGGATGTCCCAATCAAAGTCAAAGTTAACAACTGTGAGATGAAGGGCAGAATAAATTTTTGGAAGGTTGTTTATAATAGCTATTCATAATTCTTACCCCATGTTGAATAATCCACTGTATTATTCTGTATACTTTTTTTTTTTAGTTTTACAAATTTATTTATTTTTTCTTTAATTAATTTTTATTTTTTAGTTTGTTTTGCTTTACAATACTGTATTCGTTTTGCTACACATCGACATGAATCAGCCACGAGTGTACATGAACTCCCAATCCCAACCCCCACCTCCCCCCTCCCGCCCCACACCCTCTCTCTGGATTATCCCCGTGCATCAGTCCCAAGCATCCTGCATCCTGCATCAAACCTTAGTGTACATGAACTCCCCATCCCCACCCCCACCTCCCCCCTCCCGCCCCACACCCTCTCTCTGGATTATCCCCGTGCATCAGTCCCAAGCATCCTGCATCCTGCATCAAACCTGGACTGGCGATTCGTTTCACTTCTGTATACTTTCTTACAAACCAGAGGCTAATAGATAATGAAAAGAAGTACACCAACAGTTTGATTACATTGGGTACAGTGCCAATGAGAGCAGAGTTTGTAATTAGTACCGATGTAGGTTCTTTACACAAGCCCTGAAATCATGTTCAGAAAAGGTAATGTACGTGGGAGTTGAGATGCACACGCAGCAGTGGAAGAGAGGGGCCAGGAGGTGCTGCTGGGGCCTGTGCTGGGAGGCAGTAGATGGAGAGGAAGGGAGAATGGGTGTTTGGGTTGAGTATTTGTGTGCTGGGCGTATTTCAACCTTACAACAATTGTGTCAGATAAAGTTATTTTTTCCCCAATTTACGGAAGAGAAAACTGAGTCCCTGGGAAGTAAAATAACTTAACCTAGGCTTAACTTAATAAGTGGTAAAGCTAGAAATTACACCCAGTACTCTCTGGCCCCACAGCATGTGCTCTTTCTGTTATACTACAGTATCTATCATCATTTAATACATGCTTTCTGCTTTTTTGCAAATAGATGGCCTCTTACAGACAATTCAGAGTACATCTGGATTAGCTGTTATTCTTTTTATTAAGGCTATGTTTCATCCACCTGAAAAGGTTCCTGATTTGGTAAGTGCATGTCCTTTTTAGAATTTTACTTTGTTGATAGTTAAACATGTTTTAAAAATATTTATAAAGAGTGAATTAAAACATTTTTTTCTGTAGTCTTTCTGATTACCTTTTTCTCTTATAATGAGTGAGAGTCTTTGACAGTCTTGAGACTTCCCTGGTAGTCCAGTGGTTCAGAGTCCACTTTGCAATACAGGGGACACAGGTTTAATCCCTGATTGGGGAACTAAAGATCGCACGTGCCAAGGAGCAGCCAAGCCCACACATTGCAGCTACTGAGCCTTTATGCCATAACTAGAGAGCCCAGAGTCTCAACAAAAGATCCTGCATGGTGCAACGAAGACCCAATGCAGCCACATAAATAGTAAAGAAAATAAGCGACAGTTTCAGAAATTTGGATAAAGCAGAAAGAAGGCAATAATAGTCACATGTAAATCCATCTCATGAAGATAATCATTGTCAACATTTTTGGGTGTATATCCTTATTTTTTTCTAGCATTGTTTTCAGTTCCATCTCTCAGTATCATAAAAGATATTTATAACATTAAAATTATACAGATGGAGAAGGAAATGGCAACTCACTCCAGTATTCTTGCCTGAAGAAGTCCATGGACAGAGGAGCCTGGTTGGCTGCAGTCCATGGGGTCACATGCCTGAGTGCTCAGGCATGAGGAGGGTGCAGGGAGACAGGCTGGTAGCAATAAACTGGTGGAACTGAAAAAAAAATTATACAGAGATTGATGTATAGGTATATTTGGAAATAACTTTTTGGTAAATATGTTATTTTTCTTAAGACTAACCCAGATATTGTACTAGAATCAGTTAGTTGTTCAGTGAATTTGATTATATGGAAAGCGTAAGTTCATAATTTGGGCCATAATTCTTGGATTTAGTACTAGCAGTATTTTTTTCTTATTGAGGAAACTTATTTTAGCTCTTTACTAAGAGCAAAATTACTTTATGCAAAATAGATGTGTACTGTTTTATGAGCTCACACAAAATAGGATAAAATTTAAAAATTCTAATTTCTCAAACCACCTCTGAAAAAAGCGTTAGTACGCTTATCCACCTGCAGGGGGCAGTGTGTTGTGCTCTCCCAGTACATTCAGACCAGCAAAATGGTTCATATACTTAGATTCAGTTTTTTTCCTTTTGATATAATAATTTTAACTCTTGTGGCTTTTTGCCTTTAGGTTCAGCTGTTTTTCCTAGGATGTTTCAGGGGAGAGAGCATTTTGCATTTATATTTTGAAGTATCTCTGGAAAGTTTTAGAGGCTTTATGTGTATCAGCTCTGTTGTATTTTTGCAGATAAGTAGTGTGCTTCTCGTTCCGTGGACCCCACCAGCGCCCCCGAGTGGCTTTTGAGCTGCTGCAAGCGCCTTTGTTGTGCTGATGTCCCGCCGTCAGCTCTCCTCTTCCTGTGCCAGGGGACACTCACCATGTTGGACTGGCAGGAGGGGAGGATGGGCCCCAGTGGGGAGGCCCTGCTCTTGAATACTGTGCATGTTTTGTTCACCTTAAGTTCACAGTGAGTTTCGCCTCGTATTTTGCTTTGCTCGTCAGACGTTTATAAGATGGCAGCTAACGCTTGCTTAGTGATTCAGTGAAAAGTGCTCAGGGTATTCTTAAATTAAAAGGGAGATATGTGTAGAGAATGAAGTGGGTGTGAAAGTAGAACAGGAGAAGGTGGGATGATGGCACAGAGAGAAATTTTAGTGGAGGTTAGTTAACTTGTGACAATTTGTCAGATTAATTTTAGCATTCAGTCTCTTATGTAAGCATTTTTAAAAGCCATAAATATTTGTATATGGATAATGCTTTTGAGTTTATGAATAACATCAACATAGGCAGTTCAGTGTGATCCTCACATATCTGATAGATAGGATAGGAAACCCAATCTATTGAATGGGTAAAATGAAGCTTAGCAAAGTAAATGCTTACCTAACAGCATATTACCTACAAGCACCCAAGCTAGAACTGCTATGAGGTCTCTGACTTCATTGGATTGTATTTTGTGTGTGTGTGTGTGTTTTAATGTAAGTTATGTACATTTTAAAGTCATTGTAACAGCTTTATTGAGGTATAATTTACTTTCCATACAATTCACCTACTTATATTGTGCAATTTCAATTATTTTTCCTCAGTATATTTATAGGGTTTTACAACTCACCACAATCAACTTTCATTTCCCCCCCAGAGAAACCTGATTCACTCTAAGATTCCCCCTCCCTGGCCCCTGAGTACATTTTTAAACACCTGTGAAACCATCACCACAATTAAAATAATGAACCAAGTTCCCTTGGGTGCTTTTTTGGATTAACTTTTACAAAGTGGAAAGATTTGAGATTGTTTTGGCTGTGTTCATTTTTGTTGTAAATATAATGATAATTTTATGATCATTCTTTATATTTTTAAGGTCTAAATGATTATAAAACGAGACTCCTTTTATTTGTCAGTTTATACTAATGTGCCTCATTTTTCTTCAGGATCAAGGAGTCAACTCTGGAAATGTTTCTGTCTAGGATTTTGGCATCTTGGACTAATTCAGCGATACAAGTCCTTGACTCAAGTTCCCCAGGCCTAAAGGACAACCTGAATGGGAATGCAGATGTGGTTAGGAGGCTTTTGGACTATGTCTATACCCACTGGGAACATCCACTGGATGCTTTGAGACACCAAACCAAAATCATATTCAGAAATATTCTCCAAATGCACCAGCTCACTGTAGAAGAGTCAGGTTCAGATTTGTCTGCTGATGGTTTCATTTTTGAACTGACCGAGAGTCTTCTGCGATTGGAATGGCATAGTAAAGGAAAGTACACGTGCCTTGGTTGTTTAGTAGACTTCATAGGAATTGACCATATTTTGGCATTAGCTAAAACCATTCCATCACAAATCTTAGAGGTGATGGGGGACCAGTCTCTGGTGCCTTATGCAAGTGACCTCTTGGAAACCATGTTTAAAAATCATAAGAGTCGTTTGAAATCCCAGGCTGTCGACAGCACTTGGATTGACAAGTGGCACGAGACTTGGGTTTCCCCTCTTCTTTGTGTGCTGTGTGAAGGGAATCTGGATCAGAAGTCTTATGTGATTGATTATTACTTGCCAAAATTACTGAACTGCAACCCTGAGAGCTTAAGCTATATGGTAAAGATTCTTCAAACTTCTGCTGATGCTAAAACTGGTAAGAAAATGAATTTTTTTGTTTTAGTAATTTCTAGTTAAGCTGCTTAAATAGAAGTGCCTACCTGAGATGTTGGCCATATTCAAATTTTAATATTACCATGTAATATTAAATATGTAAACATGCAAATATGTAAATATTAAAGGAGGATATTGAAGATAGAAATTGTGTATTGAAATGAATGTTCTATATCCAGCCAATTAGGTTTTTTGGCTAAAGTCACTTCTGCAAGCTAAAGATTGATTGAAGTTATGATTTTGAGGTTTCCTTTATTACTAGGTTTTAATTCATTTTACCAAGTTTTTATTATTTGGTTGTCAACCTGGAGTAGATGTTTGTGTGTTTTATATAATTTACTTATTCAGGTGGTTGAGATAGTAATTACAAATTGATGTAGGCAAAGTTAAAGACAGGTAAATTAGCAGTAGTAAGTCCTTGTCTCTAGGAAAGAAAGAAAAATTTAGAAGCATGACCTCCAGAAAAAACTCTCTGGCTATTGACAATAAGTATAAACATCCCACTGGAATTCAGTAACTTTGAAGAAATCATTGCATTAAAGCATAATTTAGTAATTAACGTATAAAACAATGATCCTGATTCATCATATAAAGCTTACATTTATTATATTCTATTTAATGCAGGAGGAATAGGTACCCTCCATCACATTTTAAGGTTATTTCCAAATAAAAATTTAAGTTATTTTTTCAATCCTTCAAAGAATAACCATGAGGTAGCTGGAAGATTTGATTCCTGTACATAGAAATGAGCCATTATTTATAATCTTTAACAATGATCCCTCTTGCATTTTTGAGAAGCCATCTAAACCTAAGGATCCATGAGTCTGTTCTGAAGCTAGATAGTCTTTATATTAATAAAGGTCTGTGAGCCCAGAGCTCCCTGTCCTGTTAGTAACAGCTGATGTCCTGGCCTCTGAAAGCATCAGAGTCTTTGTGATCCTCTTTTATCTTCTTTACTAAGAAGACACAGTAACTCCAAGATATACAGGGAGGTTCAGTGTTTGTTTTTAGAGAAATAATAGTGTTTAGCCACAGAAGTGTTTCTCTTATTTTTGGCTGAAAATCATTTTATTTATTTTTATCGTTTTAAATATTTCTGATTAAATTAAACCTGATTTTTTTTCCCTGATTTACTTGCTGGTTTATTTTTTAACTTGTTAAGGAAAAGGTAAAAAGATCAGCCAAAAATTAGATTTCTTAAAGTTAACAATAAATGGATTCAGTTTACAGAAATCATTGACATAAGATCTATTAAATCCTTTTAAATAATGATTTTATAATAGGAACATTAATTCATGTTAGAGTTTAGCTAAAAATACAATTTTTACTTCATGAAATAACAGTGTTAATGGGAAGCATGGGAATTGTTGAAGTTGTTAATAGCACAGTGGTGGTCTTTGTTGCTGTGTTTTTGAGACAACAGTAACCTTTTCCATCCTTAGGATCTTATGACAGCAGAGGGGCTCTGGGAGCTTTGATGGCTTGTCTAAGAACAGCTCGAGCTCATGGACATCTTCAGTCTGCAACTGATGCCTGGAGGGACCTTGTGTCCAGTGCAAGAATAAAGCAAGGCTTAATTCATCAGCACTGCCAAGTAAGTAAACAGTGTAATTGGGAATTCATACATGCAGTAGATCCCTGATTCATTTATTCATTTATTAATAGCAGTGCAATATGGAAGCCCCCAACATTATGCCCACACTGTTTTAAGGGCTCCATAAGAAGGATGTGAAGCATGTAGGCATTGCACTTGGGCTACTTAAAAGTTTAGGAAATAAGAAAACCTTCATAAGACAACTGGAAAGTCTTTTAAAAGATAGCACAAGTATATCTTTATGCATAAGAACTTGGAAAGCTTAGAAGAAGAGACTCGTCTGAGTGTAGGTGATGGCTGAGTAGGAAAGTGATTCGAAGCAGGGAAGCCCTGGTGCCCACTCAAACTGGAAAGACATGTAAACAAGGGCTGGAGGGGGACTAAGGACATTGTTTGGCGAGAATGGAGTCCTTTGTCCATTCTATGGACGCATCCAGTGCTAGGCTAAAGACTTCAGGATTTATCCAGTTGGTAACTGGGAACCAGAGTCACTCCACCTTTAGCCAGGAAAGTGGCATGAATGGAAACAGGTGAATTTTCAGTGGGAGCAAAAAGAACCCAGGAGACCAGTGAGAAGTTCATGGCAATAATTGGAGAGTGAGGTGATGTGGTCCAGGGCGAATGGTCACTGAGGAAAAGGAATGTAGTTAAACATTACTGTGGAATAAGAATCTTTAAGATTTTTAACTTTTGTAAATACTCAGTTTGTACATTTAATGACATAATTTTATAAGAAGCAATCACAGGATCTTTGGGATTATAGGACCTTTCTAAAATACATATATGTGCACTGAGATTTATCTTTATTTTCTGCCTTTGATACCTTGTGTAGATAATTAAACATGTTAGGTGGTTTAGGTTTTGCTTATGTCTTTGGGGCTTCCATAGTGGCTCAGATGGTAAAAAATCTGCCTGCAATGCAGGGGACCCGGGTTTGATCCCTGGGTCGGGAAGATCCCCTGGAGAAGGAAATAGCTACCCACTCCACTATTCTCGCCTGAAAAAGTCCATGGGCAGAGGAGCCTGGCAGGCTAGAGTGCATACAGTTGGACCTACTGAGCAACTAACACATCATTGAAAAATGAACATCTTATTCTTTGGTGTATTTTAGGTACGGATTGATACGTTAGGCTTGCTTTGTGAAAGTAATCGAAGCACAGAAATCGTTTCCACAGAAGAAATGCAGTGGGTCCAGTTCTTTATCACATACAATCTTAACAGTCAGTCTCCAGGAGTTCGACAACAGATTTGTTCTCTTCTTAAAAAGGTAAAAGTGTAAGAAAGTGGTAAACTTTGCCCTGAAAACTATTTTTCAAAAGAGCCCAGATTTGAGGAAAGCATGGGAAGAAGGGTTGTGGAATTGGACTACCAGAGCTCTTTGTGGCACTTCTGTGAATTGCTTGTTCTGTGATCCAATTGAGTTTACATTTGAGCTTCAGAGTGAAAAAAGTCCATTCACTTTGGTGTAATAAATCAATCTTGAGCTCTTTTGTTGAAAGGGGAAAAAAAAAATCTAGCACTGGAGTTTTCAGTGTGTAAGGTATTTTTTTTAAGTACTTTAAAAATATATATTTTTTGGCTGTACCTCATGGCATTTGGGGGTTTTGTTCCCTAATCAGAGGAAGGATGTCTTTGTGTTTTATCGTTTCTAAAAATGCCTTTAGCAATGGTCTTTATTGAATCATTCAGCTTAAATTAATCACTTGAAATGTTTCTGAGGTAGAGTTGGTAGAGAATAGAAGTGAGTAAACCTAATCATCTTTAGGTTCACGTTGACCTAAGGGAAATAGGAGAATTGTGGTTTAATAACTGTGTATTCTGATTTGCAATAATCCTTGAGTTTTTGGTTTTATAAATGTCAATGTTAATTTTCTGTCAGAAAGAAACACTATGGTAAATACTAAGAGTTTGAAAATCAATACTCTCCTTGCCTGAAGTTTTAGTCTAAAAAATTTAGAAAGGTCTTCCTTTGCCTTTCAAGCTGGTATTTCAGGTTAATGCGGCTCACACACACTTCATTTTTCTTTTTCTCAAAGTTGTTTTGTAGGATACAGGAAAGCTCTCAGGTACTTTATAAACTGGAGCAAAGTAAATCCAAACATGAACCAGGGAATGAGTCCACCAGACAACACCCTTCTGTTTCTTTACAGCAGTATAAGGTAGGTGATTTCCAGACATACAGATTTTTAAGACACCTGAAACAATTTTGCATCTACATTAAAGAGAAATAATACTTGTACTGAGTAGCATTTCTGTGCCTTTTTCCTTCAAGCTGGGTTTTACATATTCCTTCTGGTGTTTTGTTACTTCAAGGGAGCCTGAGTTGTGGAACCAGTGCTGGACTTGAAGTCTGTTACAGAATAACATTAATGGGCTAATCTTGATATTTTACAGCTTATGTGAGCCAGAGAAATTTAGTACTTTAATAAAAGCTAATTGCTGCCCTGACTCCTCCACCCCCTCCCCAAGGAAGAGGACGGTTGTGTCTGGACCTTTTGCCCCTATCGTCTTAACGTGGAAGTGGCTTGACGTTTGTGATTCCTGACCCATGTCCAGTTACTGGGGTCCCTCTCTATCCTGTTTTGAAGTGGGCTTGAAGAATAGGACTGGGTTTTAGGGCACTGGAGTTAATGGCCTGGATGGAACCCCAGATAGAGCAGCTGAGTCTGGGCCAGGGTTCAGTTTCTGTGCATCAGAACAGAATGAACTTTTCACTGGTTTCTTACTCCAGATCTGTCCTCTCAGAAGCAGATGCATATTTTCTCGTAAGACCCAGATAGAGGACAGAGCTCACCTGTTTTATTTCATTTAGGGAAACACATATAATAAATGATATAGTGGAACCATGACATAGTCACTCATCTACTTAAGGTTAAACATTATGTAAAGAATATTCCTATACAGAGGTTGAAATTAGCTTCATCTTTGTAAAATCTGAACAATACAACATAAGAAAGTCAATCTGAACTTGAAGGGTATAAATTGACTCACAATTCTGCCACTGACCACTTGTCTTACCTTAATGAGTCTATAAGTGGGATGAATAACCTCTCTAAAAAGGTTGGTTTTGAGGATTAAACAGGAATGCTGTCTGTAAACTCTTAATCACTCTAAAAAACTTTGCTGGGCATCAGTAAAAGTAACTATACTGAGCATTTACTGTGTATGTGGAGCAGTTATTTTTTAGTCCTTCAGAAGCACATCTCTTTTGCTTCTTTTTGCGAGGAATAAAATGACATTTGTGAAATATCAATTAGGTACTTAGAAACACAAAACCAATTTTGTGGATGACATTCTGAATTTTTGTGTATGTGCACAAAACTTTTGTGCTTTTGAAAACTAGTCTTTCAAAGTCTTGATCTGAGTCAGTCTCCTAGTTCTGATATTTTCTCCTGATGGTAGGTAGACTCTTGTGGCTTCTGAAGGTCGCAGCTTTGGAGCTGTTTTATGATCCTCGTTAGAGTAGTGGGTGTCCTGTGCAGTGTCTGGTAGACTCTGTGCTAATCAACAAACTAATTGCTGTGGGAGAAGAGGAGGCTGTGAGTTGGAAAAAGTGTCTTTTAGTCTAGTGAAGAACGTTATTTCATACCTAAACAATAGCTAGTGTACTTAAAAATGCATTAGCTATAGCAGTGGTCCCCCAACTTTTTGGGTACACAGTCCCTGTGTTTTTGGTACCAGGGTCGATTTTGTGGAAGATAGTTTTCTCCACAAACTGGGACTGGGGTGGCAGTGGGGGATGGTTTCAGGGTAATTCAAGTGTATTACATTTATTGTGCAGTTTATTTCTATTATTATTACATTGTGATGTATAGTGAAATAATTCTACAGCTCACAATAATGCAGACTCAGTGGGAGCCCTGAGCTTGTTTTCCCGAGCTCAGGCAGTAATGCGAGTGATGGGGAGTGGCTGTAAATACAGATGAAGTTTCACTCGCTTGTCCGCTGCTCAACTCCTGCTGTGTAGCCCAGTTTCGAACAGGCCACAGACTGTTACTGGTCTGTGACCCAGTGGTTGGGAATCTCTGAGCTAGAGTACTTTAAGGTATAAAATGCTCTATATCAGTGTTCTCATTTATTCTTTAATGATAAATCTGTGAGAGAGGAATTATTATTGTCACTTACCAAGTGAGATAAGTGAAGCTTGGAAAAGTTGAATCAGCAAACTATCCAAGTTTCCTCAGCCCAGAAGTGGTAGAGCCAGACTTGAATCCAGATTTGTCCTGGATAACCAGATCAGAATAGTTTCCCCCTTAGTACCAGCTTGAGTGAAGGCTTGGAGGTAAGGGAGTACAGAGAGAATTTGGGGAATGGTGAATTCACTAGTATGAATGACACATGAGATACCTGAGGGACAGAGGAATTGAATAACGGGAGATGAGTTGGAAAATCTAGTTGGGAATGAGTAGTAGAGAGTTTTGAATGCTAGACCAAGGTATCTGGAAGCCTGGCCAGAAGCCTTTTCTAGTGGAAAAAGACTAGAGCATATACTGAGCCCTTACTGCATGTGTAGGAGACTATCTGTGGGACTGGGGACATAGAAGTCCATAGACTGTCATTCCTGCCTCCATTGTGGTTACAGTCTGGTTGAGGGAAAGAACAGCTATTTCTAAAAATGTAATTGACACTGCAATTAGGATAATTCCTAAAGGATGAACTTGTTGTTCTTGAATGTGGATACTATACTACTCATTTATAATTAAAACTATTTATTGGATTTCAAAGGAATAAAGTCTTTAGGGCCTACAGAATGAATCCCCAAGGTTGTTTATCCTTGACTGAATGCAGGGATCCTGTCTAAAGACAGGGACTGGGGCTGCTTATATGCTGATGAGCTGTATGTTGTCGGAGCATAGCAATATATGAGAGTCTTGAGGGTAACAGCTTTTCTTCATAAGTTTTTTCTTTGGCCTTATGTAAAACTTATTTGTTTTAATTAGAGGAAGAAGATTTATCTTGGATGAAGTATTTCTCACATTGCCTTTTTTTTATTGCATTTTTACTAAAAGTTTTCATTTTTGATCAGTTGTATAAACAAAAGTTTTCATTTTTGATCAGTTGTATAAACAAAGGCAGAGTAACAACCTCAAAGGTGCAGATAAAAGACAGTAAAACAATTCTTTGTTTTGAATTGTGTCTTTATAGTCAGACATCAAGTACTTAGTTATCAACTTTATCAAGTAATTTATATTGGATATTTCTTTGGTTATTTTAAAACTTTAAAAAGTATACATACTTTTGATGCTTGAATGCTTCTGGTGAAGAAAATCAGTATTCATACAGTTTTAACACAAGTCAAGGCAGAATGGATCATGTTTTCACCAAAAAAAAGTTTTTTTCCTTCTCTGGACTACAGTTAGAATTGTACTTTTTTTTGTTGTTTTTAACTTAAAAAAAAAAATCAGGTATAATTGATGTATTACATTAGTTTCAGGTCTATAATACAGTGGTTCATTATTTGTGTATATTGGGACATGATTACCACACTAAGTCTAGTTAACATTTTTCATTATATAAAATTATACAGAGTTTTTTTCCTAGCAGCTTCCAAATATATAATAGAGTATTATATACTGTACCTATAGTCACCATATTGTAAATTACATCCCATGACCAATTTATTTTATAATGTGAAGCTTGTACCATTTTTTCAGTGCCTCCCCCCTCCACCTTTGGCATCTACCAATCTGTTCTCTGTACTGCTTGGTTTTTTTGTTTTGCTTTTTAAAGTAATTTATTTTCATTCTATATACAGTGAGACCATTTGTCTTTTTCTGTCTGACTTACTTATGTTTATCCATCCATAGATACTTAGGTTGTTTCTGTATCATGGCTATTGTAAACACTGCTGCAGTGAATGTGGGAGTCCACATATCTTTTTAATGAATGTTTCCATTTTCTTCTGTACTTCTTGTTAACTCTATAAAGATAGGATTCATTGAAGTCATGAGCCTATGGTCAAGGGTGCCAATCTGAATTGTCAAGCAAAGTGAACATCTAGTATTGCTTAAAAATTTTTTTCTCTCTAAAGTAGAAAAAGAAAATTCACCCTGTAGAATGATACTAGTGGTACTTTCAAGATAACCTGTTGTTCAGTTCAGTTCAGTCGCTCAGTCGTGTCAGACTCTTTGCGACTCCATGGATTGCAGCATGCCAGGCCTCCCTGTCCATCACCAACTCTTGGAGTTTACCCAAACTCATGTCCATTGAGTCGACGATGCCATCCAGCCATCTCATCCTCTGTCGTCCCCTTCTTCTCCCACCTTCAATCTTTCCCAGCATCAGGGTCTTTTCAAATAAGTCAGTTCTTTGCGTCAGGTGGCCAAAGTATTGGAGTTTCAGCTTCAGCATCAGTCCTTCCAATGAACACCTAGGACTGATCCCCTTTAGGATGGACTGGTTGGATCTCCTTGCAGTCCAAGGGACTCTCAAGAGTCTTCTCCAACACCACAGTTCAAAAGCATCAATTCTTTGGCACTCAGCTTTCTTCACAGTCCAACTCTCACATCTATACATGACCACTGGAAAAACCATAGCCTTGACTAGACAGACCTTTGTTGGCAAAGTAATGTCTCTGCTTTTGAATATGCTATCTAGCTTGTTCATAACTTTCCTTCCAAGGAGTAAGCGTCTTTTAATTTCACGGCTGCAGTCACCATCTGCAGTGATTTTGGAGCCCCCCAAAATAAAATCTGCCACTGTTTCCACCGTTTCCCCACCTATTGTGAGTTAGCACAATTATGTTTACTGTAATTTTTTTTTTTTTTAGAATTTCTTGTCATCCATTTGCAATAGTCTTTTTGAAGCATTGTTTCCTGGCTCTTCCTACCCAACTAGATTTTCAGCTTTAACCATTTTAGGCTCAATAGCTGAAGTTTTTCCTGTGCCAGAAGGTAAGTGTTCAGTTGTGTTTGGGGAAAGTGTTTTCTTGCAAAGCATACTTTGTCATCATTTTGCTTTACTTGAAGTTTCGGGTTTGTTGTCTTTTGTTTAGATTCTTATGGGAGGTGTTAGTCTCATTAAGGGGCTTCCCTGGTGGCTCATTGGTAAAGAATCTGCCTGCCAATGCAGAAGACGCAGATTTGATCCCTAGGTTGAAAAGATCCCTTGGAGAAGGAACCTGCACTAATATTCTTGCCTGGGAAATCCCATGGACAGAGGAGCCTAGTGGGTTACAGTCCACTGTCGCAAAAGGATCGCAAAAGGATCAGACACAACTTAGCAACTAAACAAGAAGTCTCATTATATAATTCTTATTTGGAGATAATTCAGTTTGCCAGTAAAGGGCATACAGGAGAAACTTTTTAGTGATTGTTATTTGCAGACCTGAAACTGCATTTTTCATGGATTATGCTTATTATGAGAAGAGTTGCTACCGCTAATTTATGTGTTGCTGTTTTAGGATAGTGCCCAATCTGTTATCTTAAATTTAAGCAATTAAAATAATAATAGTTTCTTTTATGTATAACATTCCTCAGTGAGTCTCTGTGGTTAAAATGTGGTTCCTCTTATATGCTATCTGTTTCATTAATCTTAATCTGGTTTCGAAAAGTCAACATAAGGATGTCATTTCCATGCATTCTGGTTTAATCGTACCCTTTGTTTCTCCTACTATGAAGTACTCAAGAAGATGAATATTTAACTTAGTTCCTCGAGTTGTTTCATTTTCATTTTGACAGGAAATGATTTTTTATCCCCATGAATGAGTGTATATGTGTTTTAATGATGATTTCTTGTTTGTCCTCAGTCTTCCTTGACTGTAGACAAATGGGAAATGTCCTCCTCTTTTGGAGGGAACGGCCAAAGGACCAGACACTATAGATGGATTTTTTTTTTCTGTTTAAATTTTTAGGCAAAGTATAATTATTCGGCAGGGAGACTGTTATTTGCTGTTAATATAGCTTGCTTCATTTGAAGAAAACTCATTTCTTTCAAGTTTTTGTTTTGAAAAAGTTGGAATTAACAGCAAAGTTTAAAGAATAGTTCAGCCGTGCACTCTCTACTTAGTTTCATAAGTTGCTATTTTGTCAAATTTGCTTTACCTCACTGTTCTTTAAATTTTCTAACTATAACACAATGACCAAATTCCAGATTTAATGTTGATATGATGCTGTTATCTAATATACAGTTTTTATTCAGATTGTACCAGTTGTCCTAATAAGTAGCTTTTTATAGAAATTGTTTTCCCCCTACAATCCAGGAACTAATCCAAAATCACACGGTGCAATTCATTGTTGTGCTCTTGCAGTTTGGAAATGTTCTTATTTCATGAGATTAACATTTTGGAAGAATGTATTTCGGTTTGGGCTGTTTTATTGTTTTCTTATGACTTGATTCAGGTTGTACATTTTTGGCAGGAAAATGCATAGGTGGTGTAGTGTGTTTCTCAAGGCATGATAACAGGAGATGCATGATTTTGGTTTGTCCCATTATTCATGATGATAAATTTGATCTCTTGATTAAGCTAAGTGTAGTAAACCGAAAAATGACCTCCAAAAGAGACCCACACCAAATCCTTAGAATTCATGAGAATGTGAACTTTACTTAGAAAAGGGTTTTTTGTAGATACGATTAAAGATCTTAAATTGAGATAATCTTGGATTATCTGGATGGGCTTTAATGCCATTGCAAGTGGTATTGTAAGAGAGAGGCAGAGGGAAATGTGACAGAAAGAAAAGGAGTCGTCATGATAGTGGAGATGGAGATTGGAGTGCTGGGGCTGTAAGCTGGGGAATGCTGGCAGCCACCAGAAACGGGAAGAGACAAGGAATAAATTCTCCCTTAGAGCCTTGAGATGATCATGGCCCTATGGACACCTTGATTTTAGACTTCTGGCTTCCAGAACTGTGAGAAAATAGATTTCTGTGGCTTTAAGCCACCAAGCTCATGGTGATTTGCTATGACATCCACAGTAAATAAAGTCAGGAGTACCCATCAATTTATGGAATTTCAGTGGTGCTACAGCTAAATTTAGAAATGAAGTTTTGCCTGAGAATGATTGATTATCCATTTACCAAAAAGTTTTCTGTACATCTCCTGTATTTATAGTTATACCTAGGTATATGGGAAATATCTAGGCTGAATTATACTGCTAATTTTTCAATTGAGAGAATAGTTTAACATATTCAGATGTACTTTAAAAGTGAAAAACCTGTGTCATCTTTGTAATGAATGAATCACATATAGTTAGACAGTGACTGATAGCACAGTAATGGTGTTAAAGATCTGAGAGGTAATGCCAATAGAGCAAACCATACTGTACCCACTAGCTGTAAAGGAGGCTAAAGAAACATGACTGGGGGCTTCCCTGCTGCTCCAGGGGTTAAGAGTTCACCTTCCAATGTAAAGGACAAGGGTTTGATCCCCAGTTGGGAAACTGAGATCCCACATGCCCAAGGGCAACTAAGCCTGCATACTGCAACAAAGATCCAACATAGCCAAATAAATAAATATTTTCAAAAAAGAAAGAAAAGAAGCATGACTAAAAAATACAGGATGGGAAATGTAAATTCATTCTTCATCTTTATCTCAAAAATATTAATGTAGGTTTTTGTATCATTTTATAGAAAGATAATGATTTGAGATTAGTTAAAATTGGCTGGAAGAAGCACAAGCTGGAATTAAGATTGCCGGGAGAAATATCAATAACCTCAGATATGCAGATGACACCACCCTTCTGGCAGAAAGTAAAGAGGAACTAAAAAGCCTCTTGATGAAAGTGAAAGAGGAGAGTAAAAAGTTGGCTTAAAGCTCAACATTCAGAAAACGAAGATCATGGCATCTGGTCCCATCACTTCATGGGAAATAGATGGGGAAAAGTGGAAACAGTGTCAGACTTTGTTTTTTTTTGGACTCCAAAATCACTGCAGATGGTGATTGCAGCCATGAAATTAAAAGATGCTTACTCTTTGGAAGGAAAGTTATGACCAACCTAGATAGCATATTAAAAAGCAGAGACATTACTTTGCCAACAAAGGTCCGTCTAGTCAAGGCTATGGTTTTTCCAATGGTCATGTATGGATGTGAGAATTGGACTGTGAAGAAAGCTGAGCACCGAAGAATTGATGCTTTTGAACTGTGGTGTTGGAGAAGACTCTTGAGAGTCCCTTGGACTGCAAGGAGATCCAACCAGTCCATTCTGAAGGAGATCAGTCCTAGGTGTTCATTGGAAGGAATGATGCTGAAGCTGAAACTCCAATACTTTGGCCACTTCATGTGAAGAGTTGATTCATTGGAAAAGATCCTGATGCTGGGAGGGGTTGGGGGCAGGAGGAGAAGGGGACGACAGAGGATGAGATGGCAGGATGGCATCACCGACTCAATGGACATGAGTTTGGGTAAACTCCAGGAGTTGGTGATGGACAGGGAGGCCTGGCGTGCTGCGATTCATGGGATCGCAAAGAGTCTGACATGACTGAGTGACTGAATTGAACTGAACTGATTGATACTTGATACTGGAATAGGATTTTGATACATAGATTTTCATTACTCCTCTTTTCCCTGAGGATTTGGTTAGCATTGCTCCACTATCTTCTGTCACTACACATGCCTGTGGCAAAGAATGAAGCCAGCCTGATTTTTTTCTCACTTTGTAGATGAATTGAACTTTTTACCTGAATGGCAAAAAGATTCCTTCTTTATTGTTGATGCCCAGGAATGCTATTGAGATATGGCATTATATTGATTATTCTGTGTCTGTTCACCTAAAGCATGGTAGGACTTTGGATTCTAGGATAAGAAGGCTTATGAAGAGTATTTTAAAAAGATGGATTCTTAAATTATTTGTACTTGGTTAGTTGAAAAGTAACTTAGTTATCTTTTATATAATATATAACTTTTGAAAGATAATAAAATAGATTTAAACAAATTTAAAAAATATTTATTTCCTTTCGTTTGTCCCTAGGTACTTTTTTGATTTCCTGTTTTATTTCCTGAGTGAGCCATTGGTCGTTTAGTATCATATTGTTTAGCCTCCATGTGTTTGAATTTTGCAGGTTTTTTCTAATAGTTGATTTCTAGCCTCATAATATGGTGGTCAGAAAAGATACTTGATAAAATTTCAGTTTCCTTAAATTTGCCGAGGCTTGCTTTATGGTCCAGCATATGATTTATCCTGGAGAATGTTCCATGTTCTGCTTCTTTTAGATAGAATGCTCTTTAAGAGTTAAGAATGTCTGGTCTCATGTATCATTTAAAGCCTGTGTTTCTTTACTGATTCTCTGTCTGGATGGTCCGCTGTTGACGTAAGTGGGGTGGGAAAGCCTTCCACTGTTGTTGTGTTACTGTCAGTTTCTCCTCTTATGTTGACATTTGCCTTATATATCACGGTGCTCCTATATTGGGTGCATATATATTTATACGGAGAAGGCAATGGCACCCCACTCCAGTACTCTTGCCTGGGAAATCCCATGGACGGAGGAGCCTGGTAGGCTGCAGTCCATGGGGTCGCTAAGAGTCGGCCACAACTGAGCGACTTCGCTTTCACTTTTCACTTTCATACACTGGAGAAGGAAATGGCAACCCACTCCAGTGTTCTTGCCTGGAGAATCAAAGATCATTCTTTTTCTCTTATAACAGTCTATATTTTAAAGTCTATTTGTCTGATGCTCAGTCTTTCTTTTGATTTCCATTTGCATGGAATACTTTTTTCTATCCCCTCATTTTCAGTCTTTATGTGTCTCTGGATCTGTGCAAATCTCTTGTAGGCAGCTTATATATGGGTTCTGTTTTTGTATCCCTTCAGCCAGTTTATGTCTTTTGGTTGAAGCATTTAGATGAAGGTAATTATCAGTATATATGTTTGTTTTGTCATTTTATTAATTGTTTTGGATTTGTTTTTGTAGGTCTTTTCTCCCCCTTTTTTTTTATGATAAAACTTTCAATAAAAACACTTCAGAAAGTAGGCTGAGAGGGAGCATGTCTCAACATAATACAGGCCACATATGACAGATGCACAGCTAACATCATACTCAGTGGCGAAATGCATGAAGCCTTGCCTCTGAGACCAGAAACGAGAGAAGGAGGCCTACTCTCACCACTATTATTCAACATAGTTTTGGAAATCCTAGCCATGGCAGTCAGAAAAAGAAAAAGAAGTAAAAGGAATCCAAATAGGAAAAGAACTAAGACTGTCACTATTTGCATATGACATGTTATACACAGAAAATCCTAAAGATGCTACCTGAAAACTACTAGAACTCATTAATAATTTGGTAAACCTACTGGGTACAAAATTAATGTAGAGAAATCTGTTGCATTTCTATACACTAATAATGAAATATCAGAAAGAGAAATTACAGAAACAGTTCTGTATATCGTTGCATGAAAAGGAGTGAAATACCTGGGAATAGACCTACCTAAGTAAGCCAACGACCTACTCTGAAAACTGTATAAGACACAATGAAAAAAACTGAAGATGTTACAAACTAATGGAAAGATATACCATGTTCTTGGATTGGAAGAATCAATATTGTTGGAATGACCATACTATCCTACAGATTTAATGCTGCTGCTGCTGCTGCTGCTAAGTCACTTCAGTTGTGTCTGACTCTGTGCGACCCCATAGATGGCAGCCCACCAGGCTCCGCCATCGTTGGGATTTTCCAGGCAAGAACATTGGAGTGGGTTGCCATTTCCTTCTCCGACAGATTTAATGCAATCCCTATCAAATTACCAATGGCATTTTCACGGTACTGGAACAAAAATTTTTAAATTTGAATGAAAACATGTAAGACCCCAAATATCCAAAGGAGTCTTGAGGAAGAATAACACTCCCTGACATCAGACAACTACAAAGCTAGTCATTAAAACAATGTGGTACTGTCAAAAAAACAGAGATATAGATCAATGGAGCAGAATAAAAAGAAATAAACCCATGCACTTAAGTCAGTTAATTTACAAGAGAGGAAGCAAGAATATATGTTGGAGAAAAAACATTCTCTTTAATAAGTGGTACTGGGAAAATTGGGACCGCTACATGTAAACATATAAAACTAGAACATTCTCTAATGCCATATACAAAAATCAACTCAAAATGGATTAAAGACCTAAATGTAAGACTGGATATTATAAAACTCTTAGAGGCAAAGAGAGGCAGAACACTCTTTGACATAAATTGCAGCAGTATTTTTTGGCTCCATCTCCTGAGTAATGGAAATAAAAACAAATAAACAAATGGGACCTAATTAAACTTGAAAACTTTTGCAAAGGAAAGGAAATAATAATCAAAATGAAAAGATAGCCTTTAGACTGGGAGAAAAGATCTGCAAATAATGCTACAGACAAAGGATTAATTTTCAAGATATACAAACAGCTCATACTTTATTTTTTATCTTTTGCTCACACTCTTAATATAAAAAAAAACCTCAAAAAAAAATGGACAGAAAACTTACATAGACATTTCTTCAAAGGAGACGTACAGATGACCATCTGACATGAAAAGTTGCTCAGTATCGCTAATTACTAGAGAAACACGAATCAGAACTACAATGAGTGGGAATTCCCTGGCTGTCCAGTGGTTAGGACTCTGTGCTTCCATTGCAGCACAGAGGGGTTTGATCCCTGGTTGGGGAATTAAGATTCCACAGGCTAATGGCATGTGGTACAGCCAAAAAAACCAAAAACTACAATGAAGTATTACCTTTCACCAGTCAGAATGTCCATCATTGAAAAAGTCTACAAATAATGAATGCCGGAGAGAGTATGGAAAAAAAGGAATCCTCCTATATTGTCAGTGGGAATGTAAATTGCTGCAGCCACCATGGAGAACAGCATGCTGCTGCTGCTGCTTAGTTGCTTCAGTCTTGTCCAACTCTGTGATTCCATGGACTGTAGCCCGCCAGGCTCCTCTATCCATGACATTCTCCAGGCAAGAATACTGGAGGGGGTTGCCATGCCCTCCTCTAGGGATTTCCCGATCCAGGGATTAAACCCAGGTCACCTGCATTGCAGGGCTTCCTTCATAGCTCAGTTGGTAAAGAATCCACCTGCAATGCAGGAGACCCTAGTTCAATTCCTCGGTTGGGAAGCTCCCCTGGAGAAGAGATAGGCTACCCACTCCAGTATTCTTGGGCTTTCTTTGTGGCTCATTGGTAAAGAATCTGCCTGCAATATGGGAGACCTGGGTTGGGAAGATCCCCTGGAGAAGGGAAAGGCTACCCATTCCAGTACCCTGGCCTAGAGAATTCTAGGCATGTTTACTCCATGGGGTTGCAAAGAATCAGACACGACTGAGCGACTTTCACTTTTTGCACGCAGATTCTTTATTGCTGAGCCACCAGGGAAGCCCAGAGAACAGTAAGAAGTTCCTTAAAAAACTAAAAACAGAGTTACCATATGATCCTACAATCCCATTCCTGGGCATATATCTGAAAAGATGAAAACTTTAATTCAAAAAGATATATGCTTGTTCACAGCAGCACTGTTTACAGTAGTAAGATATGGAAACAGCCTAAATGCCCATCAACGAATAAATAAAAATGATGTGTATACATACACACACACACACACACACGCACAGAGTGGAATACTACTCAGCCATCAGAAAGAATGTCATTTGCAGCAGCATGGATGGACCTAGACGTTATCATATTAAGTGAAGTCAGGCAGAGAAAGACAAATGTATGATACGACTTACATGTGGAATTCTTAAAAAATGCTACAAATGAATTTATTTACAAAACAGGCTCATAGACATAGAAAACAAACTTATGGTTACCAAAGGGGCTCATGGGGTGGGGAGGGGGGAGGTAAATTACTAGTTTGGGATTAACATATACACACTATTACATATCAAATGGATAACCAACAAGGACCTTCTGTGTAGCACATATCTTTTAATAACCTATAATGGAAAAGAATCTGAAACAAGTACGTGTGTAACAATCAGTTTGGTGCACACCTGAAACCAGCAGAAGATTGTAAATGAATATTCTTCAGTTTTTAAAAATGGTTATTTTAAAAATGTCTTCTCTGTTTTCAGAATTGTAGTACTTATTATCATTTTTGTAAATTACTGGAAATATTTTTTATGCTATTGTGAGTGAAGTATAAGGTGTGAGTTCTTTTTATACTAATTTTCTGTTAATTTGGCTAAATAACTTCAAAATGTTGATTTCCTTTTCTTACTGTTCACTTAAAAAAATTTTTTTCCTAATTTTTAGGTAGAGTCCAAACAGTGTATCAGCTGAGTCATGATATTGATGTTGGTCGTTTCCAAACACTAATGGAATGTTTAACTGGCACTTTCGAAGAAGTGAAAATTTTAGCATTTGATCTTCTAATGAAGTTACCAAAAACATTTGTACAATTTCAGGTATTTGGACTTTTCTTCTGTAAGTGTAAATGTGATGTATGCATGAAAAATTTCTATCTTAGCAGCATATAAAGCAGTCTGTGGCTTGTCCAGTTTCTTTGCTTCTGCCTTCTTGCATCTTCTGTTTCAGTTATCATTGTTACCTCTCCAGTTGCAGGTGGTGGGATGGCGAAGGTAGGGATGGTAGTGGGGCAGGAGGAAATGTTGTAAGAGAAAGAAAATCCAGATCAGTAAGCTTTGCTTTTTAAAAAACTTGTTTTGATAAAAAGGGAAGTGTAGGAAGCAGTAGGTTTTATTGTTTACAAGATTATTGATAGATTTCAGTAAACTGTGGTCTCCCCAGTTCCCCTGGACCTGTTAATATTCGATCAAAACACATCACTTACAGTAACTTGATTTTTTTTGAGATAATCTCTCTGCTTCGTGGACTGGGAGGTGCGTGTTAAGTGAGGCAGAGAGCATGTTTCTGATGCTCCAACGAGCAATAGCTAAACTGAGACTGAAACTCGGAGTACTTGAGGTTAACAACAGTTCTCTCCCTGGGCGTTCTACCCCAGCCCCCGTGCTTTTTCTCATGCCTTGCTCGTCCTACCTCGGGGTGAAAATCAAAGATGGGCTCAGGAGTGAAGGCACAGCTGGGAATGGGTCTTCAGGGGACCCCATAGCCCAGGTATTTGACTCTACCTTTGAGACCTAGTCTTGGGCAGTGAAGTCATCAGGAGCTGTAGGGTGCCTGGCTCTAGAGCTTTACTGTGGCTCCTGTGGGAGCTCTATAGAGGCCATGGGAGCCTTCAGAGCAGCTGAGCCATATTCTGGGCTCCAGCTATTAGGCTTTTGTAGATGCAGTGGGATTCTGTAGGAGCACGTGTCAGAGAGTCCAAGGTGTTTCCACTGCCTCTGGAGGACATTGCAAAGTCTCAGACATCTCTTCTGATTTGGCTTTAAACTGAGAGTTGCTCTCTAGTGTCTGCCCGTCCTGGTGGTCTTTCAGGGGCCTTGATGAACAGAAGCTTCTTCAATGCTTAGGCTGCTCATTTTTGTACTTTATGAGTTTTTAAAGAAGATACTTTCTCTTTCTATCACCTTCTACCAACCCTTGCCTCTTAGCTTTCATCACACTGTAGCTTTGTATCATATGTATAACTATGCCTCGTTCTTGACTATTTTGAGAGTATCTGGAGTGGGGAAAGGTATGTATTATGGTACCTTTATGAAATACCTGGTTCTCACATGAACTGTGTAACTATTTTGATAAACATGTGCATGGTATAGAGACACAAACTATAGAATTCAGGAAACTTAGGACATATGGCTTGCTCTAGGATTCTAGTGGTTATATATTTGGTCTGGCTTGTGTATTGGTAAACTGGTCCTAAGAATAGGCATTTGAGACTTTAAAATATTAATTATGCATTATACTTTCAAAGTCTTTGAGTAGAACCTATGTAGTATATACTTAACTTTTTAATATAGTTAACTTGAAAACATTGGATGCTGGCATAATCTAAGGACCTGTATATTCATATTTTGATGGCATATCTTTCAAATATATGACTTTACTACTCACCTAGTCTCTTGCACTTCTTTCTTTTGGAGCTACATATCCAAGGTCTTTTTGTTGTGTTTTGACTGTCCTGAAATGAAAGAACAAAGATGCTTTTTAAATTCCAAAGGCTATTTATTTTGTTTCTTACTAATTGGCTAGTTAGGCAGTTTAGGGACTTATTGTCAGTTATAAAAAATGATTTAGATGCTTGATTGATTTCTTTCTAATGTTTATTTATTTTTGAGCTTCTGACCAGTGTCTTTCAGTTTCTTAAGTCATAAAAAATTAAGCATGAAACAGCAAAGAATTTAAGTAAAAGTAAGCTATATTTGAATCTATTACCTGATATTTGAAGACATTATTAAATATTGGTATATCTATGATCAAATTCAAAATTACATTTATTATAATGATTTTTCCCCTTATAGTAAACAGTTATGAGATACTTTTAGTAGATTGAATATTACTGAGCAACAAAACCCTGAGTGGTGAAACAGGCAACTTGTTAACCATTGGGACTAGGATCCATGTCTTCTGTCCTCAGCCCCGTGCCCTTCCGTGTGTTACTACAGTGAACTGCCCTTTGTTCTGTCTTCTTGAGGACAGGCTGTGTGAGTGGATATTTAGATGAGATACAGTTGTGGGAGCTGATGCAGAATTTTTGAGGTTGATCTTATCACTTCACTTTTCACACATATATGTGGAGCTTTGCCAGGAACAGCCTGATGAGTTTGTATTTTCATTGTTGTTGTTCAGTTGCTAAGTCGTATCTGACTCTTTGCGACCCCATGAATTGCAGCCTGCCAAGCTTTCCTGTCTTTCCCTACCTTCCAGAGTTTGCTTAAACTCATGTCCATTGAGTCGGTGATGCCATCCAACCATCTCATCCTCTGTCACCCACCACCACCCCCCCAACTTCTCCTCCTGCCCTCAGTCTTTCCCAGCATCAGAGTTTTTTCCAGTGAGTTGGCTCTTCCTATCAGGTGTTCAAAGTATTGGAGCTTCAGCTCAGCATCAGTCCTTCCAATAAATATTCAAGGTTGATTTTCTTTAGGATTGACTGGTTTGATGTCCCTGCAGCCCAAGGGATTCTCAAAAGTCTTCTCTACCACAATTCAAAAATATCAGTTCTTTGCCACTCAGCCTTCATGTGTATGTGTATTTTTCTCCATTGAACTAGCTCTATAGGAATCAGCTGGGGAGAAAGGCAGGAGGTTGACGCCCAGTAAAATAAACCTTGCCATGTAAAAGAACTTTGGGCTATACAGAAATAATGAGGATGATCTGGTTATGGTCATAGCAGAATTTCTACAGGAAAAAGTATACTTTTGCTGAAGAAAAAGGTTTTTCTTTTTGAATTTCTCAACTGAAATTACTTTCAAGACCTTCATCACTAGAACTGATTAAAGTGAAGTTGCTCAGTTGTGTCCGACTCTTTGCGACCCCATGGACTGTAGCCTACCAGGCTCCTCTGTCCATTGGATTTTCCAGGCAAGAATACTGGAGTGGGTTGCCATTTTCTTCTCCAGGAGATCTTTCCAACCCAGGGATTGAACCCAGGTCTCCCTCATTGTAGGCAGACGCTTTACCGTCTGAACCACCAGGGAAGATCTCTAGAAGTGATTAATAATCATTTAATTAAAAACCGTCAGCCTATCTTCAGGGAATTAGCGTTCATATTGAGTTACAGTTGTGTGGCAAGCTCTGTCTTTAAATATGTGTTTTTCCTTCAAATTAAAGAAATGTTTCAGTGACAATGACTGAGTTTCTGCTTTATCCTAGGATTCAGTGAAACTGCAAGGCTTATTCCAAGCAGCTCTGGAGCTTAGTACCAGCACCAAACCATATGACTGTGTAACAGCTTCCTACCTACTGAACTTCTTAATCTGGCAGAATGCTTTGCCGTCATCACTGTCTGCTTACTTAAAAACTCAGCGGGTTGCATGTGGAGATGGAGATAAGTCTGCTGCTGTGGTAGAAAGTAACACATTAATAGGTGCGTATTGAGGAAATGACCTTTTGCTTTTCCTTATCAAAACCAAGAGAGTATCTTACTCTCTCACTGTTCATGTGATTAGAATATCTAATGGTTAAACACTTACTCTGTGGTTTTTTCTTTTACTTAAGAGTTTACCAGCTTAGTAGTTTAACAGCATATAAGTATATCATGGATTTCTCCTTTGCACATAAAGAGTTTATTCAACTATATTATTTCTAAACAGAGGATTCATGTTAAATAAGTACATATGAAAATGTAGATTACTAGAGCTTTTATTTAAATAAGACTTTGTTTTGTTTACCAAAAATGTACTTTTTTCTCTGTAGAAATTTTACTATGACTATAGCCAGATCAGTTCAGTTGCTCAGTCATGTCTGATTCTTTGTGACTCCATGAATTGTAGCACGCCAGGCCTCCCTGTCCATCACCATCTCCCGGAGTTCACTCAGACTCACGCCCATCGAGTCCGTGATGCCATTCAGCCATCTCATCCTCTGTCGTCCCCTTCTTCTCCTGCCCCCAATCCCTCCCAGCATCAGAATCTTTTGCAATAAGTCAGCTCTTCGCATGAGGTGGCCAAAGTATTGGAGCTTCAGCTTTAGCATCATTCCTTCCAAAGAAATCCGAGGGCTGATCTCCTTCAGAATGGACTGGTTGGATCTCCTTGTAGTCCAAGGGACTCTCAAGAGTCTTCTCCAACACCACAGTTACAAAAGCATCAATTCTTCGGTGCTCAGCTTTCTTCATAGTCCAACTCTCACATCCATACATGACCACAGGAAAAACCATAGCCTTGACTAGACTGACCTTTGTTGATGAAGTAATGCCTCTGCTTTTGAATATGCTATCTAGGTTGGTCATAACTTTTCTTCCAAGGAGTAAGCGTCTTTTAATTTCATGGCTGCAGTCATCATCTGCAGTGATTTTGGAGCCCCCAGAAATAAAGTCTGACACTGTTTCCACTATTTCCCCATCTATTTCCCATGAAGTGATGGAACCGGATGCCATGATCTTTGTTTTCTGAATGTTGACCTTTAAGCCAACTTTTTCACTCTCCACTTTCACTTTCATCAGGAGGCTTTTTAGCTCCTCTTTGCTTTCTGCCGTAAGGGTGATGTCATCTGCATATCTGAGGTTATTGATAACTTCTCCTGGCAATCTTGATTCTAGCTTGTGCTCCATCCAGCCCAGCATTTCTCATGATGTACTCTGCATATAAGTTAAATAAGCAGGGTGACAATATACAGCCTTATGTACTCCTTTTCCTTTTTGGAACCAGTCTTTTGTTCCATGTCTAGTTCTAACTGTTGCTTCCTGACCTGCATATAGGTTTCTCAAGAGGCAGGTCAGGTGGTCTGGTATTCCCATCTCTTTCAGAATTTTCCACAGTTTATTGTGATCCACACAGTCAAAGGCTTTGGCATAGTCAATAAAGCAGAAATAGATGTTTTTCTGGAACTCTCTTGCTTTTTCGATGATCCAGCGGATGTTGGCAATTTGATCTCTGGTTCTTCTGCATTTTCTAAAACCAGCTTGAACATCTGGAAGTTCATGGTTCACATATTGCTGAAGCCTGGCTTGGAGAATTTTGAGCATTACTTTACTAGCATGTGAGATGAGTGCAATTGTGCGGTAGTTTGAGCATTCTTTGGTATTGCCCTTCTTTGGGATTGGAATGAAAACTGACCTTTTCCAGTCCTGTGGCCACTGCTGAGTTTTCCAAATTTACTGGCATGTTGAGTGCAGCATGTTCACAGCATCATCTTTCAGGATTTGACATAGCTCAACTAGAATTCCGTCACCTCCACTAGCTTTGTTCATAGTGATGCTTTCTAAGGCCCACTTGACTTCACATTCCAGAATGTCTGGCTCTAGAAGAGTGATCACACCATCATGATTATCCGGGTCATGAAGATCTTTTTTGTACAGTTCTTCTGTGTATTCTTGCCGCTTCTTCTTAATATCTTCTGCTTCTGTTAGGTCCATACCATTTCTGTCCTTTATCAAGCCCATCTTTGCATGAAATGTTCCCTTGGTATCTCTAATTTTCTTGACGAGATCTCTAGTCTTTCCCATTCTGTTGTTTTCCTCTATTTCTTTGCATTGATTGCTGAAGAAGGTTTTCTTATCTCTTCTTGCTATTCTTTGGAACTCTGCATTCAGATGCTTATATCTTTCCTTTTCTCCTTTGCTTTTTGCTTCTCTTCTTTTCATAGCTATTTGTAAGGCCTCCCCAGGCAGCCATTTTGCTTTTTTGCATTTCTTTTCCATGGAGATCGTCTTGATCCCTGTCTCCTGTACAGTGTCACGAACCTCATTCCATAGTTCATCAGGCACTCTGTTAGATCTAGTCCTTTAAATCTATTTCTCACTTCCACTGTATAATCATAAGGGATTTGATTTAGGTCATACCTGAATGGTCTAGTTGTTTTCCCCACTTTCTTCAATTTAAGTCTGAATTTGGCAATAAGGAGTTCATGATCTGAGCCACAGTCAGCTCCTGGTCTTGTTTTTGTTGACTGTATAGAGCTTCTCCATGTTTGGCTGCAAAGAATATAATCAATCTGATTTCGGTGTTGACCATCTGGTGATGTTCATGTGTAGAGTCTTCTCTTGTGTTGTTGGAAGAGAGTGTTTGCCATGACCAGTGCATTTTCTTGGCAAAACTCTATTAGTCTTTGCCCTGCTTCATTCCGCATTCCAAGGCCAAATTTGCCTGTTACTCTGAGTGTTTCTTGACTTCCTACTTTTGTATTCCAGTCCCCCATAAAGAAAAGGACATCTTTTTTGAGTGTTACTTCCTAAAGTTCTGAGAGCCAGATTAGGCTTCCCTTATGGCTTAGTTGGTAAAGAATCTGCCTGCAATGCGGGAGACCTGGGTTTGATCCCTGGGCTGGGAAGATCCCCTGGAGAAGGGAAAAGCTACCCACTCTAGTATTCTGGCCTGGAAAATTCCGTGGACTGTATAGTCTATGGAGCTGCAAAGAGTCAGACATGACTAAGTGACTTTCACTTCACATAGCCAGTTCATCTTTGTTAATTTTATATAGAGCAAAGTTCCTCTGTCTGTTGGGGTTTATGTTTTAACTGGCTAACACATTCTTCCCTTTTGCTCTTCCCATATAGCCAGTTCTAAAACCTAGGATCTTAGTTGTTTTAGAGCTTTAGACCTAATGATTTTAAACAAATATTTGTTGGAGGTTTGTATACTTAATTTTATCCTATTAAGTCTTCATTTTGGAATTGTACTAGAAATAAAGACAGATAGGAATTTTTATTAAATAAAACAAAGGTCAGATCTAGAAAGAAAGGTGAACAGTGTTCTAAAATGGTGGAAAAAGCCATGAAAAAGAGAACTAATAATGGGAGAAAATTGGGAGCCATAGATAGTTCTGGTAGAGATGTAGCCATATAGCTTGGGACAGAGGGATGACAGTGGCATGGAAGGTGACATGTGTCCAACTCTAATTGTTTCAGGGCTGGGTTCCAGAGGAGGCCCTGATAAGATGATCAGACGAGGTCTGCAACTGGGGTGAACTGGGGAGTTCATGTAGAGGCTTTTAAAACCCAAGGCATTTTAAAATTTCATAAAATATTTCAAACATAAAAAGTATATATATAGAATACATATATGTATAGAATCTAAATAGTAATAGTATAAAAATTTCAGAGGTGTCCCAAGCTTTGATATCACAAGCTAGGTGATAACACCTAGCTTAAGAAGTGTAGTAGCACCCATAACGTTGAAGCCTCTTGCTTATCCTAGTTCCTTCCTCCCACCATGTAATTATTGCCTTATGTTTAATATTAATCTTTTGTCTTGCTTTTACCAAGATTTTACTATTTATATATTATTAAACAATATATTATTTTCTTTTATTAATACATGCTTATGGATATTATATAAATAGTACTATATGTACTATACAAATTTACTACAATGTATTAATGCATTCTCCTATTGATGGACTTCTTTTTTCTGTATAAGTAATGCCAATGTGAACATTCTTGTTATTCTTGTTATGTTATTAGATATAACTTCTAATGCATATGTCTAAGAGTTTATGATAAACAGAAAAGTAAAATAGCGTAGTCATAAAATATATGCATCTTCAACTTTACTAGGTGATGTCAAGTAGATTTTCAATTTATACTCCCACCCACCAATAAATTATGAGAATTGTAGTGCATCACTATGACTTGCTATTTGTCAGATTTTAAAAATTTGCAGAGTATCAAATAGTGTCTCATGTGGTTTCATCTTGCATTTTCCTGATTACTAATGTAATTGGGCATCTTTTTACATGTTTATAAGCCATTCACTTCCACCTCTACTATGAAATGCATTTTCATGCCATTTGTTCAGTTTTATATGGGGTTGTTTGTCTTTCCCCAAATGATTTTTGGGAATTCTTTAAATTTTCTAAATATGAATTTACTGGTTATACACAATTCTGAAACTTTAAAATATAATCCTGTTCTGAATGGTGAGGGGAGACATCCACTCTGCTAGATAATGGATGTCCATATGCAGAATAACAAAATTTGACCCAGTACCTCATACTATATATAAAAATTAGCTTAAAATGGATCAAAGAGCTACATGCGAGAGTTAAACAATAAAACTCTTAAAATAAAACCTAGGTGTAAATCTTTGTGATCTTGAGTAAAGTAGATAAATTGGACTTTGAACTTTGACACACAAATTTGAAACTTTTGTGTGTCAAAGATGCCAACAAGAAAGTGAGAAGACAACCTGTAGAGTGGGAAAAATATTTGCAAATAATTTTATCTGTTAAGGGCCTTATATCTAGAATATATAAGGAACTTTTACAACTCACTAATAAAAGCATATAACCAAGTTAAAAAACAGACAAAGAATCTGAATAGATATTCCTCCAAAAAACATGAATATAAATAATAAGTGGATGAAGAGATGCTTAGCATCTTCAGCTGTTAGGGGAATGCAAATCAAAATCACAATGAGGAAGTACTGCACACTCAGTAAGATGGCTATAATTTAAAAAAAAAAATTAGGTGATAACTAGTATTGATGAGGATTCAGAAAAAATGGATCTCCTACAGACTGTTGATGGGAATGTAAAATGGTCTGGCCCCTTTGGAAAAAGATGTCTAGTTTCTCGAAAGGGTAAACATAGAATTTCTATATGACTCCAAAGTTCTTCTCTTGGACATTGACTTAGTCAGCTCAGGCTGCTTTAACAAGATACCATGAGCAGATAACTTAAACAACAGGCATTTATTTCTCACAGTTCTGGCGACTGGGAAGATCAAGTTTGCAGGGTCAAAAGATTTGGTTCCTGGTGAGAACCCCCTTCCTGATTTGTAGATAGCAGTCTTCTCAGTCTGTTCTCTCATGCAGGAGAGAGCAAGCTCTGGTCTCCTCTTCCCAGTTATAAGGACACTGATTGCATCATGGGGGTCCCACTGTCATGACCTTAGCTAAACCTGATTACTTCCTAAAGATGCTACCTCTGAATACCATTGCAGTGAGGGTGAGGGTTTCAGCCTGAATTTGGGGCATGGGCAAGGAGACACAGACATTCAGTCCATTATGGGCATTTAGTGAAGAAAAATGAAAACTGTGTCTGGACAAAAATTGTGCATGAATGTTCATAGCAGCATAATTCATAATAGCCAAAAAGTGGAAGCAACTCACATGTTTATCATCCGATAAACGGATAAATAAAATTGGTTTATCCATACAGTGGACTGTTATTCAGCTGTTTAAAGTAATGAAATATACATGCTATAACATGGATGAACTTTGAAAATATTGTATGATTAGATTTATATGGTTGTGTCCAGAATAGGCAGAAAACAGGCAAGTGATGGCCTAGGACTGAGGGAGGTGAGAGGTGCAGAGAAGGGAGTGTTTGGCAGTGGGTAAAGCTTTTCAGAGGGGGGCAGATTTAGTATGTTCCAAAACTCACTGTGGTGGTGGTTGTTGCCCATAGCTGTGAATATCCTAAAAACCATTGACTTATACACTTTGAATGTATAAATTGTATGGTGTGTGGTCATATCTCAATAAAGCCATTATTTTAAAAAATCTGTCCAAGTAGTGCATGGCATACGAGCCTGGGGTTTGCTAACCCAGATAGAGGATGTCTAGGAGGAATGATCCAGAATGAATGCTGTAAATGGATCCAGGAAGTCAGGGCAGAGACACGGTTCTGCCTTAGCTGGAAATGGAGAACAGCCTGGATAAGCTTGGATAATCTCTTTTTTCATTCAGAAACCTCTAGTATAAAATTCAGTTGAGTTGGGTGTCTTTGTGGGAACTGTTCTGCTATGCACAAATTTGTAAATGTGTTTTTAAACTGGTGTTATTTTGGTGGGTGATTTTTTTTTTTCTTGCATTTTCTAGTTGTCAAATGCTTGTTGGAAAATCTTGAGGAAGAAGTATCTTGGGCTGAAAATTCTCTGCTTCAGGCAGCAGCATCATTTCCAATGTATGGGCGGGTCCACTGTATAACAGGAGCTTTGCGGAAGCTGCCTCTGAAGTAAGTATATCCATCCCCCTGTCGTCTCCTGAATACTCACTTCTGAGCTTTAAACTCCTACTGGAATGTGTCTTGGGAAAGGAACATACTGCCTTAAAGATAATTAAAAATGAAAACATATATACATATACTTTTGTGTCTTACATATTTCATAGATGGCATGATTTTGAAACCCAACTTCCTTTTATCCCTTTTGTCTGTTTCCATCTGAAAATGTGGTTTGGCTTTTCATATAAATTCCTCTAACATTCTTGTTGCAGCAGCCTGCAGTTGGTGAGTGAGTGGAGACCCGTGGTGGAGAAGCTCCTTGTGACCTCCTATAGGCTCTCAGCCGTGGTGTCTCCAGTCATTCAGAGCTCCTCCCCAGAAGGCCTCATCCCCAATGACACTGATGCAGGTCAGTAAACTGAAAAAGCTAGAATTATTGTGTTTTTTCCCTTACTCATCTCTTCAGAGAGATAGGTTAAATGGGGGACAGAGACATTATTATTATGACCGGTGATATTTCTGCTTATTGGGTAATATTTTTTAACTATAAAAAAAATAACCTAGGTAAATAATCAGGTGGTCAGCAAAGTGCTTCCTTCTCTGGGGTAAATTGGATTTTATTATGTTGTCATTTTTGAATATAGCCTACCAGGTTTGTATTCTGGTTGGGACTGGGGAAGCAGGCCATATAAGTTAGAGAGCAGTTGATGGGGTTCAGTCAGAGAAAGCAGCTTGTTAGGAATCTGAGATAGGCAAAGACCACTGGACACAAAGGCCATTTAAATTAAAAAAAAAAAAAAAATGGAAGAGATGCTCAGAATGCCCAGAATTGAACTCATGAAATTTCATCTTTCTTTCCCTCCCCTCTTTTATCTTTGCAAACTGTTCTACCATAGACCTGTTTGTGCAAGTCAGGAGCTAGGGCTGCCCAACATCTCCCCTTTACTCCTTGTATCTAGCCTATCTCCACGTTCTTTCAGTGGTGCCCCTTAAATATCTGTTACATCTCTTCTTCTTTTATCTGCATCTTCTTACCTTACTGCAGGCTTTTATCCTCTCTTGTTTCCCCACATCTACTCTCATCTCCTTCCATTTCCTTTTTACTACATCCAAAGTAATCTTTTCTAGTCATATCATTTATCATGTTACACATTATCTTTACTTAACCCTTGTGCTCTGCCCATCCGCCTTCCCTTTTATTTAAAACATGTTAGTGGCTAGGTTCTATAATAATTTCACTCCGCTCCCTTGCCAGTCTTGTCTCTTAGCACTCTCCCCTTCACACAGATTTCTCCTTCATTGGAATTGTTACAATTTAACAGGGAGTTTTGTCTATGATTTCCTCCCTTGCATGTGGCACAGTGCCTGGTAGAAGTAGATATCCAATGAATAGTTGTCATAATGAATAAATCAATGAATAAACAATTGCTGCAAGTATAGGAACTGCATTCAATGCCTGCAATGTCCTAGTGGCACATGTATACACCAGTCCTCTCTTATCTAAGGGGTGGATGTTTGAAGACCCTCAGTGGATGCCTGACAGTGCAGATAGTATCCATACATATGATAACATGGTTATTCCTAAACATACATACTTATAAAATTTAACTTATAAGTTAGGCACAGTAAGAGGTTAACAGCAATAACCAGTAATAGTAAGCGTTAGTTACTCAGTTGTGTCCAACTCTTTGCAACTCCATGGACTGTAGGCCATGAGGCTCTGCTGACTCTGGCATTTCCCAGAAAGAATACTGGAGTGAGTTGCCATTCCTTTCCCTTGGGGATCTTCCCAACTCAAGGATCAAACCCAGGTCTCCTGCATTGCTGGCAGATTCTTTACCACCTGAGCCACCAGGGAAACCTCAAACCAATAATAATATAGAATAATTATAGCAGTATACTGTAGTAAAAGTTAGGTGGACGTGGTCTCTCTTTCTTTCAAAATATCTTACTGTACCGAGCCCACCCCTTCTTCTTATGATAAAATGCCTGTGTGATGAGGTGAAGTGAGATGAATGGCAAAGGTATTGTGACTCACTGTTTGTTCAGTTCAGTAGCTCAGTTGTGTCCAGCTCTTTGCGACCCCATGAATTGCAGCACACCAGGCCTCCCTGTCCATCACCAACTCCTGGAGTTCACTCAAACTCATGTCCATCGAGTCGGTGATGCCATCCAGCCATCTCATCCTCTGCCGTCCCCTTCTCCTCCTGCCCCCAATCCCTCCCAGCATCAGAGTCTTTTCCAATGAGTCAGCTCTTCGCATGGGTGGCCAAAGTATTGGAGTTTCAGCTTCAGCATCAGTCCTTCCATGAACACCCAGGACTGATCTCCTTTAGGATGGACTGGTTGGATCTTCTTGCAGTCCAAGGGACTCTCAAGAGTCTTCTCCAATACCACAGTTCAAAAGCATCAATTCTTCGGCGCTCAGCTTTCTTCACAGTCCAACTCTCACATCCATACATGACCACAGGAAAAACCATAGCCTTGACCACATGGACCTTTGTTGGCAAAGCAACGTCTCTGCTTTTGAGTATGCTATCTAGGTTGGTCATAACTTTCCTTCTATCACGATTGACCACCTAGTGATACATTAGAAGAGCATTACCTGTATCAGTGTTCCTGGATCATCAAGCCCTGACAGTGTTGATGGTGGATGTCAGCTTGTAGATGATGTTGATGGTTGAGGATCCTAGGTGGAATGGAGAGGGCCAGCGTGAGATTTCATCATGCTATTCAGGACGGCATGCAATTTAAAACTTGTGATTTCTTTATTTTTGATATTTTCCATATAATATTTTCAGATCATGGTTGACCAAGGATAACTGAAACCTGGATAAGGGAGGGGATTACTGGACCCATACTACAACAGGCCAGAAGTGGTTGACTGTTAAGGATATATACTAACAAAGTGTTCTTTTGAACATGTAGTAAATCATGAAGTAGATTTGTATTTCATGTTGAAATAAAGTTGTTGAGTGCATTTGGAACACAGATGAGAGGCTTATATTAAAAACACACTGAGTATATCATAAACACACACTGAATTATATAATACTTTGCACTGATAATGAACCTAGAGTTGTGTGCTTGCATAGAGAATGTTATGTTTTGTTCTTTACTGAAAATGAGCTGGCAGGTTGGTGACGGTTTATGATGTGTGTGTGTGTGTGCTTAGTCATGTCCGACACTTTGCGACCCCATGGACTGTAGCCCGCCAGGCGCCTCTGTCCATGGGATTTCCCAGGCAAGAATACTGGAGTGCGTTGCCATTTCCTCTGTCAGGGTACTTCCCCACCCGGGGATTGATCCCACATCTCTTGCATCTCCTGCATTGTCAGGTGTGTTCTTTACCAGCTGATACACCAGTGAAGCCCCAGTTTATGATACTAATAAGATATAGATTTATTTTGGCTGATAGACTAAATACTAAAACTTTTTGGATTAGTTTTCCTACTTAAGCAGTGTATAGGAATAAAGACCATCCAGTCTGATAGCTAATATTTGGATCAGGCGAGTACCAATATATTTTGGATGAGAAATTTGGAATGTTTGTCACCAATTATAGGTAGGGCCTTCAGAGTATGCTAAAGTTCTGTTTGTTATTAAAGTTTTAAAATATCTTCAACTTAAAAACTGTCTATAGTTCACTGACTTTTCCTTAATTTTGCATTTTCTTTTTTCCTCTGATTGTCTCCATTTTTCTTGTATCTTTCCCATGTTATCTACTGTGCATTCTGAATTTTTTGGTAAAAGTCTTCCCTGAGCGCCACAGAAATGAATGAGTAGGGCTCTTAAAATTTTATTCTAGTTATCCTTCTGTTTTTTCTTAGTCTTTCTGTGGTTTGTTTTGGGGCCAGTGCTGTTTTTTTCATGGCCATCAAAATTTGTTTTGGGCAAAATTTCATGGAAGCCATGAGCAAACATAAGATGTTGGCTGAATCACTTCAAGAGCAGTTTGGGTCTTTGTATTTCCTATAATACTTAAAATATGAGTGTATATTAATAGGTATACAGCAAATACTCATTCTTTGATTTGTTAATTGGTTTCCTGTTACCTGTTGTTATTTTCCTTAAAAAAATCTGAGCCTGGCTAGCGCTTTATTACCTAGTCATCCATAAATTCTTTCAGCCCATGTTACTGAACCTCTATGAGGCAGTTTCTGTTCTAGGCATTAACCATTCAACAGTGAACAAAGTCTTACATTCATGGAGTTTACATTCCCTAGTCCAGTGAGTGCTTACAAAATAAAAAATGAAGTTAAATATAATAGTAGGACTGTAAATCTTACTTAGAAAGCAGTATGTTGCTATGCATCTCAAAGTCAGCTATGGAGTTTTTATGATATTCCTGGGCTAGAAAAGATCGTTTTTGTAGGTGATGGGGCTTCTTATCTGTTTAGAGAAAATTCATTGAAGTGTACTGCTCTTCCTTCATCTGTTTGGGTGCTGTGTTTAAGATTCTTAGACAACACTAAGAAAAGCCATGTCAGATGGCAGCTTTTGTCTGTGGACAATTTCTGTTGTGGTTTTTGGTCCAATTTTCACCCTACTTAAAGTATTCGCTGTATTTTCAAAGTACATTCAAGTATCATGAAGACTTTATATAAATAATTTTTACATTATCCACCCTGTGAGTCCCTTCTTATAGTGCTAATCATCAAGAATTAAAAGTTACAAAATTTTTGAGGGCAAATGACCCTCAAGGGATACCTGCATCTGATATGGAACTGGGGTTTTATGTAATCTTGTCTTTCTCCCTTAGAGTCAGCAAGCCGTTTGCACAGGATTCTGAATGAGATTCAGCCACGAGATACTAATGATTATTTCAGTCGAGCCAAAATATTGAAAGAATGTGGTAGCTTTGATTTAGAGGACTTGAGTGCCAGTGTACCGAATATTGATACTTCTGCAGAAATCAAAGGTATATGTAAAATCAGTACTGGATTCAATATTTAAGTGACAAAATGTGCAAGATGCTCTTTTCCTGTAGTAAATCAGGGGCTGCAGATGTATGCAGGACTGTGGAGAAAATAAGGTCTTTTTTGAGCTTATAATGATTTATTTTGGGGAATGAGTTTATAAAACTTTTACCAGAAATTGCTGTGCCTCAGTCCAGCATATAAGGTGCTTCAACAAAAAGCCTTTGAATCCTGAAACCTCTCTTGACAGCCAGGTGATGTAGGAACAGTGATGCACAGTGAGCTTGGGTTTGGGCAGCACTCCGCTTCTCCCAGCAGTATGGTCTGATGCTGTGAGCGTCCTTACAGTCAGTCAGGCAGCCTTTTAAAGGAAACACGTTTGTGACTTATTAAAATGTGAGCTACTCTTTTCACCAGGACTTCAGAATTCTAATTCTTACTGTTTGTCTTCTCAGTTATTCTTTTATAAAATTTTCTTTAATGCTATAAAAAGTTATCAGGAGCAGTAATATCTTATTGGTTTAGAACATATTATATGTTCTCCACTAGATGGGGATATTGTCTTATAAAAATTTCTCTGTTTTTTAAAAAATTATATAAATGTATGCTTGTAATCGTTTCAAATAATTCAGAGGTAAATGCGAGCTAAAAACAAATTAACTTCATTTTTTTTCATTTCCTTATTTCCTCTCCAATCCTACTTCTTCCTTTCTAAGTGTATATGTTTCAGACCTATTTGATGTATTTAAGTGTATGTATTGACACATTATCCTTTGAGTTTAGCAGACTTTTAAAAGACAAAAGGGATTATGTTAAAGAGATTATTTTGTTAACTTACCTTTTAAATTTAATAGTTTGTTTTGGATTTTTTTTTAATGTCAGTACAAAAATATCCTAAAGCTAGAAAAAGAGAGTAAAGATTATAGCTAATCGACTATGGAATTTAAGTATATTTAGAAAGATAATTTGTATATTCCTTTGAAAGGAAAGTCATATCCTGTTATTCTACTGACGTAGCAACCACCCCCCCCGAAACAAATAGTAAAGTATATTTATTATAGTCATATTTTATGGATGACTGAAAGGCGGAAAGAGTTGATTCCATTAATTTCCAAAAGTTAGAGTTTGGTTTTAGAATACTACCGTTTTTATTTTTCAATTTACCTTGAATATGGTTATATTAAAGAAAATACTTAGAGGGTGATTCCGACCCATAGCACATGCCCGACAAGTGTTAGTTATTTTCTCTTGAATAAATATAGCATATGACAAATTGGTTTGTTCAAACAGATTATTCTTGGGAAAATTATGAATAAGCTTGTTCTAAGAAACCTGGGATGTGAGTAATCAAGTGTCTAGTGTTGCAATAGTTTTTTTATTTTTTTAAGGTAAAGAAGGAAAAACATGTGACGTAACCGCTCAGATGGTGCTGGGTGTTGTTGGAGAAGCATGAAGGAAGTTGCTTTACTCTTAGGCTCACTGTGCCAGCTTCTACCCATGCGGTCTGTGCCAGAGTCTCCTGATGGATTGTTGACGGTGGACCAGGTAGGGTAGACGTTGATTCTACTTGGTATAATCTCTGGTCAAAGCATATATCCCAAACTTTTATTTATAACCCAACTTAAACAAATTTTTTGGAAACATTTTTCTCGAATAAAATCTTACAGATGTCAGCTGAAGAAGGTTCACTAATGTATAGAAATTGGACCTTGCAATACATTTCCAAACTTTGGCATTTTTAGAAATGTTTTTAGTTTTCTATGTTATATAAATAATGATAGCTCTTACCTCACTTTTAAGTTCAGTATTATCATTTGAATTTTTGTGTCTCCATTGAATACACACAAACTTCAAATTTAAATGAAATCGTCTGTTTAGTAAAACTCCACAAACCTCTTAAATTTTGGAAAGAAAAAAAATATACATGTATAGGTTAATTATGGATCTCATGGTTCTCTCTGCATTGATGATAAAGTTATATAGTTACTTTGGTTTTTTTGGCTGACTTTTATTTTAAGACCACAAAGTTAGTTCACCATCTGGGACTGTTCAAGGGACTTGAGTGCAGTGTTTACAAGAAATTAGCTTACCACAAGCATTTCATTTGGAAATATTTTAGATTTATTAGATTTCTGTTTTTAATTGATTCCCTCTTCCTTTCCATATGGTTTCAACAAATCCATTTCCCACCATTTTCCAGCAAAGATATATAACATGTACTTTCATTTTTAACCTTTTTCAAATAAAGATAATTTTTCCTGTAGGGTGTTACGACATCTAAGAACAAAACAAATATTGTAGTATGCTAATACTGATTATTTCTATAATAACCATGTGACCAGTACCATGGAAATAATGCTAATATTTTTATTCTCACACTCGCTGTGGCTAATGTGCTCGCATCTGGTTAACAGCTGGGCATGTGATGTTGCAAGGCTCTGAGATGGAGAGCGGTAAGGGGAACAGGACGCTGCCGGCTTCATCATGTTCCATATTCTCTTCCAAATCAAATAGGCGTTAGTGTCCTAGCGTTGCTTGCAGTCCTTGCTGGTGACTGGCTAGAGTGCCAATGCCAACATCTTTGCTGAGGAATCCAGCTATGATTAATGATTACTTCACTGATGTTCACCATCTCACTAAGAAGTAAACATGGGCTAGAGCCCCTTGACTCCTCAGCTTTTCAAGGACAAGTTAAAACATCTAGTTTTGGGGTTTATTGGCCTGTGTTTTATAAAAAGAAAATTAAGGGAAACATTGTTTTAATTTTAATGTAACTGAGAAAGACCTGAAAGCTTCCTGTGAAAATCATTTTGACTTGACACCTTTTGTAGGACATCCAAATCTTATGAAGTTATGTGGGATATCCAGGTTAAAACTGGGGATTAATTTTTAAAAATTGGAAAATAATATAAACTAGACAAGATGTTTGTGACAACAACAACAACAAAGAGAGGCTGTTACAAACCAAAGAACTGTTCTGATAACTGTTTTCTTGAATAAGAAATAGAATCCTGTTTTTCTGTGAAATACTCATTTTCATTCTAATGAGGTCTGGTCATTTCTCCATGTCACCATTCACATGGCCACCCGACAAATATTTAATGACTGAGTGAGGGACCAAGAGTGTATGTGATAGCACTGTTCTGGCATTGAAACCCTGCCCTCTTTGGAAAACTTGAATCTTGATCACCTTCAATTTTACTAAAAAAATTTCAATTAAAAAAAAAAATTAAAATGCTCCTGAAAGTGTGGGAGCATTTAGACAATGAACTCTAAAGTCACCAAGAAATTAGTGTTATTTGTATTATAGAGGATTCCTGCTTTTAAACGTAAAATTTTGTTCCATGAAATTCCTTTAAACATACTCCCTCGTACTTAGTACTCTTAAGAGTTAAAAATATAAACAACAGAGAAGAATGTAGTTTGCACTGGAGTGGCAGGACCAGGCCTAGGGAGTCTGCGTTCCTTCCGGGTCACAGACCTTCTGGGCACATAGTGGCAGAGCCTCAGATTTAAGAATCAACAGCATAGGTGAATGCTACCGCCAGAGACCTGCAGAGACAAAGGTGACTTGCAGGCAGAATGCTCCCTGTTTGAGGAGAAAATTGCGAATTTGGATTTTTACTCCTGAGAATTATAAAAACCATGATCTGCTTTTCTCTCCATGGATGAGGGAAGCTGTTCTATAGATCCTGAAATACTGATGTTCAGCCTCATGCTTTTCTTGTTCCCCACTCACCCTTCACTCTTGGAAAAGTAATAGGATTGCACTACAACTGGGAATTTGAGGTCTCACATGTAGATGGAGGGCTGGATTTCTTTTGGAAACTCAGCTCCTTGAAGCCCATCCTGGTTTGACAGCCCTTTGACAGCTTCAATCCCCCATGCATAAAGATGCTTTTAACAGGCCAGCAGGTAGTGAAACTCCAATTTGGGGATTTTTGCTGCTGTTCGAGGAGAGGAGCTGGTGCTTGTTTATAATTCTGAGTATATAATACACAGACTCCTCGCTGGAAGGATCACAGAGATGATATTATCCAGCTCCCTTGCACAAGGGGAGACTGAAGCCTTTGGATGTTACCTCGTTTGCCCAAGATCACAAAGCTGGTTTGTGGCAACTCTGGTATAGGAACCCGATTCTGCTGCTTCCCAGCCTCTGTTCCGTCACGACATAGTGCCACCTTTGTTCTGCATGGCTCCTTTAATCTTTCTTTAAATTTAATTTTCCCAGCTTCCCATAGCCAGCCAGATTTTTGCAAGTAGTGGGTAGTCAGGTAACTTGCCACTGAACTTTTTAGCAAATGAGCCTTCCCTCGATGACTGCTTATGAAGCAGTGTGTCCTCCATGACTTCAGCAAGAGGAAAATGTGTTCATTCAGAGGCACGTCTGACCTTCCTCCTGTGCTGTAATCATGAAATGAAAGGTTCTTTCATAAGGTCCCTGTCCCAGAGGCAGAGATAAAACCAGGTTTGAGGGATGTAAGTTGAGACCCTAGAAGGTGAGCAGTGCCTGCAACCTTATCTTACCACTTCCTGACTGGTTTGTGTCTGGGCTTTGAGCTGGAAGCTTTGCTTGATACATTGTTGGTCCTCTTTCCGTGGGATATTGGATACTGAGTACCCACTGATTTTCTTAAACAACTTCCTCTACCTGGGCCATCAGTTCATCTCTTTATATACTTCTCCTAATATTCCTAAAAAGAAGCTTCTGGGTAGAATTTTTAATGTCTGCTTTCCCCTTGCTAGTAATTATTGCCCCAGAAATCACATGAATAAAAATAATTACCTGTTTGAGCTATTAGAAATGGGCAATTTAAAAAACTTCTACTTTAGATGCCGTTGTAATTTTCATATACATTTCCTCATCAGTGCCTTTTGTTTCTGTTTTTGTTAATGAGCTACAAATGGGATATATGTTTATTAGTATTCATCAGTCTTCAAGAGATTGCTTCTGTATTTTCTTCTACCAAGGTTTAGTTTTTAGAAATCAGTTCAAAGTATTTATTGAACTGTACTGAATGCAGGCTACACGGTTATGATACTGGGATGTGAAGTTGAGCATGAAATCACATCATTTAGTTAACTATATATTGACTGCCTTACTCCATGAGTTGTGGCAACATTAAGAAATATAATATGTGGTTCTCTGACTTCAAAGGGCTTAGAAGTGTAGTAAGAGATTCAGGACAGAATTTCCTTTCAGAAAGTCAGGCTGAAGGGCAACTGTTAAAGTGGCACATGGTTAAGAATTTGCCAGAAGACAAAGAATAAACGTTCTGATGGGAGGGTGCCTGAATACCAGGAAACCATCATCTTTGTTATCATTATGTAGGAGGACAATGTTTGGGCTTTGAAGAAATCCCAGATGTTAGTAAGAAATCACAGTGGTAGAGAATGTCCAGTGTAAAACGTTATCTTACTATACTGCAAACTTTTATGAACAATTCTATTTAACCAAAGTGGAATTAGAAACTCCTGTTGACATTCCTAAGGTTGTAAGGAATGGCTGTGTCTTAGGGTAAATTGAAGACTTGAGTGAGTGTGTGTGTTAGTCGCTCTGTCGTCTCTGACTCTTTGCGACCCCATGGACTGTAGCCCACCAGGCTCCTCAGTTTATGTGATTCTCCAAGCAGAAATACTGGAGTGGGTACCATTCCCTTCTCCAGGGTATCTTCCTGACCCAGAAATCGAAACCAGGTCTCCCACATTGCAGGCAGATTCTTTACCATCTGAGCCACCAGGGAAGCCCTAAGAATACTAGAGTGGGTAGCCATTCCGTTCTTCAGGGGATCTTCCTGACCCAGGGATCAAACTTGGGTCTGTCACATTGCAGCCAGATTCTTTACCATCTGAGCCACCAGAGAAGGTTTAGGGAAATTAATTAAGGTTTTAAGGATTAAGTCTCACTACCTCATGACACAAAATAAAAACAAAAATTGACATTTAGCAATATTGCTTGCTACTCTCTGCAAGGTACTCTGCTAAATGCTTATATGCGTAATCTCATTTATTTATTAGAATAATCCTGTGAAGTAGGTTCTAGTTTTATCCCCATTTCACAGACGAGGGAACTCTGTTACATAATTAGCTTGTATTGATAAGGAAGCTGAGTCGGGTACCTAAACCCAGACTTCTTGTCTCCAGCATCCCAGATCTTGCCCACTGCACATGCTCTTTGTAGAAATGTCCCACCTGTATACTTCAATCTGTTTTAGCCTTTCTAACTTGTAGTGAAGGGAATTAGCTTTTATTTATTTAGTTTTTACTATATTTCCCTCTACTATTTAGATAAAGAACAAATGAAAAATGTATTTACATTTTTCCTTTGTGGAGTTCATGCTTTAGATGAACATTTATATTGCTCCTCTGTTTAGTCCATTGTTGAATTATAGGTGCCTAGAGATGTGGCATGTCCCCTGTGGAAATTTACACCCTGTAAATCCACAAAGCATGTTAATTTGTCTATAGTATAGAAGTAGGTTTTATGGAAAGTTAGAGCCAGAATATACTAAACTTTAAAAGGTAGTGTTGTTCAGTCACTAATTGTGTCTGACGTTTTGCTACCCCATGGACTGCAGCACATCAGGCTTCCCTGTCCTTCCCTATCTCCCAGAGTTTGCTCAAATTCAGGTCCATTGAGTCGGTGATGTCATCCAGCCATCTCATCCTCTGTCATCCCCCTCTCTTCCTGCCTTCAATCTTTCCCAGCATCAGGGTCTTTTCCAGTGAGTTGGCTGTTTGCATCAGGTGGCCAAAGTATTGGAGCTTCAGCTTTAGCCATCAGTCCTCTCAATGAATATTCAGGGTTGATTTCCTTTAGGATTGACTGTTTTGACCTCCTTGCTGTCCAGAGGACTCTCAAGAGTCTTCAGTGCCACAGTTTGAAAACCTCAGTTCTTCAGCGCTCAGCCTTCTTTATGGTCCAGCTCTCACATCCATACAGGACTATTGGAAAAACCATAGCTTTGACTATATGGACCTTTGTTGGCAAAATGATGTCTCTCCTTTTAAACACACTGTCTAGGTTTATTGTAGCTTTTCTTTGGTGACCAGAACCATCCCCCAAAGAGCTAGTGACTAGAATTTAATTTTAAGACTAGAGATAAGTGGCCTTTGGAAAAATTTTTATTGATACTTTAATTCCCTTTCAAAAAATCTGAGATATGTATTATTTATTAAGAAAATATTTTATAAAGATATCATCTATGAGAAAAGAAATGTTTTGAGGCTTTCTTGGTGGTTCAGTGGTAAAAAGTCCTCCTGCACTGCAGGAGACACAGGTTTGACCCCGGTCTGGTAAGATCCCACATGCCGTGGAGCAGCTAAGCCTGTATGGCATGACTATTGAGCCTGTGCTCTAAAGCCTGGGAGCCACAACTGATGAAGCCCGCGTGCCCTAGAGCCTGTACTCTGCAACAGAAGAAACCACCGCAGTGAGAAGCTGGTGCACTAGCTCCTGCTCCCCGCAATTAGAGGAAAGCCCATGTAGTAATGAAGACCCAGCACAGTGAAAAAAATATAAATAAAAAAGAAAGAAATGTTTTTGCGAACTTTAAATAGCAGGTAGTATCAAATAGATTAAAAGACAATGAATTTTCAGAGGACTGTTTTGTTGTTTTAATTAAATTAAAAAATTATTTTTCAGATTCTACTATTGTTGTAAGTTTCTGCAGAGTTAAATATGTTCCCTGTACTCTGTTCATCCAAGGGAAGGCATGGCTCCTTTTCCTTGTCCAGCTACTCATGGACTACTTTGCCAGGTTGACCCCTCCCACTCCTTGTGTGATAGGTATACAACCCTGTCTTCTTCCACTGTTTTCTAGTATTCAGCTAGGTCTGCTATCAATCACCTGTATAGTCTGTGTTCATTCAAATAAAAAGACCCCATGAAGTATCTGGGAGGTAACAGGTACTTAATAAGTGTTTGTTCATTCAAATATCCCAGCTCTTTCTTATGTTAGTTGTCTTTTTCTATATTGAGTCACCCAAGTATAACCTGTTTAAGGTCTAGCCATTAATCTTCAGTTCAATTCAGTCACTCAGTTGTGTCCAACTCTTTGCGACCCCATGGACTGCAGCACACCAGCCTTCCCTGCCCATCAACACCTCCTGGAGCCTGCTCAAACTCATGTCCATCGATGCCATCCAACCATCTCATCCTCTTTCGTCCCCTTCTCCTGCCTTCAATCTTTCCCAGCATCAGGGTCTTTTCCAGTGGGTCAGTTCTTCACATCAAGCCATTAATCTTACTGTAATAATTTATTTCAGTGTAAAGAGAACTTTCATTTCTTAGTGCAGTTAAGCTCCTGATAGGTGCCATCCAGCATATTGATTTTCTCTGAACTGAAAGCCTTCTCAGGACAGCTGTCTTGTTTTGTTCTTTGTCTACCCAACACTGAGCTACTAAGCATCTGACAGAGTGCTAAAGAAGTACTTACTATCTGATTAATAGAAATATACTCTCTTTAAAGGGAAAAATTCATATTAAGCCTTGATATTACCTAGGTAGGTTTGCTGGGAAATTAAGTGCAAATTGAAATAAGAAAAACCGTCTACTTCTCATGTATATCTTTAGAATCTCGTACTGTTTCTGAGGCCAGGAGTACCTAGGGTTGAGAAGAGAGACCATCTACTTGTCTCATTCACTTTGAGGTCTTTGATTTTATAATATGCTTTTTGGTTTAGGCCCCTTTAAAGGGAATTAAGGTAAAGGAAGCAAGGAACATCTGATCTTTCTTTGAGAACTAGATTGTAAATCCACAGAGAAGCACTTGACCGGGAACATTCATTTTCCTGAAGTATGTTTTAATATCTATAATATTAAAAAAATTCAGGATATAGAGAGACTTCGTCTCTATGACTTCCTGTTTTTATATTTTGTTCCTTAAAACACCTTCTTAGAAATCTTCTTTAGTTTTTCGAGTAATGGAAATGATGGTCATAACCAGTTAAGTAACTGATATTTCTTTTGGTCCTATTTTGTAAGGTTATTGAGCTACAGGTCTGTCTTGGGGGTTAAATATAGATTTAGTGCTTGATAATTCTGTTCAAAATATACTCTGAAATTACATATTGAAGGTAAAAGGATAAGGCTTGCCCTGACAACTAGTGAAAGTCACTCAGTCGTGTCCGACTCCAGGCCAGAATACTGGAGTGGGTAGCCTTTCCCATCTCCAGGTGACAACTAGTAGTATGTAGCTTATCAAAAATATTAAAAATTAGGGGTATCATCAGATCTTCATCTGAAAACTATAGCTGAAGAGCACAACATGCCACTCTTTGATGATATTGAAGTGTTTTAAACTTAAATAGATTTAAAACTTCTGTTGTAGCCTGCTTCTTTGGTTCTTTCTTGACCTCATGTCTGATTCTTATATCTCTAAATGTATCACCCATCTTTCTATAATTGTACATTTTTTGAGTTTAGAATATGTCTTTACCTTTTCTCTGTTTGGAAGCCCCTATGGAGCTCACATTGAATGAATGGGTTTATAAGTTAAGAGTATGCTGAGCTTTTAGATTTGTTAACTCACTTTAATACACAATCTATGAGGCAAGTGCTATTATTATTATTCCCAGTTTATAGATGAGGAGACTGAGGCAGTTGCCATGGTCACATGTTTAACTGCTCTTTCTACTATTTATCATCTCTAATGTGTGCAGAACACCAGTCACTGTACTAGGGTAGAAGTTGTTTCTGGATAAACTTGTGTGAGCTATTTGGGGTAAGCTTACTTTTTCACCATTCTGTGACCTGCTGGGAAGACCTGGATCAAGAGGTACTGAGGTTGTATACAGCATCTTGATTTTCTAAAGCTGATCAGCTACCAAATCTTATGGTATAAAAGTACAATCAACTCACTCATTAACAGTTCATGCTGTACAGAACCTCATCAGCAACTGTCAGTCATGTCTTCTTTAAAACATTATCATATTTGTTAATTGTTTAAACTTGCATGGAGAAAGGCATCATGTAGGAAAGTGATGGGGTAGCATACTGGAAAGCTCCATGCTTCTGACTCAGAGTGAAGCCTGTCAATTTTCAGGAGGCCCTTTGCCCTAAATTTTGCATGGCCATTAAAGTGTGTGTGTGTGTGTGTGTGTGTGTATAAAAAGTTAATTTTGGGGAAATATTGTTTAATAGATTGGAGTTTTAGTTTGGGAAGATGAAAAATTCTGTAGATAGATGGTGGTTGTGCAACAGAGTGAATATACTGAACGCCACTGAACTGTAAACCTAAGAATGGTTAAAATGGTAAAATTTATGTATATTTTAGCCATAATAGAAAAAAAATTTTTGAAGAGGGAAAAAATAGGTAATTATTTCACCTAGGCCTAGGTGAGTGAAGGTTGTCACTTTTTGTGATTTGCTGTTGGTATTGAATGATATGAGCTAACAGAAAACAGCAAGGTCTGTGAAGCTGGCATAGGGAGGCAGGTCTAGCGTAGCTATTAAACCTTGGTCAACTCTGGAGCCAAATTGCCTAGGTTTATGTGCTGTTTCTACCATCTACTTGCTGTGTGACCTTGAATAAGTTACTTGGTCTTTCTGGGCCTCATTTTCCCCATCGTAAAGTGGAGATCATAATAGTGCTTCTTTCATGGCTTTATTGTGGGAATCAGTTGTGATATGTCAAAATACTTAAAATATTAACTGTTGCATAGTACGTGCTAAACAGACATCTAGACCTCAGTTTGAAGTGGTTACTGACATAAATACACCCGTCAGTGTAAACCTAAGTTGAATATTTATCTTTTTATTTTGTTTTGAAGGTAAAAGAAATAGGAGATTACTTTAAACAACACCTTTTACAGTCCAGGCACAGAGGAGCATTTGAACTGGCTTACACTGGCTTTGTGAAACTCACTGAAATCCTAAACAGGTAAAACAAAGCAAATATCCCTTTGTGTATGTTTTAAAAAGACTACATGTACAAGCCATGTGCTTGAAGTAGAATTTAGCTATGTCTTTTGATGTTTAAAAGAGTAAAACTTAGTTGGCTTCAAAACTCTTGGAAGAAATTGTTTTCTTAGGTTTCACCATATGATTTACTGCAGATGATGGAGTGAAATGTCCAAACCGAGTTGCTCTCTCATTGAAAGGTGATTTGACGCAAACTCAAAGATCTTACTAAAAATAGCTTTGAAGTTTAACATTTATTTTCATTGAATGAAATCACTGTTTTGTCTGTTTGAAAATTATTTGGCTTGTGGAATGAAATAAGCCCTCCAGTTTTTTGGATTTGTGTACATTACAGGCAGAGAAATACTTAAGGATTTTGTGTTTTTATTCGTAATTTTATCTTGTAGAAAAATGTAAAAGAACACTAAATAGACCAAAAAATATAAAAGATTTTCCCACTTACTTGGAAAAATACTCAGGTAGATTTCATATATTTAGCCAAGTGTTTTTTTTTTTTTTTTACATTATAGGTGCTGGCTGATAATTTCATTCATTCATATAATAGATTTCCTCCAAAGAGCTTGTGAGGAAACCTTAAATTACTTAATGACTAAGTGTTCATGGCAAGTGTTCTCTAAATAAAGGTAGTATTTTCCAAGAAAACATTTCCATTGCCTGGAAACTTTTTGAAATGAAGCAGAGTTCTGCCAGCCTTGTAGCCTCAGCAAACATTTTATTTTGGGCCGTTAAACATCTACTCCTTGAATATTTTTGAAACACTTTTTCACACTCCTGGTAAAAACATTTATAAAACATTTCGACAGTTATGAGCTGCACAGAATATCTTTAAATGATACATTTTTAAATGTCCCTGATATCAAACTGCTGATCTTGAAAATATTTTCTTATCTTTGCAACTCTTTCTTTCCAGTGTAGAGATGACTTAAGAATATTTTTTTTCTCGCAGCACAATCCACTTCACTCCTTTCAAATCAATTAGCAAATGTATGTATTGAACACTAGCTGTGTGTTTAGTCCTATGCTTGGTTTGGAGGTTGAAATACTTCTTTATGAGACAAGCTTCTTGCTCTCAAAGAGCTTATGGTTTAGTTGGGGAAATAAGCAGGGATAAAATTCACAATATTTAACAAATGGTATGTCATGGGCACTGACTGGTCAGAACAGACAGTGGCTGTAAGCACCCAGCATTGCTGTCTGTATGGATGTGTATCAGCTCAATACGAGCTTGGAAAGTGAGACCAAGACACTTGAACAAGATGATCCAATATAATTGTCAAAATTTGGGCGAAATTTGCAAAGTCTGTAGGAAGAGCAGAGAGAAAGCAACAAGGATAGGCTCGTAGGGCTTAATGGAGGAGGTAGAATTTGTGCTAACACATGAGTAAGGTTTAAGTAGATAGGAGGAGAAAGGAGGAGACTTTATAAGTAAATACTGAGAGGCTATAACCAGCCTGCCAGATTGTTAGGTGAGTAAGTGAGCCAGCCTGATTGTCGCGGTGGTGGTAGAGTTATTAGGCAATAACATCCAGTTGAATAGAAAAAGCCTTATTATGTATGGATGCCTAGAAAACAGAGTCGCTATAGTAGGGATGGAAAGAGGCACTGAACATTCTTTAAATCTGAAACAGATCTCAGGAGGCATGTAGAATAGAGAAATAGAAATAATCTATGACACAAGGTCTTAGTTCTGCTGGCAGTGAGATTGTATAAAATTGAATCTCCTTAGCCTCTGGTCTCTTTATCTATAAAGTAGGAAGAGAATATTTGCCCTATTGACGGATCTCTCTGGTCTTTCTTATATGGATCAAGTAAAATGGATATTTATGAAGATCCTTTCACATTATAAAGTTTTCTACAAGTGTAAAACATTATGAGATTGATGTTGGTTATGGTGTTGGTACATCAAAGTAGTTTTACAGTTGGAAGTGTTAGGTTAGATAGATTGTAATGACAGATAGTAGTGAGGAGAGCCTGGCATCAGCTATTAATAATCTAGAGCAGAGGTGATATAAGCTTTGATGATGGCTCTATGAATGGAGGGAAAGAAGTGACATCTCAATTAATGTTTAGCCTCATGTAGTAACAACTCTACACAAGACATTGTGAATGCTTAGAAGGGAGGCCGTGGACATCTCTTATTTTATGATTTTATGTGTCAAGAATTAGGGCAGTGCATACCTGAGTGATTTTTCTTCTTGGGGTATTTACTGAATTCAGTTGGTGGTATTCAGCTGACAGATGAACTGCTCAGGAGGTCCAAGACAGGTTTATTCACATTATGGCACCTTGGTGGAATAACCAGAATATAGGGCCTCGTTTGGACTGCATGTGGCCTTTCAGCATGGCAGTTGTGGGGTAGCTGAAATTCTTATATGGCAGCTGGCTTCCTCTAGAGAGAGGTTTCCAAGAGGACCGGGAAGAAACTGCATGGCCTTTCTGACCTGGCCTTGGAAGTCTCATAGCATTACTTCAGTTACATTGTTTTGGTTCTAAGTGAGTCTTAAAGCCAGTTGGATTCAAGGGCAGGGGCATTCGACTTACACTTTACCATTGGATGGTAAAGTGGCAAGATTATATTGTAGAAATACACTTGGATGGGAGATATAGTGGGGGCCATCTTTGAAGAATGCAATCTGGCACGTGAAGCAAACAGAATGTGTGTAATGAATGTCCCCAGGGAGTCCATGACTGTTCCTGTGGTTTAATTCCTAGTGACCAGAAAAGTGGAATTGATGTTAACAAAAGCAAGGGGACTGAAAGGGGATTTGTTTGAAAAGATGACTAAGTTTGTTTTGTATGTGTTGAGTGTGAGATGATGGTGGCATATCCTGGTGAAAATATTTAAGTCATAACTGGGAGATGGATTAGTTTGGGTAATATTACAGAAACGGAGATATCTTCTGAGCTGTCTTCATAAATATCATAGTATGATTGCAGTCTTTAGGGAAAAACTTAAAAGGAGAAAAGAACAAAAGACCAGGGACAGAGGCTTTTCCACTACTGTATTGTGTAGTTGAAAGTACAATTGAAGGCATTCCAAATAAATGGAGTAGGAAGACAAAGCGAGGCCCAGTGCCTAGCATTGCAGCCACCCCTAATCTGCATTAAAGAGCTCCTCATGGCTGTCACTATTGGCTTTTAACCAACCTGTTATGAGTTCCCAACTGTTGCTTCCAAACCAAGTGGTTCTTGATCCCTTTGGAGACATCTCAGATCTGCTGAACAGAATGTTTTACAGAGAACATCTTTGCAGTATGTGTGGCTTCCTTTTGTTTTTATTTTTAAAAGAAAAATGTGTTTCTTTTGGATCTTTTTGAAAGCTTTTAAGTTATGAAAAAGTTATTTAGGCATACAGAGTTTTTAAAGTTTGCAGAAAGAAATCTGGACTTTCATGAAAATCCACTGAAATGGAGGCCAACTGCTGGCCACCTCTTGAACTACAGCTGTGTGAAGGAAGCAAGCACTTAAAGAGATTAATGGGTAAATAACAGAAGAGTTAAACATGAACCACATTGTTTGAATTGGTTTTTAATAAGATTATTCAGAATGTCTTCAAATGTAAACTGACTTCACCATTAAACAATCATCTAAGAATAAATAGGAGTGGGAGACACTATTCTTTATTCTGGGAATTTTTTGAAAGTAACACTTGCACACACACACACAAACTTAATATGTTGAGTTAATTTTCTCAGATTCTAAGAATCTGATTTGTTATATGTTGCTTTCTGTTTAAAATTTGATGAAATATTCATATACTCTTTAAAAAAATAATCACCTTCCTATGCATAATTCCTGCTTAAGCATTTGATTAGTGGTTAAATGCATTAACGTTACAACTGTAAATTCAGGTTTCTGATGAAATTCATGTATGCTTATTTATGTGCTGTCATTTTAGTATTTCAGGTTATTCTTTCAATGAAAATGAACAGAATCCTAAACTAGAGTGCTAACCAGGGAATCTAACTTTCATTTATTCAACCAGAAATTAAAAGCTTAACTCTTAAGGGGATTAAATTGTTCTGTAATTCTAAATCTAGAAGGAAGGTTCATGAGTACTTGACATTGTCTTGCTCTTTATTTTTTTGAATTGCTTTGCTTATTGAAAAGTAGCTTAATCCATGAATATTTACTGCACTAATTACAATCAGTTTCACATTATTGGCCTGAAAAACTGAACTGCTGACATTTAGCAATTTTTGTCATAGAATGCTAGTGCTGACTTATGGACATCAACAATTACAGTGGACAGAAGTAATTTTTATATGTATTTTAACTTTCATGAATTAATTATAACTACTACAATTCAAATTCAACAGAAAACTTCTTATACACCTTTGGAATATAATAATAAAAAATAATTTCACTCTACTGGAGACTGAAAGATCAAGTCTCTAAAGAATATGCAATTGAGGAAGAAATAAATGTAGAACATAATGTAGAGGTCTGGGGAAAAGTCATTCAATGCTAAATTAAAAAACATATATATGATCTTCTCTCAGCCTTATTTTCATCTCCTTTGGCAAAAGTGTCTAAGATACTTTTTATTTCTGAGTATCCTATGATTTTTATTTGAAATATTAATAATTAAAGAAGAACAAATTAAGTGGTCATCCACTCTTGGAAGCCATAATAATACTTTATATAGGTAAAAAAAAAAATCCTTTAAATCTGCTATTTCTATAGTAGATTAGAAGGATTTGAGGAAAACTAGGATGTCTTAATGATTTTTTTCTTTTTTAGAATGTCTTAATGTTTAAAATCTAAATCTTTGTGTCTTTGACTTGTGATCCTTGAATTTCTATTTTTAAGTCCACCCGTAGTTGCATAAGATGTTACCTTCTTTCTGGAACCTTGAATACTCATTTTTTTTTAAAGTTTTGATAATAATTCTCAGTGATTTTAGATTCAGTAACAGATGGATCTTGTTCTTAGTGAATAGCTTCTATCTCAGCTTTTTTAGTACGATCCCAGAGTTGTTAATATTCATTTTTTCCTTCTTGATCTCATTTAATGGTTACATTAAATAAGAGAACCAACAATTTGTTGCATTCATCTAACCACTTTTTTTTAAATCCACCCTATCTTGCCCTTCTCCTCATGGCTTGCTGGCTGGTAATTTGATTTCTATTTGGTCACTGTTGTCATTGCCTGTGCCTGCAGCTGAGGCTTTACAGTAGCCCCTGATGTTTTAGCCTGCAGTAAACCTCAACAATATTTGATGGTGTAGAGGGAGGTTAAGATGGCTTCTGTTGATATGTAGCTTTCTCACTGGATCTCATTTGGGCAAATCGTTTTTCAGGCTTAAAATTTCTCCATGCTTCAAGGTTGTGTTCCCTTTTTAAAATGTGCATGTACATGCCCACAACCTTCCTGCCCATCTGTCACTGTTTAATTTAATTGAAATAATAAACATGAACCTTGAAATAATAAACAGTACTTGACTGAAGAATGAATGGAGTAGAGAATTGGAGAATTTAGCTTATGAAATAATAGGAGCTTGGAAAAATCTCTAAATTAGAAAAAATAACCCTACTGAAAAAGACTGAGGAAATGAAGGTAACATTTCTCAATTAACAGTCATAATATAACTAATCAGAACTTGACAAAAAAATAGCTCTCTGTTACTGTCCTTGGGTGGATGGATAAACCATTGGAAAGCCACTCTGCAGTCAAGGGACCTGATTTATGGGCATAAAATAGTCTAATGACCAATTAGTTGGGTATACAGCATGTGTAATTTGATTTCAGTCTGGGTTTTATGCTTATCTTAGAATCCTTACCCACTACCAGCGAGATAGCTTTGTGGATAGAAATTGGACTAATCTGTTTATAGAAGATAATTTGCTTCAGTGATCTTCTCAAGACAACACAAAGACCTAAAAAACAGCCATGGACTGGCCTGTTCATTTCTGTTACTTTTGGTAGAGACTCAAGCTATGAAAGTGTTAGTCACTCAATCGTGTCCGACTCTGTGACTTGGGCTATGGCACTGAGCATAGAAAAGCCAAACCAAATCCAGACTCTCTTGTATCTTTCCTGTCAGCCTTTTAATTTTATTTCTTTTAATTTCTACTATTTCTTGACTGATAAACAGGAAAAGCAGAATGAGTTTTCCACATTTTCTTATTTTCTGATTCCTTCCACATCTCCATCCTTAACCACCACCTCCCTCAGAGTGTAGAGGAAAGAAAATTGAGGTATGAGTTAGAGCTGAGTTCTGCCTACCAGCTCTGTTGACACTAGCAAAGCCATGGAAACCTCTCTAGGCTGCTGTGTCACCTTTGATAAAGGAAGATAATTCAGCTTTCTAAGGCCTTTTTCAATTTCCATTCTGCTCATAGTACAATGCTGCTTACTAGTTTCTGATTGGGAAAGTCTGGGGATTTGGGGTATGAAAGATTGAGGGATGTTGGATACATTTTTAGTGAACTTCCTTCAGAAGTGGTAAACCAATCTCTTAGGAGTCTTTTGTGGATTAATAACATTTAGTGAGACTGGCTTATGAAGAACCTTGAATCCCTTGTAAGAAAGTTACAATTTTTATGATGTACTCCTCTGATTAAAGACACTGTGTATTTTGCATTAATTTGACACTGGAGTGAAGTAAAACAAAAGAGCCTCAGACAAAGCGGATGTCAGCTGTTTTAGTGGAGAGGCACTAGCTAACCAAAGCAGGCTTGGAATTCCCCATGGCTGGGGCTGGTGAACGCATGGGGCTGGCACAGATAGCCATAGACCGCTTTACTCAGGGACCTTTCCCTGGATTGTGTGATGAGGAACCAAAACAAACAACTAGAGTTTGTCGCATTGTTCTTGGGAGCCTTGCATGGTTCCAGTTCCAGCCTCTCAATTCCTTCATATCACAAACAGCAGCAACTCTGGAGTTTTGAAATCACTTCCTTGTGAAGTAATCTTTCCTTGCTGGGGAGTAGACAGAAGCTTCATTGAATAGTCAGAAGTCTAGGTTGGGCTGTTGTTTTTTTCTCTGCATAGCACAGTGACTTCACCATTGAGGAGCCTTATGGGTTTTTTAGCCCTCCTTTTCCACATCCAGTTTTTCAGTTATCTGCCTAATTGGAAGCACAGCTAATATGGGGTAGCTGGCACCAATACTGCTGCTAAGTCACTTCAGTCATGTCTGACTCTGTGTGACCCCATAGACGGCAGCCCACCAGGCTCCCCCATCCCTGGGATTCTCCAGGCAAGAACACTGGAGTGGGTTGCCATTTCCTTCTCCAATGCAGGAAAGTGAAAAGTGAAAGTGAAGTCGCTCAGTCATGTCCGACTCTTAGCGACCCCATGGACTGAAGCCCACCAGGCTTCTCCGTCCATGGGATTTTCCAGGCAAGAGTACTGGAGTGGGGTGCCATTGCCTTCTCTGAGCTGGCACCAATACTAGTTGGTCCTTATTTATTCATTCAGCAAATGATTTCCTGAACATCTTCTGTATGCCTGTGTAGAAACACTGACCATTCAGAGTGTGATGTGGTAAGCCAGAATTTCTCTGAACTGAGAGACAATTATTAGGATCTGAATTTGAAACATTTATCGCTGTAGAATTAAGAGAGGCATGTGAGGACCTGAATAAGGGACTATAGCTTATGAGGCCTTGATGAGATGTTTTGGGGACAGTCTAATGGGGAGCTTTGGGTACTAGTATAATATAGGGTCATTGTTCTCTCTCTTTGGAATAGTAACCCAGGCAATAGTGTCTCATTGAATTTCAAAGCACTTTTACAGTGATTTTATTTTCATTCTTGGGCATTGAGAAATCAAGTGATTTGTCCATAGCCACACAACTAGTTGAGCTTCCCTTGTGACTCAGCTGGTAAAGAATCCGCCTCAATGTGGGAGACCTGGGTTCGATCCCTGGGTTGGGAGATCCCCTGGAGAAGGTATTTAACCTCAGTTAAATACCACTTTATACAAATCTGAACCCTCTATAGGGTTTTGAACCCTATCTTTGATTTTGTTCTTGAATATTGGGAAAAAATTCTCTCTTGGGGTAATATTTAGGTTCAGTTCAGTTCAGTTCAGTCGCTCACTCGTGTCCGACTCTTTGCAACCCCATGAATCGCAGCACACCAGGCCTCCCTGTCCATCACCAACTCCCGGAGTTCACTCAGACTCACGTCCATCGAGTTGGTGATGCCATCCAGCCATCTCATCCTCTGTCGTCCCCTTCTCCTCCTGCCCCCAATCCCTCCCAGCATCAGAGTCTTTTCCAATGAGTCAACTCTTCGCATGAGGTGGCCAAAGTACTGGAGCTTCAGCTTTAGCATCATTCCTTCCAAAGAAATCCCAGGGTTGATCTCCTTCAGAATGGACTGGTTGGATCTCCTTGCAGTCCAAGGGACTCTCAAGAGTCTTCTCCAAGGGGGATTTAAGTAGAAAGTATCTTCGTATCAGTGCTATGACCATGGGATGTAGAGATTTCTGAATGTGTTCATTCCTGTTTGAGGAAGCTGAGGAGGGGAATCACCTGTGGCTCTAAGGGCTCCTCTTGGCATTGGAAGGCACTTTTGTTTATACTTTGCTTTCCAGTTGCTATACCCTCATGGTACGTCAGCCTGGTTTCTTACAATGGTACACTTAATGGAGTTGGTAAGTCATAAGTTGTTCATTTATTCAGCAGATATTTGAGCCAACTGTCGGGATGCCAGACCCTATTCTGTGTGTTTGGGAATAAAGAAGTGAACAGGACAAAGTTTGTGCCTGATATCATGGAGTGTGTATTTTAAAGGACATCTAGATAATAATAAACTGTCAGATAACTTTTATGTGTTTTGGTGTGATAAAGTTTACTGTAAGGAAAAGTCTCTCTTTCTCCCTACACTAAAGTAAGCCAAGGCTCAGATGACAAGAAAGCAGCTTCCCAAGCAATGGGAACAATTGATACAAAGCATTTTGAGTAAAGAGTAGAATGGTATAAGATGAAGTTGAATGAGGCTGTTCAAATATGTAGGGCTTTGTGAGCCAGGATCTGGTGTTCCCTGGAGTTTTTAAAAAAATTATTGTTTGTAGATATTTTCATTCAAGTGATGATGGTGATGACTGATGATGCTGAGCTTGAGTAAATGCTCATTATTTACTATATATTAAGGTTAGGGACAGGCTTCCCTGATGGCTCAGTTGATAAAGAATCTGCCTGCAATGCAGATAGACCCTGGTTCAATTCCTGGGTCAGGAAGATTTCCCTGGAGAAAGGATAGGCTACTCACTCCAGTATTCTGGCCTAGAGAATTCCAGGGACTATATAGTCATGGGGTCTCAAAGACTGAGCAACTTTCACTTTCACTTTCAAGGTTAGGGACACATCCTTGTTTTGTTCCCAGACAGACTCATTTCTCTGCCTTATTTAAACTTATCTAAACAATTAGCAAATGAAAAATAAGGAACCATGGTAAAGTAAAAGTTTATTAACAATCAGTAAATAAATAGCTTTGTTTTTATTGATGTTTGCTTTTCTGTACCCAGTAACTTACTTATTTGAATGAATTTTCATTTGGAGTTGCTCTTAAATCTGACAAAATGAAAGTATGTTTGTGGGAAAGGGAAAGGATTTACTTCCTTCTTGTGCTGGGAAAAAAACAAAGGCCCTTAGTGATAATAGCTTGGTAAGTTATTTTTTTAAGAAAAGAAGATAATTGGTAGAGGCTTAACTTTTACTCAGTTGAGGTTATACTTAACTAATTTCCTGGCAATTGAATTTTGATAATTTAATTTTGCTTCATATTTTGCCCTTAAGTGTATTTCATATTTAAAATGTGAAATTAGTTGTTTTTGTTTGAAGGTGAAGTAATTTCTTCAGGTGATCAGTGAGTCAGTCATTCAGTTAATTTAAGAAAATAGTTTATTAATGGTAATAAATGTCCCCAGTTGTCTAAAGGAGTTAGAATACCTTCAAAATGAGTAAGACACAGTTACCTCAAGTCAGTCACAAGTAGCTTATCTGCTGAGTGGATTTCTTGCAGGCCATTTTGATTCTCCAGCTAGCTTTCTTTCCATATCACCAGTTTGTTTCAAAACTATTTTAAGCCCTACTCTAATGGCGGATATTCAGGGATTGAAATGATTCTGAAAGAAAACCTGGCTAAAATATGATTAAGAAGGCAATCCTTAAGAACAGTATACTCTAGTAATGCATTCTAGGGCTTCCTAGGGACTCAGTGATAAAGAATCCCCCTGCTAGTGCAGGAGATGTGGGTTTGATCCCTAGGTTGGGATGGCAACCCAACTCCAGTGTCCTTGCCTGGGAGATCCCATGGACAGAGGAGCGCACGGTGGGCTGCAGTCCATGGAGTTGCAAAGAGTTGGACACGACTGAGCAACTGAACAACAACAACAACAGCAATGCATTCTAAGTCCAAAGGAACCTGCTTTCTGGATTGAGTGTAATTTGGAATTTGTGTTCTACTTCTCCCTTCCTAGGGCATAGCATAGTGCCAAGCAGATCTTTTTGATCGTAATAGACCTTTCTTTTTCCAAGCGAAGAATGAAACCTACTGAAGCAAATAAGAGAATTGATACTCTCTCTCTCATGAACCAGATTGAGCCAAATATGTATCTGAGCATTTAGGGCAGGCATCTGGTGCCAGCTCAGGGATGCCCTGGAGAGGCGCATTGACAGCGTTGAGGAGGGGGCATTACTGAACTAGTGTTTGTTGTGCTAGTATTTCAGTGCCCTTGACAGAAAAATAAGGAAATAGGAAAGTACTCCTCGTCTCCTGCAGTTCCTTTCCCCCCTGTGTTTTCTTACTTAGTGAATTCCTACAGGAATACTTAACCTTCATCTGAAGCATTATCTGTAAGCCAGTCCTATACTGCCAGTGGTCTTGGGGTGGGGAAGAAAATACGGGCCAATGAAATCCACAGAGAACTTTAGATCGAATAATCTTTCCTTTTTTCATCTCTGTGACCCCACCTTTTAATCTTGGCTGGTAAGACACAAAAAGATGTCTTTGCTTTAATTCTCTCTTTCTCTCTTTTTTTTTCCACCCATTGTGGTATAAGTTAACCCAAATATACTTAAAAGACAATGAAGAATGAGCCAAAAAAGGCAGTAAGCTGTAACTGGATCATTAGCACTTAAATTTAACGGCTCCTCGGGATTTGGGTTTCATCTTTTGACTGGGCAACTGTGTGAGGATTATACCAAGTTGGCAATGTTAGTAGTAAACTAAAGATATTGTTCTGTGAAACAGATGCTTTCATCGTAATTTGTAAAAGATACTAATACAAACCTAGTGATCAGACAGTAAGTTCAGTAATGTAAGTAACGTGTGGATTATTTTTATTATTAAAAATTCAAACATATAAATGGATTTCTTATGAAAATTTCCAAATGTATAAATTATAAACATAAAAACATTAAAATTTCAAACATATACACACACGTGTGTGTATATATAGATACATACATACAAACATATACATACATGTATGTGTATGTGTGTGTGTATATATATGAGAGAGAGCGAGAGAAAGGATAATGTAATGAACCACCTTTATACATCATCCAGATTCAGCAGTTACCAGAGTTATGTTACACATGCTTCATCTATCCCTTTCATTGTCCTTGGCTAAAGTTTTACAAAGTATATCCCTAAAATGTTATTTTTACTCCTATGCACTTTACTATGCATCTCTAAAAAATACAGACACTTTCTTCCACATTCACAGTGCCATTGGCACATCCTATAAGTAACTCCTTGGGATCATATAATATCTAATATATACATAACTATCTGTATTATTTGGAAGTATCCTTTTTTTACATTTGTTTTTTTCAAGTTGGAATCTAAACAAGGTTCATACTTTGAGTTTGGTTGTTCTACCTTTGATTCTCTTCTAATCTTGTGGTTTAGACTGTTGATACCTGGTTTTTGTGGCTGAGGGAGCCAAGTGGGAAGAAGCAGGAATGAGGTAATGGATATTAAGCTAGGCTAAAAGGAAAAACCTTTAAAAACACAGAGCCTGCTGGAAATAGGGAGATTTGGTTGTAACATCTGTGGCTGAAATAATGTTTTTCAGGCCCATGTCAAACTTTAAAAAATGCCTCCTTCAAAGCAGTTGTATTGATGTATATTTTGTTCTATGCAAGACATAACTAAATTTGAGTTGCTATTTGGAGTGTTAGAAACTGAAGTTGTCATTCTTAAACCAAACTAAAATAAAGAGAAAAAGTCCCCACCAGAGAGTAACCCAACATTGTATATCAACTATATTTCAATTAAAAACACACACAACCACATGTTTCTAAGAGCTCTAATTTTTTTTACAAATTAAACATCAGTTACCTTTCTACAGATTGTCTTCTCCAATTCAAAAAAGAGGAGTATTTTTCCTTTGGACTTTATCTCTTTATTTTTGTATTAATTAAAAAAAAATCCAATTATGATCCTCCTAAAATAATTGTCTATCTACCATTAAATATGCTGTTTCTTAGGATAATGTTATATAATTGCATATTAGGACATAGCCTGGTGGAGGAAACGGCAACCCGCTCCAGTATTCTTGCCTGAAGTGTTCTATGGACAGAGAAACCTGGCGGGCTAAAGTGCATAGAGTTAAAAGAGTCAGATACCACTTAAGTGACTAGACCACCAGTACCAAACCACCACATTAGGGCATACATTGAAAAAAATATTGCATTCTAAAATATCAGTTAACATAGTAGAGCAGAATCTCACTAAAAGTAATGTCCAAATAACTTCACAATGTTTAAGGCTCTTTCCAAACAACTTTCTTCATTAATTCTACATAGGATCTGGATGAAAATTTAGTTTGTGATAGATTACACTTTGAGAAACCAAAGAGTAATTTACTAAAATATAGTTTCAAAAATATGTTTTTTTTGAATATATAGTTTCTATAACTGCAGACTATAAACTATAATAAACTATAAGATTGTGTTCTCCTCACTGGAAATCTTGTATTTTGCAATATAGAACATTGATGAGTCCTTGGTTAACCTTCAGAACATTTGGGTGTGGGTACAAGCTTAAATATTAAAGCTCACTTACAGATAAGACACATGCTGTGTGTGTTTTTGTAAGAAACAGAACCTGTCACAGCTTCAAGTCCTAAGACCCATCATAAAAAAGAAAGTAGGTGAAAAGTAGAAAGTGAGACACTTTTAATTTCCCTCCTTCCGAATGCCAGGATTTTGTTCTTTCCTAACAGTGTTAATGTGTGTCAATAGTTTGTGCTTTTACCTTTTGGTACCTGATAATTCCAAATGTTTGCTTTACATATGCCTTTTAGGTGCCCTAATGTGAGTCTGCAAAAGCTGCCGGAAGAGTGGTTATTGAGTGTTTTAGAGGAAATTAAATGCTGTGATCCTTCATCTAAACTCTGTGCCACAAGACGCAGTGCTGGAATTCCTTTCTACATACAGGTATTATGCTTCCCTGCAGGATCATAGCTGGGGGTTTTGTTTGTTTTTGTTTTTTTGATAATAACCCCCCTGATCCATGAGTGATCATATTGCATAAGGGACATTTCTGTTTCTTCCGTGGTTCATTTCACAAATACTTTGTTATAATATGTGGACATTGTGTTCCTGTGACGGATCTCTTCTTGGAACAAACCCTCTAAGAGGTCAGTCTTATAATATGAACAGCGAGTGGTAGGGATTTCCGCCTGTGTGTGAAGTGCGAAGACATCACTGGTGCATTCATTCCTCACTTCCAGGAAGTGCACTTGCTGCCTTTTTTTCAATTAGAAAAAATATTCTTCCTCTCTTTTCAAAGACCCTTAAGACTCCATAGGCAACCAGTGTTAAAAGTTTTTTTGAATCCTTCCACAAAATATCCATGCATGAAATAATCCTAATCCTAATAGTAGCTTTTATAAGTGATTATTTCACATGTTATCTCATTTAATCCTTTCTCAAGCCCTACAAGAGAGATCCTATTATCATCCATATATTGGGCCATAGAAAAGTTAGGTAAGTGACTTGCCTGTGGCCATAGGGATAGTAAAAGCAGAACTGAGCTGAGCCCAGGCACCTGCCTCCTGAACACCTGTCTTAGGAGAGAGAGAGTGTGTGTGTGTGCATTTTCTTTTTTATCACCGATGAAAGCATACTCCACACATTGTTTTGCCCCTTGCTTTTTTTACTTAACATTATACCTTAAAGATTGCTCCATATCAGCATGTTCAGATATTGCTAATTGGTAGGAAAATATTTCCACAGTGTTGAAATTAAGAGGCCATCACCTTTATGAATCCAAAGAATAAAAGCTAAGTCCTTAACATTACTAAATCAGACCCGACCTGAAAATCTTTCTTTAATATTCAGGAAGGTAAAATCTAGGAATAGGTTTTAAAAAAAAGAAAATGAAAATAAGTGAAATGAAGTCTGTTTTTTAGTGCCCCAGTATTTTTTCCTTCCCTTTGTTATTCCTCCCCCAAATTCCCAGAGTCATGATTTTTTTATGACAGTGGGTACCAGTTGGAAAGGTTGATTTGACACACAGATCACCAAGGTGGTAGATTTTACTAATCTTCAGAAATCAACTCATTCTGACCTAGTGTGTTTTTGCCTCTTATGTCTGTCTGAGAACAAGTGTTAAGGCAGCAGAAAGGTTTGGTTGCACATTTGTGCTGTGTGCTTATTTCTTGGTTCCCAACTAATATCATATATTGGTGATAATGATAGAGAGGTCAGGACTGCACTTTCTTAGCCCAGCCTTGAGAAGAATGTCATAACTACACTCAGCTCTTGGGGGAAAAAAAAAACAAAACTATGGTTCCCAGGAGACATATTAGTAATCACATATGGCTTTCTTATTTATTTTAGTTGAATAAAATCTTAATTAATAGAAAAATCTGCTCAGGAAAGTCCCCTTTTTCCTAGTATAACTTTACCAATAAAGTGATATTCTTGTTCTAGTGGAAAGCTCTGCTTGGTGTTAGCTGTGAAGAAAAACTGCCTACTTAGTTGATGAGCTTACCTTTGGTGTAGATATATATAAAATTTTTTTGGATGGTCAAAAGATAGTTTATGTATTTTCTGAGCATAAACATGTATGAGAAATTTCTTTTTTAAACCTGTTTTGCCTATGTGTTTTTACTTTGCTCCTTATGGGTTATAAATGTTTCAGAAGAAGCTGAATGACTTGAAGCTTTCACTCTTGGCAGTCAGTAGCTACGTATATATGAAATATTCTGGCTACTCACAGTCCTACACAGCTACTAACCTATATTCTGTCTGTGTATAAATGGAATCATATAATATGTGGTATTTGTGTTTGTCCTCTTTCACTTAGCGTCATGTTTCAGGGTTCATCCATATTGTAGCATGTGGAAGTACTTACTCCTTTTTATTGCCTCAAGTGGTTTGATACTACTATTTTTATGTTTATCAAAATGTTAGAAAGTAAGCAACTCTTGAATGTTCAAATATAGGACCTCTTTGAAGTCCATAGTATTTCCTTTTGTCCCATGGAGTTTCCAGTGCTACAGTTTGAGGGTTCTCCAGCCTCCAGTCCTCTTTTGAAGAACTGAATAACTGATCCATCTCCAGGGAGTTTCCACATCCTTACAAGAAATTTAATCCAGAGGGTTTTTGTTTTTCAAGTAAAGGGAAGTTTCTTGCTGGATAATTAAAACTTACTGTATCTGAGACCTGCCACCCAGTTATGATCCTAGAAGAACTGTCAACAGGAGCTGTTTTCAGCTTCTTAGTATTACATAATCAACAAGCCAAACTGGAAGTAACCATAGAGATTCTGTAATATCACCACCTGATTTTACAGGTGAAGTGTCAGAGGGATGGAGAGGTTAAGCTGCTTGCTCAAGGTCACACAGCTTTATTAACTTACTTAACACCCCGTTGGGGAATCCATTCTGGGGAATAGCAGACAGGTGTATATAAAATAATATAGTCATGATAATTTCTTTGTTGTTTTTCCATAGGCATTGTTGGCATCAGAACCTAAGAAAGGCAAAATGGATTTGTTGAAAATAACAATGAAAGAGTTAATCTCTTTGGCTGGACCTACAGATGACTCACAAAGCACAGTCCCCAAGGTAATAATGGAAATACACAACTCTGCTGGGAAGTCAGTGGTTTTAAATCTTTGCTGTACTTAAAAAGAAAAATTTAAAAATCTGTCAAAGATACAGAGCCCTTGAAGATAAGACAGATATTTGAAGCTTATGCAGAGAGGATTGTTTTTGGTTTGGTTTTTCTAGTCCACAAAATAAACCATTGCTTTAGTTGATATAGATTAACCAAGATGGTCTGTTTTTTAACTCTAGTGAAAACATTTGATTTAGACAAGGTATTTTACAATATTACAATTGTATCTAAAAATTTAAAAATGCATGTGTTATCATTTTCAGATTTCGTGTGTGCTTCTTTGAGTTGATGTATATTTTAAAATTTAGCAGTTGGGTCTTCCCCTAATGGCTTTTTGGTATAGTCACATTTTAATTTTAGCTAATTCTTAGTCTTTTTTTGTCACTGCTAACGTTGGATTAAGTATATACTTATTTGTGTGTATGAAGTTGGGTTAAGTGTCCCTCACAGTTCCGCCCCAGTTCATGGTAGTACACACCTGTCAGAAATTTCTTGTCTAGGGTTTCTCAGCCAATGCCTTGTAGTAGGGTGTTCCTGCCTACCTGGTGGAGGCCCATGTTAGGTAGAGAACAGACTGAGAGCTGAACTTTACAGTCAAGTACAGTAAGTACATATGGTTTTATGTCAGAGCCTGTGGGAGGTATTAAAGGGAAGCCTATGGGCCAGAATGTGGACCAGTGGGAAAGGATAGGGTTTATTAACACACGTCACATAGTGGCCTGTGACTGTATGATGTAAAAATTCTTCAAAAGTTTTAAATGAGAAGTTACAGATCATCTTTCAGAAATGATCTAAAATCACTTTAAGATTTTAAATGTGAAATATTCAGTTACCTACCTAAATTGCTGTAATACAGCTGACTTATCTGTAAATTTCATGAATTTTCCCCCTAAAACGTGAAAAATATAACTGGTTCCACTTTTTATATTATCAGTTAGAAAAATACTATTGTTTACTAAGAACATCTGAAAATAGTGGAGTTTGATTTTAAGAGTGCTTTGAATTATTACCTTACTTGGCTTCAAAGTCATTGATTGCCATTAGTGACCATTTTTATTAAATCAGTAAAAATTTAATATTTTATCTCTGACCAGTCTTCTGGGTGTTAGATGATTTGCTTTGCTACTCTTCTCCCATGATTTATTTCTATATATTTTTTAATGTATCTGAAATATTTCAGCACATAAAAATGTGTGACAACTAAGCAACGTCCATAAAACCAATTCCAAGTTTAAGAAGTAAAACTCTACAGATTGAATACACTCTAGATGCCTCCATATTCTATTTCCCTTTTTTCCTTCTCAGCTATAAATCACTAAACGAAAAATTTCATGCATGTTTTTCATTCTTTAAGAGCTTTTTTTCCTCTTTGAATATGAATTGTGTTATCTACACATTGTTTTATTTTGGGTTTTTTCCAATCAACATATTTTAAGGTTAGTGAGCTCCAAGTTCATTTTAATTTCTGAGCAGAGTTTCACTGTATATAAACGTTTTCTTTTCTGCTTGGTGTGAAATTATTGTGTTCTCCAGTTTTATTTGTATTTCTCTGACAACTGGTAGCTTTAACATCTCTCCATATATTTATTAGTCTTTTGGATAACCTCTGTGAATTGCCTTTTTAAAGACTGCCTACCTTTAATTTGGTTGTCTTTGTCTGGCAGGAGTTGGGTTTTTTGTTGTTGTTTTAAAATTATTTTCCTGATTTTTTTTTTTTTGCTTTTTGGTTATTTGAATTACACAACTTCTCTCAGTCTATTGCTTCTTTTCACTTTGCTTATTATTCTGTTATTGCCCAGAATTTTTAAATTTTAATAAAATGAAGTATATCAGCCCTTGTGGTTTGTGCATTTGGATATTGTTTTAGAAAGCCTTCCATAATGAAGTCAGAAAGATATTTCATATTTTCTTTATATGCTGCTGCTAAGTCGCTTCAGTTGTGTCCAACTCTGTGCGACCCCATAGACTGCAGCCCACCAGGCTCCACCGTCCCTGGGATTCTCAAGGCAGAATATGATACACCCTTTTCTCTTGTCCTGTTGTACTAACACCATTTATCTCCTATACTATTTCTGTCGACATATGTGTCTGTTTCTGTGCTCTATTATGTTAGTCTGTCCCTAAATCACTATTTTATTTACTGTATTTTTAAAAATAAGCTTCAATATCTGATAGAATGAATCTCCTTTTTTCCCCCTGCTTTGGAATTACCTTGGCAGTACTTGTCCCATTGCTCTGCCATAAAAGTTTTAGAATCAGCTTGTTAAGTTCACCCAGAAAGCCCTTTTGAATTTTGGATGGAATTTAAATTTATTATTTGGGAAAAATGACTTCTTTTTTTGATTCAGTTCATGCACATGGCTTTATATCTCCACTTATTCAGATCTTTCTTAATGTTTTTCATTACATTAAAAAATAATTTTCCATAAAAGTCTTACAGATCTTTTGTGAAATGTTCAGTCACCTACCTAAATTGCTGTGATACAGCTAATCACTTATCTATAAATTCCATGAATTTTCTTTATAGATAGTCATATCCTTCATAAGTAATGCTAAATTTGCTTTACTTTCCTGATTCTTTAAAACAGTTTTCTTAATCTTCTGGGTGGCACTTGTAGTAATAGTTTTGCATAGAAATAGAGATAGCCAGCATCCTTGGGTTGTTTCTGATATTTGTTGTAGGTTTCTTCTTTTCAAGGAAATTAGATTTTATTGAATGCTTTTAAGCATTTTTGAGATAATTGTTTTCTTCTAGAATTTGCAAATATCATGAATTATGTTGACTTTTTAATATAATATGACCTTTGCAATAAGACAATGAACTCCTAACTTTGAAATGGTAAATTTTTTTACACGTTGCTAGATTCACTTAAAAATTTGAAAAAAAATTTATTTCACATATTTTCACTGGATTTGAAACTGATATTAACCTGTGCTTTTCCTTTTTCATGCTGTATCTATCCTTTTTTTATGTGAAAGTTTTTTGTTGAATTATGCTAAGCATACAGAGATGTGTACAAATAATGTTTGCCCCACAAAGTTTCACACAGTGAACACACTTCAGCAAGAAGTGAAACATTTTAGTGCTTGAAAGCCCACTCATACTGCCTTCTAATCAGCACCTTTCCCCCAAGTAAAACCACTAACTTAGTTTTAACACCTTAGGTTTACCTGTTTTTTAAAAAATTTCTTCTGAATGTAGCCATACATTCTATACTCTTTTGATATAATTTTTGACATTTTGTTTATGATATCATACATGTTGTGAATTATTCATTTTCATTGCTATGTAGTAGTATGTTGAACTTCCCTAGTGGCTCAGTTGGTAAAGAATCTGCCTGGAATGCAGGAGACCCAGGTTCAATCCCTGGGTTGAGAAGATCCCCTGGAGAAGGAAATGGCAACCCACTCCAGTATTCTTGCCTGAAGAATTCTGTGGACAGAGGAGCCTGGGGTCACAAAGAGTCGGACACGACCGAGAGACTAATACCTTCACTTTTCAGTATATACTTTGTTTATACATTCTGTTTTGAACATTTGGATAGTTTTAAATTTGAGGTAATTAAGAACAGTGCTTTTAAGAACATTCTTTTACATGCTTAATGGTGAACATATATGTACATTTCTTTGAAGTAGATACTTAGGAGTGGTTATTGGGTATGTATATGTTGAGTCTTTAATAGATACCATTTCTCAAAGTAGTTGTCCCTACCTCTTTTTTTTTTTTAAGTCCGTAGCTTATTTTGATAGCCAGGCTGTACTGGACTGATGAAACAAACTTGGGCATTTCTCTTAATGGTTTAAGTAAGATTGGAATTATCTATTCTTTGAATATTTAGTAGAATTCATCCATAAAATCATGTGTGTCTTTTGTGTGTATGAATGTGTGTTATTATGTTGGGTTTGATGTCTTGCTCTTGTTTTAGTCTATGAGTGAGATTTTTAACTATCGATTTTCTTTATGTAATGGTAGTATCTCTATAGCTTTTCCATTTCTCCGTGAATTGGGCTTGATTAGTTCTGCTTTCTAGAAAATATTTTATTTTGCCCTAAATTTTCGGACTAGGAAACTAGTCAGTTAATAACTGATGTACCTTTGTAACTCTGATATACATTCTGTTTTTTTTTAACGCTGATGTACCTTTAGCCCTGTCCTCTTTAGTATTCATGGCTTTGTTTATTTTATTCTCTCTCTTCTTGGTTAGTCTCATGATTTGTTTCTATTTCAAAGAATCATCTTTTGGTTTTGTTAATGCTCATAGTTAAGTCATTGATTTTAAAATTTTTGAATCTTTTAAATTTTCTTTTTCTATTTTGAGTTTATTCTTTCTCTATTGTCTTAATTGGACACATTTTCCAATTTTTAAAAATTATAGCCGTTCTACAAGGTTTTATTAATTTCTGCTGTACAGCAAAGTGATTCAGTTTTTTATATATGTAGTTTTTTATTTTCTTTTCTGTTATGGTTTATCATAGGATATTGATTATAGTTTCCTGTGCTATACAGTAGGACCTTGTTTATATCCTTTCTATATATAATAGGTTTTTTTTAATAGATGCATTTAAGGTGTATGTTTCTTTTAGATTCCACTTAAATGCATCACACAAGTGTCAGTGTGTAGCATATTTATTGTTGTCCACCTCTAAATATTTGTTTTCTTTGACCGTGCTTTAAAATGTGTCTGTTTTTAAAGTATGTAAGGAAACTGATTCCTAACTTAATTCCACTATGATCAGAGCATAATCTGTAAAAACTTAGTTTTTTTAGTGTTTTTTAAGGCTTTACTTGTGGTAGATTTGAGGTCATTTTAAAAATAAATGTTTCATGTGTGCTTGAAGAGAATGTATTGTCTCTATTTCCTAGGTATAGGATTTTACATAGGTCCATTGGATCAAGCTTTTGTATTACATTGTTTAAATCTTGCTAACTTAAAAAAATTGATTTATCAATTATTAGGCATGTTTTATTAAAAATCAATTTTATTTGTGAATTATTCCTTTCCTCCTGTAATTAGTTAAGTTTTTTGTTTGGAGGTTATGCTACTGGATATATACAGATCTGAAATTATCATGGTCTAAGCCTACAACTAATTTTGAACTTTTTAATTCTAGGTTCATGCTTTAAATATCCTTAGAGCCTTGTTCAGAGATACACGTCTGGGAGAAATTATTATCCCTTATGTTGCTGATGGAACTAAGACAGCGATTCTGGGCTTTACATCTCCAGTCTGGGCAGTAAGTGCATTTGCCATTTATTTTCATTGACTTAATTATACTCATGAGTAGATTTTAATAAACTAACCTTTCACTGAATGATAAAAAATATGTACTGCATTTTGTTAAGGAGTTACTCCAAGGGATAAATCCTTGGGTCAAACTACATTTTGACCCTTGATATTTTACAGTTACATTCTGTCTCCTCTATTGGCTGATTAGCCATAACTCTTTGTTTTATTATTTTAGTGTTTGCTTTAGAGTTTATAGTATTAATATATATCTTCAACATCATAGTCTGTCCTCAAGTAATATTTTACCATTTCCTTTAAAGTTTAAGAACTTAGCAATATGTACTCCCATTTCTCTCCTCCCAATCTTTGTGCTCTTATGATAGATTTTGCTTTTATATATATTATAAATGCACACTACATTGTTATTATTTTTCTTTAAACTGTCAATTATCTTTTTTAAAACAACTAAAACCATTTTTAACTATACATTTCGGTGGTATTAATTACATTCACAATGTTATGCAGTCATTACCACTCCATTTTCAGAGCTTTTTCATCATTCCAAACAGAAGCTCTGTACCCATTGGATAATAACTCCCCTCCACCCTCTTCCTCCCAACCCCTGGTAGTCTCTCTTCTACTTTTTGTCTCTGTGAATTTGCCTATTCTAGGTACCTTATGTAAGTAGAATCATATAATATTTGTCCTTTGTGTCTGGATTATTTCATTTAGTGTGGTGTTTTCAGGGTTCATCCATGTTGTAGCATGTATCATAATTTCATTCTTTTTTAAGGCTGAATGAAATACCGTTGTGTGGATATATGACATTTTGTTTATTCTTTCACCTGTTGATGAACACTTAAACTGTTTTCTTTGGCTGTTGTGAATAATGTTGTAGTGAGCTTGTATACTTGCATTGGTGTACAAGTAACTGTTTGAGTCCCTGCTTTCAAGGCATTTGCATAGATCATATACTAATTCTGTGTATAAGTTTTTGCGGAACTGCATTCCACAATGGCAGCACTGTTGATACTCCTATCAACAGTTCACAAGAGCTCCAGTGTCTTCACATCCTCATCAGCACTTGTTATTTTCTGGTTTTTTTGGTAATAGACATCTTAACAAGTATGAAGTGATATCTCAGTTGATGTTTTGATTTCCACTTGATGTTGAGCTGGAAGCAGAACAACTCTTAGTATCTGAATGTGTCTTTCTTTTGGATGTTGTAGGCCCTGGGTATCAGTGTGTTGAGTGAATGCTGGAAATATACTCTATCAAAAGGTGAAAAAAACAATTACAAAAGATAAAAAACGGAGGTTAAATGTTGACTCACTTATTTTGTTTTGTTTTTTTGCAATATATCTAAAAACTTTTTGATTGAGAATTATAAGATTGTTGGCAATACCTATTGTTGGATTTAAGAAAGTAAACTTTAAATTTTTTTTATGACTGGAGAAAACACCATGACTTTCTTGTTTTCCTGCATCATTGTGCCTTGTGGCGTAAAGGACACTAACCTGTGCTTTGTAGGCACTTGACTGTGTCATTAGAAAAAAAAAAAGAAAAGATTGGTAAAGGGAGAGGAGAAAAGAAGTTAGATCTGAAGAATAAGAGAATTTACTAGAAAGGCAGACTTCCCAATCAGTGAGCTGCACAAACCATTTCATGACTGTCTGATGAGCCTCTAATTGAGAGTCAGTATATTGCAGTATAGCCCAGGGCACAGACTCCCAGTGTAAAGAGGAATCCTCAAGGTTGCCAACTGTTGCCTGGAAAACTGTATGTCTTCCTGTAAGAAAGGTAAATATCTGCAGTCCTGCCTAGGAGCATTGCCTAACTACTCCTGAGAACATGGTGTTTACCTTTTGCATTTACGGGAAAACAGAGCAATACTGTATACGGTCAGGAGAGGTAGGTAGGAATGTGGCTTGACCGTCAGGAAGAGTAGAGATCATAAAACTGATTGCCAGAAATCCCAGTATTGTTTTCTTTACTCCATTCATTCCGCAAGAACAGACAAATGTTCTCTGTGAAAGGCCTTCCAGAGAGTGAAACCCAGCGACTTTTCCAACTGGCAAAACTAAACGTATTAGAAATGAATGAATCATTTTTTTGGAAAAGTCTTCTGAAAAGACCTTTTAAACAGTAACACATATGCACTGCAGAAAGTTTGAAAATAAAAGCATAAAAGGAGAAGTCACCTGTTTAACTACCATACAGATATAATAATTTTTATTTTTCCAATATGTTCTCTTTTTTTTCTATATGGCTTTTACATGTGTGTAGTACTCACATATATCCTTAATAGTCTGCACAAATATATGTAAGTGCTTAGTGAAGTGAAGTCGCTCAGTCATGTCTGACTCTTTGCGACCCCATGGACTGTAGCCTACCAGGCTCCTCTGTCCATGAGATTTTCCAGGCAATAGTACTGGAGTAGATTGCCATTTCCTTCTCCAGGGGATCTTCCCAAACCAGGAATTGAACCCGGGTCTCCCACATTGTAGACAGATGCTTTACCGTCTGAGCCACCAGGGAAGTAAGTGCTTATATATAGTTTTATTTGGGAGGAATCTTCCCTTTTAACACTGGTTATAAAGGAATCTTTTTGTTTCTATTCAGTTTGTCTGTTTACCAAAAGAAATAAACATGACAGCTATAATGATCCATACTCTGACTTTAACATATTGTTATGTTTCCTTCCTTATAAGAGCCTGATCTAAGGTAATACCAGTATCCTGTCAACATACTCAATGAATGTGAAGAAGTCTTCATTTTACAAAACAATTCACTGCAGCATTTTGTGTAAAGTTGTTTAAAGAGTGCTTTTTCCTGACAGTGTGTGAAATATGGTTTGATTTAGAGAAATCTTATTTGTACACATCGTCTCAGGAATATATCTTGTTCATAAAGTGACTCCATCTGTACTTTTGACCTAATTGTTTTTCCTGGTAGGTTAGATGGGGGAAAAAAAAAAAGTAAAACAAGCTTAATTTTAATTTTGCAGTAGAGGAACATTTTCTAAGAAGCATTCATGTATATAGTTGTACAGATTCTTAATCTTTGTATTAAGACCACACAAATCTCTCCATCTTTACCACCTATTAGGCATTTTTAAAATCCAGGGGAAATGTATTATTGCAAAATGTTAAACACTAGAAATACAAGGATAAGTAAGACATAATCATAATAATGACTGTCTCATTGACTTTTTCCCTTGTGCTTGGCAGAATTTACATTATAATGCTTGGAATAATCCTGCTAGGTAGATTCTATTATTAGAAGCCCTGTTTTATAGATAAGAAAAACAAGTTTCAGAGAGGAGGAGTAACTTACCGAGAACACACAACTATTATTTGTCTGATTCCAGAATCTGTGATATTATTGGGAAACATTTTGCATATTTCAGGAAATGTAGTGAATAAGTACATCTTACTTATCTTGTAGGGTTTTGACCTGTCCCTCAGAAAACAGAGCTGAAGATATAGCCTAGGTGCTAAGTTTTTAATTGAATGATACAAACCCAACGCATCAGGAATGTTGGGAAATGAGGTGAGAAAAGACATTAACAAGCAGGCCTTACAGGTTAACCTGGAGGAAAACTGAGCTTGCTGTCTGGTCGTGTGGTGTTTCTTCTAGCCAGGCCGTGTGAAACTACCAGCTCTGGAAACAGTCCCACCCTCTGTCTCTCCTGGTCAAAGTGCACAATGTGGGCAGGTGTTGGCACAACCCTTGGGCAGTTGCTGGAGAAGCCAGATCCAGTGCCACATGGTGCAGAGTCTCGTCCGAGTCTGCAAATGGATGAATGAGCCGCAGCCACCATTGGTGTCTGGGGTTTGACGCTTGCTGTTGAGAAATCCTGCCTGAGAGAGTTTCACAGTAGGGGGATGATGGGATTTGACTGATGGAGTGAAAAATGGAGTCTTGATTGTGAGGGAGAGGAGGTAGAAAACCACTCAGGAAGATATTGTAATAATTCTGCCAAGTGATGATGGTGGTTCAGAATAGAGAAATATGAGTAAAGGTGGTGGCAAGTGATAATCTTCAACACATATGTTAGATGATGCTTGTTTAGTTAAAAATTAGATACCAAACATAATTTTCTAGGTGTGTATACCCTGGAAATTGAGAATTTTCCTGGCAAGTTTTGGAATCAGAGACATTTCTAGGATTCCCTTTCTTTGTTCAGATGCCTGATCTTCTTTCCCTGTATCCTCATTGCTGGACAGGTAACTCATCTCTTTAGTTTGCCTGGAAGCTCTGTTGAGTAGGCCACATTAGGGTCCTTCCAAGACCCACACCAGGTTTATATTACTATCTGGTCCATCTGACTTCACGTCTCTTTGGGCCACCTCTGGTTTACAGTATACAGCGGGTTTCAGAGGAGAAAAAAGAGCCTTTCAGATCTTCCCAGCAGGGCTGCCCCGTGCACTCTGTGCCCTTGTTGGCACTGTCTGCAGGCCCTCTGGTGGTTCTGAGGTTGCTGCAAGGGTGCCAGGCTGAGAGCTGTGCGGTGCTGAAACCCAGCCATGCTCTGCTTATTATACCACATGCCATGGCGTGGAGTTTTATTCACTCACAGAAAGAGTGCTTTTTCTTTAATTCACCCATAGGTGATGTATGGGCTATTGGAAGCTCTGTCTCTTCTTTTCTCCTGTTGTGGGAAAAGTGTCTTGTTACTTTGGAAGAAAGTCACTCCAAATTCCAGTCAGGGCTAACCCTCCCCCTAATCATAGGACCAGAAATCCTAGTACAGTTTTCCTAGATTGCAGATGAGGGATTTGAGACTTGAAGTTTTAGATGTTGTTTTCAAGGTCCATGGCTAAGAAGTGATGGAAGGCGTATTAGAATCAAAATCCCATTTAATTTTTTCAGAAAGATTTCTTTTTAGGATAAATTGGCACTGTGTGCACTAGACAAAATATTTCATAATTCCACCCTCAAGGATATGACTGTCCTGAAGAGTAAAGATACATGGTATGTAAATGATCAGACCACATAGTGATTGCACATGGTAGGTTCTCCATTCATATTTTAAAATATTTGTTAAGGCAGCATTCTTATTATATAAGAAATTCATGTTATATAAAAAAATACAAATGTATAAGAGAAATGTATAATATAGGGCTTCCTTAGTGACTGACCCTTGGACTGCAAGGAGATTCAACCAGTCCATTCTGAAGGAGATCAGCCCTGGGATTTCTTTGGAGGGAATGATGCTGAAGCTGAAACTCCAGTACTTTGGCCACCTCATGCGAAGAGTTGACTCATTGGGAAAGACTCTGATGCTGGGAGGGATTGGGGGCAGGAGGAGAAGGGGATGACAGAGGATGAGATGGCTGGATTGCATCACGGACTCGATGGACGTTGAGTTTGTGTGAACTCCGGGAGTTGGTGATGGACAGGGAGGCCTGGTGTGCTGCAATTCATGGGGTCGCAAAGAGTCGGACACGACTGAGCAACTGAACTGAACTGAACTAGTGACTGAAACGGTAAAGAATCTGTCTGCAATGCAGTAGACCCTGGTTCGATCCCTGGGTCGTGAAGATCTTCCAGAGAAGGGAATGGCTACCCACTTCAGTAATCTTGTCTGGAGAATTCCATGGACAAAGGAACCTGATGGATTACAATCTGTGGGGTTGCAAAGAGTCAGACATGACTGAGTGACTAACACGGACATATATATGTGCACATGCACACATACTTCACGTACACACTCAGAAACACACACACCTTACTTTGTGCAACCTTATTTTCATTAACCTAGCTCTTCTATATCTCACAGAAATCTGTAAGAAAACTTTTTCATCCTAGAAAGGAAAGAAAAAGCATATGTACTCAGGAGAAACTTTGGTAGCGGTCGTCAGTTTGTAGCCAAATACCAAATCTCTATGAGCCATATGTTGGGGGTGTGATGGAGAAGGCAGTAAGGGAACAGGTTTTCTGGTATTTTGTTTGTGATAAGGATTGATTATAGCTTAGCTATTTGGGAACCATTCTATTCTGTCCATTTCTAACTTTATCTCAACTTACTCTTTTCTGTCATTCCTTTCCTTTAAATTTGCATTCTCCTTGGTCCTTCCTTGCTAATAAGCAGGACTGTTTTCATTGCCATTCCTGCTGTGAGTTTTTCAAAATATGCTATTGCTGTATATGAACTTTTTCATTACCCATGTTAAGATTTAACATCTGTGAATCACATTAGTATTTACTATCAGTGTTTTAGGAGTTGATGATGCAGTTTGTCACAAACTTTTTCTTAATTGTACTTCTTAGTTCTCCTCCTCATTAGCTTTAGACTGAAAAAGGACGTGCTATGCTAAAGCCTTTGACCATGTGGATCACAGCAAACTGTGGGAACTTCTTAAAGAGATGGGAGTACCAGATCACTTTACCTGTCTCCTGAGAAACCTGTGTGCAGGCCAGAAAGCAACAGTTAAAAACTGGAAATAGAGCAACTAACGTGTTCAAAATTGGGAAAGGAGTATGACAAGGCTGTATATTGTCACTCTGCTTATTTAACTTAGATGCAGAGTACATCATGCAAAATGCTGGGCTGAATGAATCACAAGCTGGAATCAAGATTGCTGGGAAAAGTATCAACAACCTCAGATATACAGATGATTCCGCTCTAATGGCAGAAAGTCAAGAGGAACTAAAGAGTGTCTTGATAAAGGTGAAAGAGGAACGTGAAAAAGCTGGCTTGAAACCCAGCATTTAAAACACTAAGATCATGGCATCTGATCCCTTCACTTCTTGGCAAATAGAAGAGGAAAAAGTGGAAGCAGTGACAGATTTTATTTTCTTGGGCTCCAAAATCACTGTGGATCATGGCTGCAGCCATGAAATTAAAAGATTGTTGCTTCTTGGAAGGAAAGCTATGACAAACCTAGTCAGTCTGTTAAAAAGCAGAGACATCACTTTGCTGGCAAAGGTCTGCCTAGTTAAAGCTATGGTTTTTCCAGTGGTCCTGTATAGATGTGAGAGTTGTACCATAAGGAAGCTGAGCACTGAAGAATTGATGCTTTCAGACTGTGATTCTGGAGAAGACTCTTGAGAGTTCTTTGGACTGCCAGAAGATCAAACCTGTCCTGAATATTCATTGGAAGGGCTGAAGCTAAAACTTAATACTTTGGCCATCTGATGTGAAAAGCCTACTCGTTGGAAAAGACCCTGATGCTGGGAAAACTTGAGGGTAAAAGGAGAAGGCAGCAGAGAATGAGATGATTAGATAGCATCACTGACTCAATGGACATGAATTTGATCAAACTCCAGGAGATGGTGAAGGACAGGGAAGCCTGGCATGCTGCAGTCCATAGGGTTGCAAAGAGAGTTGGACACGACCTAGAGACGGAACAACAATGAACAGGGACAGGAAGTATGGATGAACTATTAGAAAATAAAAAAGGGAACCTAAACAGATAGTCTTGATCTATTAATAGTATCACACAGAAACAAGGACACTATTCTATCTTAAGTAACATGTAGTCTTCATGCTAGTTATTTTGGTCTACATTTACAATAACATTAAAAAATACTATGTTGAATAATATCTACATTTTAAAAACAGTATATATACTTCAACATATGAAAGTCAATTAATATATAAGCTATATGAATAAAGAACGAAAAACCACATGATCATTTAAGCAGAGGCAAAAAAGCAGTTGACACAATCTAACACTATCTCATGTTAAAAACACTTAGTAAACTAGAAATGGAAGGGAACTTTCTCAATCTGATGAAGGCTATCAATGAAAAATCCATAGTTAACAATGTACTTAATGGTAAAAGACTGAAAGCTTTTACCCTCAGATTTTGAATAGGACAAAGATATCCACTCTTGTCACACCTATTCAACATTGTACTGGAGATTGTAGGTAGGGGAATTGGGCAAGAAAAAGAAATAAGTATCAGCCAGATTGGAAAGAAGATGCAAAACTGTTTCTAATTTTGATTGCACTTATATATAGAAAATCCTAAGAAGTTTACACACACACACACACAATTAGGACTAACAAACAGTTTAGCAAGGTTGTAGGACACAAAATCAGTGTACAAAAATCAGATGTATTTCTGTACACTACCAATAAATAATCAAAAATGAAGTTAAGAAAACGTGTATTTATAGTAACATCAAAAATAAAATATTTAGGAATAGTGTAACAAAAGAAGTAAAAGATTTATTTGTGCAATGAAACTTACAAACCATTGTTTAAAGAAATTAAAGAAGGCCTTAGTAAACGGGAAGATTTAGCAGCATTCAGGAATACAAGTCAAAACCTTAGTGAGCTGTCCATTTCATATCCAGTAGGATAGCTATAATTTAAAAGATGAACAATAGCAATTATTGTGGAAGATCTGGAGAACTGGTGAAGATGAAATCCTCTTATACTGCTGGTAAGAGTGTAAATGGTGCTGCCACTGTGGCAGTTTCTCAAAAGGTTAACATAAAGTTACCACATGGCCCAGCAGGTTCATTTCTTGGCATATACCCGAGAAAAGTGAAAACGTGTTCACACAAAAACTTGTACACGTGTGTTCATAGCACCGTTTTCCATAATAGATGAAGAGTGGAAACAACCCAGTGTTCATCAAATGATGAGTAGATTTTTTTAATGTAGTATATCCATAAAATGGAATATTATTCAGTCATACAAAGGAATGACATACTGACAAATGCTACAAGATGAGTGAACCTTGAGAATTAAAGCCAAATATAGAAGGTTGCAGGAATGTGTGAAATGTCCAGAATAGGCAAATCCATAGAGACAGAAAGTCTTGCCTAGAGTGGGAAGGTGGGAAATGACTGTTAATGTATATGGAGTTTCATTTTGGAGTCATGAAAATGTTCTAGAATTAAGTAGTGGTGATCATTTCTACTTTGTGAATATACTAAAATTACTTAAGAGTACCCTTTAAGATGGTAAATTTTATGATATATGAACTATATCTCAATAAAAGGATAATTTTTAAAATGTCTTATAAGTTTATCTTTTGGTCATCTTTGGAGATTACTGTGGCATGAACTTATTCTGCAAAGTGGAAATTTATAGAAATAATTCTGTATTAACTGATGACAGAATGACCAAATAGCTCACTAGGGAAAGCTTTTTTTTTTTTAATGGTAGTTTTTCTAAAAATTGTAACTAATTAATGGTAGAACACCACTAATTTGCTGTATCTACTGGAAAAATTAATGATAGTCATTGGCTACTAATGAGGGGACTTGATGGTGAATGGATCAGGATGGTAATCCTTCTGATCCATCTTAACATTGCTCAAAGACATTATGTGTCTCCTGCTTTCAGCCTATTGAATCAAACAAGGGAGTTTTCCTTCTGCAGGTGCTCATTCAGTCTGTAAAACAGTCCTCTGTAGTTTTGATAAAGTGTGCCTCCTCAGGCTTCCCGTTTCCTCTCCAGGCAGTCCTGTTTTAACTTTACTGCCTCTGGCAGTCTTTGTCAGAAAGTTTGGTTTAGGGCAAGATGAAGTTTGTGTATTGATTTTTCTTTTCATTTTATGCTTTTGTGTGGTTCTTTAAAAAAAAACCCAAACAAAACCAACTTTTAATTTTATATTGGCGTGTAACCTATTAACAATTTTGTGGTAGTTTCAGGAGCACAATAGAGCGACTCAGCCTTGCATATATATGTATCTATTCTCCCCCAAACTCCCTTCCCATCAAGGCTGCAGCATAACATTGAGCAGAGTTCCCTGTGCTACACAGTAGGTCCTTTTTGTTTGTTAATTTTAAATATAGCAGTGTGTACCTGTCCATCTCAAGGTGATAGGGTCATGGATGACTTTACTAAGTCATCTTCAACCTAAGGAGTCTTTGGGAACCAAGTCGATAGACTAGGTGAGAGGTAAGACCTGAGCTAGGTCAGAGGGGATGTCGGTAGAGTGACTTGTTTGGGGATATCAGGGATTTCATTAATGTTTGTTAACTGTGGAATGGATATAAGTGAGCTTGTCCAGTTTTAGAGCTTCATTGCAATTAAGGTATGAATTATGCCAGTGTATCTGTGGTCCATTTCAAGAGTTACCACACATAAATTGAGTCAGCATGTGCTTCTGGAGGAGAGGTTACACACTGGTGGTTGATACGTCAAATCTGGCCCACAACTGTGTTTTATTTGGCTCCCACAATACGTGTTTTTTTTTTTTCTTCTTTAATTTATTGCCAACATTTCAAAATAGAATTCACATAAAACTTAGGGTTTCTGGCTTCTGTTGAAAAAGCAGAAGATCTGGCAACACCGGGCTTACATTTTCCTCAGGGCATTAGCTTCAGCTTAAGCTTAATAGTGCCTGCCTTAGACCCAGTCCTCTGCTGCCTGTGTAACTCACTGCCTTTGTGGGCGTTTGAGTGTGTGATCCTTACTGCAGTAGTTTCGGGAAGCTGTTTTCTAAATCCTACATTGTTGCTGTCAGCTACCTTTCTTCTTACATTGCTATTTTAACACACTGTATAACTCCTATCTAATTAGAATATGAGCTCTGTGTTAGCAGTAAGTGTGTGTCTTCTATTTCTGGATATTCTCCATGGTACTACTATATGGCCTTACATACTTAGGAAAGTCAGTACATATTTATACATCTCTACTCAGATTTGGCAAGGTAATTGAGGAAGCCCAATATCCCTGGTATAGGGCTTCCCTTGTGGTTTAGCTGGTAAAGAATCCGCCTGCAGTGCAGGAGGCCTGGATTCGATTCCTGGATTGGGAAGATCCCTTGGAGAAGGAAAAGGCTCCCCACTGCAGTGTTCTGGCCTGGAGAATTTCATGGACTATGTAGTTGATGGGGTTGCTATAGAGTCAGACATGTCTGAAAGAGTTAGATATGATTGACCGACTTTCACCTTCACTATCAGTATCCCTGGTGGCTCAGATGGTAAGGAATCCGCCTGCAGTGCAGGAGACCTGGATTTGATCCCTGGGTTGGGAAGTCCCTTGGAAGAAGGCATGGCAACCCACCCCAGTATTCTTGTCTGGAGAATCCCCATGGTTAGGGAAGCCTGGTGGGCTACAGTCTGTGGGGTCCTAAAGAGTCAGACACTACTGAGTGACTAAGCACAGCACAATATGCGTGATATTCAAGACATTTTTATGATATAGGAAACTCTCTTGATACATTGGTTGGGAAGCAGATTAGTATTTTATTGGCCATATTAATAATGTGGATCCATTGAGTTAGATCTGATAAGTATTTTCTCATAGGTACATGATTGTAGAAAATAAAAGGAAAGAGCTAAGCTCTTTCTTGGGATATTCATCAGAAATGATGTAGAAAAATGAATTTATTGGTTTTGTTTTTTTAAAAACTGTTACTTGATGATACAGGTACAGAGAGATAAAGCAACTGTTGGTGGCTGTAAAGAAGTACAGGAAAAAGCTATGTTGTGTACATGTGGTTGGATTGTCGAGCTCAGTTTAAGAGGAAGTCCTTCATAGTAATAAAGTAATTGCTATAAAGTTATTGAAAATTGTCTTATTTTATGAACACATCTATATCTTCTTTAGCCACACACTAGGCAATCGGGTAATGGTTTTGAATGTCTAGTTTGAACATTGTAAATGTTGGTTTCATGCCATAAATATTTCTTAACTTGTACTGTGTATTTTTACACAGGTGAGAAATTCATCCACGCTTCTCTTCAGTACCTTGATCACAAGAATATTTGGAGTTAAAAGGGGAAAGGATGAACTTTCCAAAAAAAATAGGTAAGCTTCATCTAATGCTAACTTTATTTTTTACAAAATATCATTCTGGCCAAAAATAATTTTTAGAATTTTGCTTACTTTTATAGATTGATCTAGAGCATAAAACTATAAAAATACTATAGTAAATGAACCTATGCTGCCAAATGTTAAGCCCCTAGGCAAAAATATCTACTGTTTAATAAGTGGACCTTTCAAAGCAACAGAAATACTGGAGGTAGCAAGGGCTGAAATGTAGAGCTTGTTTCTCAGTGCAGCAGCTAAAGTTGTTTTTTGTTTTGTTTTGCCTTTGATTTAATCTTCTTCAGGTATTCCTGAAATGTCCTAAATTGCATTTTCTTGATGTGTCATCAAGTACTAGCTTGTGCAATGTCTTTGCTTTTGTAGTACTGGAGGTTTAAATGTCTATGGTATACTCATCGGGCCATGTCCCAGATTACTTCTGCATTAACCCATAGCTGGGGGAAGTAGTTAAAGGTGCTGGACACACAGAATAAACAATACTTTTAACTTTTAGGTCTTCTGTATTATGTTTACTCTCTAAGATGTTTTTCTCTTAATTTTTTTTTTTAATGTCTGGAAAAAAACTTATTGAAGCACTTTGATTATGAGTAATCTTTGGATACAAGGCAAAAGTTCTGTTTGTTGGTTTTCAAAGAAGAGAAGCTTTGAATAGTTGTTTGTTTATTAGCAGTTGGGAGGGTTTAATGGCAGTCTGCTGGCTTGCAGTTGTTAACACTAGATGTCACTGTCGCTGCATGTTTAATCACATCCTGTAACTATTTAGGGTCTGATTTGGCCCAGTGGTCTTTCTCTTGATGCTTCAGAGATAAATCAAGCCCTGTTCCTCTCCTGCCAAAAAAAGTTGATGATCAAACTTTTAATTCAGATTTTAAGCTTATTTATTAACATATATTTTCTTGCGGTGGAACTAAGTCTTAGGGATTAGAAAATATCAGGAAATAATTGTTTGATGTACTGTTAGTAATTCTAATGAAACCTACTGATATTTCTGAATTGTCATTTAAATTGCTGTTTATCACCCCATGCCTGCTAAGTTGCTTTAGTTGTATCCGACTCTGCAGCCCCTATGGACTGTATCCTCTGGCTATGGGATTCTCTAGGCAAGAATACTGGAGTGGGTTGCCCCACCCTCCTCCAAGAGATCTTCCTGACCCAGGTATTGAACCCACATCTTTTGCATTTCCTGCCTTGCCAGATGGGTTCTTTACCACTAGCGCCAACTGGGAAGCCCTATTTATCATTCTATAAAATTCAGTAAATATTTAAATGGAAAGCAATTGGTTATAAATGTAATTCCTTGAGTATACTAAGGAAATACTAGAGAGGTTTTTTGTGTTTTTTTTTTTTTAGCTGAGTTGTATTTTTAATAAGGATAACATTATTTTTTGAAAGAATGATTATAATTTTTACTGTTTGGCCCAGTTCCTAAATAAATTCTTCCTGTCACTAGTTATTTTCCTTTTTACTTTTGCTTATTTTGTTAATAATTCAACAAAGTGCTAAGGGTTAAAATGGTTTGGTCATATTATAAGGCCATGGTAAATAGTATATAAATAAAATATGAGGTTATTAAACAAGTAAAATTAATATTTAAAACTGAGCTTGAAGAAATGCTTTTTTTTCTCCCTTTTACTTTTTATAAAAGTGATTCTTGGATGTGTTGCAACTTTTATTATGTATAGGATAAAATGATCAGACTCATTTTATGTAGGTTACTTCTGAGGAGGGTGGAAGAATAGCACAGTGAAACCACACTGCTGTAATCTCTTTGCCACAGCACGCTGATGGGAACCTCCATTATAAGTTCGTTCCTCTTAAATAGGAAAAGTTACAGAATATATAACTTTCCTAGAAAGAGGGAAATTGAATATTCACATAATTGTTTTGAGTAAAGCTGACAAGTGAAACGAAGGTATTAAAATGTTTTTAAAATGTGATGAGCAGTTTTGGTAAGAGTTTTTATTTCAGTAATCTGAAGCTTGGTATATTTCATTACATTTTCAAGGCTTCTGTTCTCTGTTTAACCCTCCAAGAGTCTATTTCTTCGCAGCATTGCTAGATTTCTGCTCTAAAACCTTAGTGTCTTCAGCTTGCCATTGTTTTAATGATTCTTATAGTTGTTCTTTGTTTAATTATGTCATTTTGGGGTGAAAATGTTTATGTACCTGTCTGCTACAATATTAAGTCCCTGAGGGCAGAACCTTTTGCTTCTGTTTTGTGTATATGTGATGGGTGCTGCAAGAATGCTAGTAATAATGAAGTCTTTCTTGTTGGTTGGTTAGTCAGCGATTGAATAACTAAGCTCAGCCAGTAAGACCTCACAGACTGGTGAAGGCTACTTTCACAGCCACAGATTGTTCTGCCACAATCTTGCAAATGTGTGCTCTTGATCAGAATGGAACTGGACATAAAACATCTGCCTTTCCCATCTAGTGGGGGAAAAAAGTGTCTGTCTTGGAGTAAACAGACTTGGTTTCTAAGCATTTTGCTGCCACTGGAGATGACCTTAATAGACTCCCTTATCTGCTTTGCACTTCAGTTTCTCCATCTATAGAACAGGAATGATAAAATCTGTGTTCTGTATTCATAGAGCTACAGGGAGGATAAAACAAACTATTAACAGTTCATTTTCTTGTAAAATATTCAAAGTTCTATGCAATTAGATATATAATTTGCTTTTTCTCTGTTACCACTTCTTTTATTATACTCATTCCATTGTCTTAACATTGTCTTCTGGAGTACAGGATCAGTATCTTATCCTTATTTTTGTTTGCCTGGTGCCTAGCATAGTGTCTGGCATGGCCAAAAATACTTGAATAAGCAAGTTTTTTTTACTAGATGAGAGAGGAGGCCTCTGGTTTCTACTGCTGCCTTTGTTGTCATAGAGCCACCATAACCAACTGAAACAAATTAGTTAACCTGTCTGGGCCTTGGTTTTCTCCTCTAAGATAAGAGATTGAACTATCCTTGAGGTCTGTTGTTTCTATCAAATACTAAGCTAGGGTTTACATAATTGTTACTAGAATTGTGAGTTTGGTAAACTGCTCTGTTCCCACTGCCTAGAACAGTACCTGCTTGGTAGTTCAGTTCAGTTCACTCAGTTGTGTCTGACTCTTTGCAACCCCATGGACTGCAGCACGCCAGGTTTCCCTGTCCATCACCAACTCCCAGAGCTTGCTCAAGCTCATGTCCATCGAGTTGGTGATGTCATCCAACCATCTTATCCTCTGTCGTCCCCTTCTTCTCCTGCCTTCAGTCTTTCTCAGCATCAGGGTCTTTTCCAATCAGTCAATTCTTTATATCAGGTGGCCAAAGTATTGGAGTTTCAGCTTCACCGTCAGTCCTTCCAACGAATATTTAAAGGAATATTGATTTCCTTTAGAACTGACTGCTTTGATCTCCTTGCAATCCAAGGGACTCTCCAGAATCTTTCTAACACTGCAGTTCAAAAGTATCAATTCTTTGGAGCTCAGCTTTCTTTATAGTCCAACTCTCACATCCATACTAAACTACTGAAAAAACCAAAGCTTTGACTATGTGGACCTTTGTCGGCAAAGTAGTATCTCTGCCTGGTAGTAGGGACAAGTTCCCCTTTCATATATAAAGAAAGGAGCAGGGAATTTCTATGGTTAGTCCAGTGGTTAGGAATCCACCTTGCAATGCGGGGGACATCGGTTCAATCCCTGGTCCAGGAACTGAGATCCCACATGCTGCGGAGCAGCTAAGCCCATGCTCCGCAACTGGTGAGTTCACGTATTGCAACAGAAGATTCCCACGTACCACACCTAAGACCAAATGCAGCCAAATTAAGAATACATGTATTCTTGTTTTTAGAAAAAGAAAGCAGCAGAGGTTCTGCATCCCCATTAATAGGTATGTAGAGTAGCCCTCCGAATGCTCATAATGATTGAACTCTGGAGCTCATTAGCCTTGTTCAAGGTGGGTCTTTTGGATTATGAAGAATGAGAAAACATAAGTTTTACTTGTTTGTTTTAAATACTATTATTACATTTTAATTTTCTAAAGCACCTTTCCTTTCTATTTATTACCCCCCAAGACTGACTTGGCCTGACTGAATAATTGATCCTTTGTAGAATCAGAAACCACATAGCTCTGTGATGTGGGGAGCGTGCTGGGCTTCCCACATGGCCTCCATCTGCCTCGAGTGGGCTCACCTTGGTAGTTCCTCATTCCTCACAGACAGGAGCTAAACCAATGTGATCCTTACCTCTGGTCTTTCCCTTTAACCCCTTTGTGTATTAACTGTCAGCTATTCTGCTGCTGCTAAGTCGCTTCAGTCGTGTCTGACTCTGTGTGACCCCAGAGACAGCAGCCCACCAGGCTCCTCCGCCCATGGGATTTTCCAGGCAAGAGTACTGGAGTGGGGTGCCATTGCCTTCTAGTCCCTGGTAAATGACAAATATCAACATACATGTAGTAGTCTGAAAAGCTTATTCATTGCTTTTTAAGAGCTTATTTTTGTTTTCTTTAATTTTTTAAATGTTTAATTGGAGGATAATTGCTTTATAATGTTGTGTTGGCCTCTGCAGTGTGAATCAGTGATAAATATACATATATCCCCTCCCTCTTTTTTTCTTCTTTTACTCAGCTTTATTTATTGAAGTAAAAGTGACAAAATTATATATATTTAAAGTGTGCAACATGATTTGACATACACATACATTGTGAAATGATTACTAGATTTTGCAATTCTGTTTGGAATTTTATCTCAGTTAAGTTGAAGTTGCCCTAAAATATTTTAAACATATAACTACCTGATTTTCAAAGATAAGCCTGAAATATGGTTTTACCCTCAAGATGAAATATGAGGAATTCAGCGCTTAGTGCTTTTTTCCATGAAAAGCTTTATTTTAGACTTTGCCAAAGCTTCATGCAGGTGCTCAGTACAAAGTGTTCTATAGCTCTTGCTCTCTCCATGTTAAACCAGTCAGCCAATAAGAATTTATAAACATTTGTCATTAACTCCATGTTGACACAGCAGAGGAGTCCATGGGAAATAGAAAACGTGGACCTTGCTCAGGGAGCTTACCTTTCAACTTGGGAAATAAGAACTGTCATTTGTGAAACAGGCACAAATAGAAGATGACATAACAGTAATCAGGAGCACAATGTAATCTGAGTAATGGATGCCTTAGAAGTTCATCAGTGGAGAGCTGAGTGATGCACTTGGGATGAGTAGATTTGGGGTACATAGAAACAAGTAGGTTGAAAAAGAAGAACAAAAGAGAAATAGTCTTGTTTTCAGTGTTAAGAACAATCTTCATTCTGTCATTTTAAGAGAGAGCTCATATTCAGATTAATAGCTTAGGATGGTTTAGTACAATTTAAGGGGAAAATGTTTGTAAAAGGATCACTAGGTCCAAGTAAAATTATTTCTAATGAGTATGTTGGGAGATGTTAAATCGTTTTATTTTCCTGAGTATAAATAACAGAGACTTGCTTTAGTTATTTCCATAACGTTTTAGTGGTGTAGCTCTGGAAGGATCCTCTAAGGGACATCTAATCTAGTCCAGCCCCTGCTTATGGACAGATTTTGAAGCAATTTCCAGACAGACTGGCTTCTCTCCTGTTGTTCATGTTTTCTAGGAAAAGAGATTCCGCAAGTTTTTGTGGTTACCCACTCCATTGTTTCGGAAAGAACTGGGTTCTCAAAACTAAAATTGGGAGCTGTAGGGCAACTAGGTTTTTATATTTTCAAGAGTGTAATTATTAGAATTCAGAATAGCTTATTTTATTTGCTTTGAACTACATAGTTGTTTGTTGCATGTGCCTATTTGGCCAAGCTGAAGATTCACATTTTCTTTTGACTGTGGCCTGGATAATCTTAACATCCTCAGACCCAAAGGGTTCTCATTTTTTTCCCCATTCAACAAGCATTTATATTGTGTGCCCTCTGCTTTATATTGTGTGATCCTCTGCTAGGCACTGGGATCCAAAGATGAATCAGACATACTCTTGGCCCTAAGGAAACTGACCATCTGATGAAGAATTATGGCCATTACCTGCTGCCCTAGACTCTCTGTCCCACCCATGTAAAAGGAAGGAAGAAGTAGTGAAGGAAGATGGCATATCCATTTGTGTGCTCAACATACACCACAGTCTTTATAAGTGTCTAATTTAGCCTTCGTCACAGCCCTGCAGAATGGATAGAGTCATTCTGATTTCACCGAGAAGTAAATTAAGGCTGGTGAGGTTGACTTACTTGCTGGAGGTCATGCAGCCAGAAAGTGGTAGAGCTTGAATCCAAGTCCAGCTGCATCTGCAGAGTGCCTATAGATTTACCCACCAGCACACACAGCCCCTTGTGAGCAGTGAGTCACTGTTGAGAGTCTGGCTTTAGATTTTACATCCTGAGACCATGGGAAATGAGGCACTTCACCCAGGGTTTCAGTGTGGAGCCGGGACTCTCACATCTCTCTTATGGCAAGTTGATTTTAAGACCCTTTAATTACTCCCAATAGGATATCAGTGTGGCCGTAAGCTATTTACCTCTATAAAACTCCTGTATTTGATGATAGTTGGGTGCTATAGAGAGAGGATTTAAGGGTTTTGTTATAATCTTTGTCTATGGTATGATGTCTTCCAGGTTTAACCTAATGTTTTTCCAAATCTCTAATTATATTTTTCATTCATTTGTTTAATAACAATTATAATAATAGCCCTCATTATATTAGTTTTGTATTTGAGAGGACCTAAGAAGCTATGCTGGAGAACGCAGTGGCACCCCACTCCAGTACTCTTGCCTGGAAAATCCCATGGACGGAGGAGCCTGGTTGGCCACAATCCATGGGTTCGCTAAGAGTCGGACATGACTGAGTGACTTCACTTTCACTTTTCACTGTCATGCGTTGGAGAAGAAAATGGCAACCCACTCCAGTGTTCTTGCCTGGAGAGTCCCAGGGACGGCAGAGCCTGGTGGGCTGCTGTCTATGGGGTCACACAGAGTCGGACACGACTGATGCGACTTAGCAGCAGCAGCAAGAAGCTGCCCAGTCCTGTTCTCATTTTGCAGATGTGAAAATTGAGGTGCTCAAGGTCACACGGCTAGTGCTGGAAATAAGGTTAATGGTTATTTTTAGCTCACAGTTAGCTCAACTAGGACATTTAAAAATTTTAGCTGATCATTTATAAATGGAGTTTCTATAAGCAAGAATAATACTAGTTTGGATTCAAATATTTTGAAATTAAGCTAAGAGCCCCAGTGTTTTGATATGGTCTGGAGGTGTCATTCATGCATTTTTCACAGTTGTTTATAGAACATTCAATCTAGGTCTTTAGGCAGAGTAGGTAAATGTGTACTTTTGGAGACTGAAAATAAAGTCCAAATCTTGAGTTACCCTTATTGAGAAGTTCTTAAAATCAGAATTCTGTCTACTCTGACACTTTGGCTTACTAGAGAGTTTCATGTTTCAAGTTTTTGTTCATTCTTAGGTTCATGGATCACAAGTAGGAAAACCACAAATAAAAATTTTAACCAAAAAGAAGCTCTTAAAAAGAATATGTTCATGAACTTGAAGTGGGAATTACTCACTGTGTTCTTAAATATTGACTCTTGCCGGGACGAAGTAATCTTTGTTCCTAAGTACTGCTTCAGGCCATTGCCTTCGTTAATAACTAAGGCATTGTTGCTTTAGTTTGAGCATGTTCTATGGAATTTTGGCAATGCATGCATCCTCTTTCTGTGTCTCAGTAAAAGCATGAGTAAATATTTTTTCTTAGCTTTGGTATTTTTGTAGCTTACATTTTATATGAACCAGACTAATATAATGTAATACCAGGATTACATAATTTAGGACATCAGGATTTCTTCCAGGACTGTGAGATAAAGTCCTCATTTATCAGGGGCTTTACAAGCAGTATTTGTTGCTCATTCAGTACCTGTAGAGAAATACCACAGAGCTCTTTTCCCAATTAGAAAACGGAGTCAAAGAGGTTAAAACCAGAGGGAATAGTTTCTTTAGAACTTGGATAATACTTCTTCTTTATTCAGAACTTGGTCCTTTTAACTATTGATTTTAGTAATGTATAGTTTAGAAATTCTAGGAATTTCAGACTATTCTTATTACACGCCAAGATGCCAGACTTTTAATAAAATATAATCAATAAAAAGTTTTCATTGAATTCTTATCATGTGCCTTTCCACTCTTAATATCTCCTAAAGTAGTTTATGACAGGGTCTTGGATTTAAAGGAGTTTTATTATTTACTGATAGAGAAAACATGTGAGCTAGTTTAGGAAAAATGAATATCCAACTTTTCTGATATTGTCAGGGAATGGGGAGCAGAGGGGGTCAGAGGAGGATGAGGTCAGTCTCCATGCAGGAGTTAGGGCTTAATCTGGATTTGAAAGGATGTCAGGATTTGAATAGGTAGAGAGGAGGATGTTGCCTATAAGGTTATATAGGCATGAACAAAGATATCAGTGGTGGAACACTTGTTGTATATGTCTGAGAAAGTTAGAAGATAAACCAGACTAGGGCTGAAAGCTCACAATGGAAATATTCATTCATTCATCCATTTTTTCCATTTATTCCTAGAGCCAAGGATTCATTGATCAGATCTACCCTCTGTAGGCACTAGACCAGGTTCTGGAGCTATATCAATGAGTAAAACAGATAAGCCAAGGAGACTAGTTTGAATTTTACATGACATTATGAGTCATTTTGAAGTTTTAGTCTTGGAGTATTCCATGATACAGGCATTGTTTTAGGAAATCATTTGAGAAGTGATTGCATTTTGTGTTCCCCACTGGCAGTATTGGAAAATATGATTCCAGACTATGGAAGAAAGGTACTTAGGAATAACTTGTACTGTCTGTAGATTGTTCAAGCATAGTTCCAGCTTGATGTGTTTTTTTTTTTTTTTTAAACATTTATTCTATTTGTTACTTCTAAATTGAGTAGTGGCTATATTAGAGGGGAATATACCTTATATTTTGAGGATTACTAGTTTCCTCAAGGTATTAAAAAGATATTTAGTGAAAAGCAGTTTATTATAAAGTCAAGTAAGTTTTGAAAATACTGAATTAAATTCAAATTTCTTTATGACAGGACTTCTCAGAACCTTTCATATGCTCTAATAGGCTTTGTGAATCTTCAGTAACCCAACATATTTGACAATGGATCTCAGAACATCTATTACCCTCTTGTGTTCCATCAGACATAGTTTAGGGGATATTGCCATGGGGATACTGGTTGAGGCAGGTGAAAGGCATGTTTCCAATCATTAGAAGCTGAACCATACAAAGGAAGATATTCATTTCAGGTCTATCTTGGTAGCAATAGAAGGACTTCATTTTAATTGCAGTTAAATATACTATAAGTTATCTTGAGTTGTCAGGTAAGAATTTAAAATGGTATCCTCACATATGGTAGCTGGTCAATAAATATGAATCAGTAAAATCTCATAACTTTAGACCTTTTAAAATCTTATATATTAAGTGCTTCTTTGGGAGAATAAACTTTACACCAAATTAGTTACTTCTACCATTTTGTCAGATGAAGATAATGTCCCTTTTCCTCAAAGCTTTGATCATTGATAATGGGGAAATAGGGCCTACACCATGGTTGATGAACTTAACAAGGTTAGTGCCAAGCCCATCAGAGTGTGACGTATGTATCTTTGTGTGTGTACGTGTATGTTAGTTGGGAGGGCAGATAGGGAGAGGAGAACAGAACAGTAACCAGATTTGAAATATAATAGGTAAGACTTTAGGACTAGTATGGCTGAGTTTTAGACCTTTGGTCTGTATGTCTTGCTAGCAGCATCTTGTTGTTGTCCTTCATCAAGGACACTTGGAGCTATTATGAATAGCTCCATTGTAAATATTTAAACAGAGGCTTTAAATAATTCAGATTTGAAGTAGTTAGAATGCTTTTGGCTGCAAGTAACAGAAAACTCAAATAAAAATTTACACTATAAGGAAAAGTTACTATCTTAAATATAACCAGGAAGTTTTAAGGGGTATTGATTTATTCCTCATTGATTCATTTGATGAGGTTGGTAACATTGTCAGAGAGCCAGGTTTTTTCCATTTTTCACCATGCCATCCCAGATGTGAAGGAACTGGCCCCAAGCAAGCTTTCTTCCTGATTTCAAGATGGCTGCCATTCCTGCCATCCCATCTTGATGCAGCAGATGCAATATTCAGTGGCTTGTGTGTCCCTATTTCTTTTTCAGAATGACAACACCACCTCCTGTATGAGTTCCCACACTCTCAACTCGACACTCTACAGACTTCCCTTCAACATCTTTTTGGCAGTGTTAACATCTTGGTATGCCCCAACTTATCCTGGACAATGGATCCACCATAATTAACTTAGACTAATTAGGATTCTCCAGTTGGCTCTGGGGTTGGTGCCAGCCCTCCCTGAAGCATATGACTACGGAGAGAAGGGTGAATACCCATCCAAAGTCAAATACTGTTAAAGAAAGGATGGGGTGAGGGAATGGATTTTTATTAAGTGACTAATAATGTCTGCTGTTACGTCCTTCCAGGCTATCTCAAAAGCTTTGAAAATGTTTTCATTTCATTAGAAAGATATATTATATATGTAGCATTTTAGCTAATAGCAAAGTGTGAAAAAGTAAAAGTGAAGTAGCTCAGTCATGTCCGACTCTTTGCAACCCCAGGGACTGTAGCCTACCAGGCTCCTCCCTCGATGAAGATTCTCCAGGCAAGAATACTGGAGTGGGTTGCCATTTCCTTCTCCAGGGGATCTTCCTGACCCAGGGACCAAACCCAGGTTTCCTGCATTGCAGGCAGACACTTTAACCTCTGAGCCACCAGGGAAGCCCTTTCATTTCATTAGGAAGATAAATAATATATGTAGCATTTTAGCCTAATAGGAAAGTGTATTTTCCCTCTATTTATGCAATTCCTTCATGTAATTTTTAAAAGATATGAAGCAGTAAAAGTGTCTGGGTTTGTGGTTCTGTATCACTCACTCAGTCATGTTCTACTCTTTGTGACCCCATGGACTGCAGCCCACCAGGCTCCTCAGTCCATGAGATTCTCCAGGCAAGAATACTGGAGTGGGTTGCCATTTCCTTCTCCAGGGGATCTTCCAGGCCCAGGGATCGAACCCGGGTCTCCCGCATTGGAGGCAGACGCTTTAACCTCTGAGCCACCAGGGAAGTCCTCTATAGACAAGGCTTCATTAAAAATTTTTGCTTAGGAACAAAGTTTTGTCTTCACACATGAAAGAAGTTTTGTATAGTTTTAAAATAGAGATACTGAATAAAATAAAATGAATTTCTAAGTCAGAAAATGCTACTTTGCAATATGAAATATCTCTCTGATTCATAGCTAACCTCCAACAAGCTAACAGAGCATTAACATTGTTTTTATTATAAACTCTAACTCACTTTGGAATTTGACCCATATTACAACATTTTGTTCTTGTAGGGTCAAATGGTATGAAGTCAAATCTAAATTTATTGAAATTGGTACTTAATTATTTTTATTTATAAACACAAAATCCCTGTTCTATTTAAACTGAGCGTAGAATTTTGATGTGACTTTTGGGGCCTCTGAATTCAAATTAGGCCATCTGTCTTGAATAATTTCTCTTTCTTTATCTGCTGGTTTCTTTCTTTTCTGTCTGTCCAAACTGTGACCATTTTATTCTGTACAAACTGCCTCTATAGAAGTGGAACGTGTCTCGGTCATAGTAAACCAGCTCAGCTCAAAGGAAGTTGGGGTCAGACTGGCTACATTTGACAAGGATCAGTAAGTCTGATCCAGGCGCTAAACCTTGGCGGTCTAGGATTTCCTACTGTAGAAGCACATCCCTAGAGCCACCCATTGCTCCTAATACATCTTTGTCTTTCTTCTGTTTCTCTCTATGATCACTGGTTGTGAACAACTAATTTAGATGCATAAAAATGATCCTCCATTTATAAGCACACTTCCTCCCTTTAAATTCACTTAATCCCATTTTCACCCCTCTACAGTCAGAGCCCTCCCTCCTAGGCCGCTGGTTTCACTTTTACAATTGGTGGTCTGTTTAGATGGGTCAGTTTTTTTTTGTTTTTTCCTTCATCATTTGTTCAACATTTTTACTGTGTTCAAGACACTCAGCACTGAGGGGAGTACAGACCTTTGTAAAGTATGATCTATTTATCTGAAGAATAGTGGAGGAGGAGAGCTAAGACTTGAACTCAATTGTCATGCAAGGTGGAAAAGCCACAAGTACTCTGATAGCACCTTTCTGGTTCCTCAAGGGAGAACTTGAGTGCGCCACTCCTTCCGCTTCCTGGCTTCCGTGCCTCAGCGGAAGTGCACCTGTAAGAGCTCATACTCTTCAAAAGCTCATCCTCTCTAAACCCTTCTCCTTCCCTTCCCAGTTCTAACATTTAGGTGGGAATATCTCACGTGAGCATTTCTTTATCTTGCCTTTGTTTTATCTGTGTGACAAGCAATGGTTCAGATCATAATCAGTAAATGAGAGGGCAGTATTAATGATATCCCTGCCCTGTCTGTATTTGGAAACCCAGTTTTCTGTAGTAAAAAAAGTGTCACTGGCCTCTGAAGGTGGTGAACACCCACTTTTTTCCCAGAAACACACCACAAGTCATCCGCTCTGCATCCTTTCTGCTTTTAATTAACCAACTTAATTTTCCTAAGCTTCAACATGTTAGGGAAATAAAAGAGAACTTCGCTTTCAATGGTGTTCTCTTGCTTTGATTAGCTACTAATGCTGCATGTAATAACATAAGGTTTAACTTTTTATCGTTGTTAAAATATAATGTTTCAGTGGGAAAGTAAATATATTTTCTAAGGGATACCTGCAGTGCCTCCACTTACATTTATGTCTTTGGAAAACATGTTTCAATTGCCAGATGATCATTTGTAAATTGTGGCCTTTCTACAGATGGACATTTCTTTCTTAAATACTTGCTTACTCTTTTCCTTCTTGTTTTCAACCCCAACTGCCTTCAGAATTGTACTGCCAAACTGGTTGGTTCACCCATGAAAATTGAATTCCAGAGGATTCATGGAATAAATAGGTTTATTTCTCTGGAAATCTCTTCTTGCCCCCACCCTCCATTAAATTAAAATGTAATGATTTTTCTTGGTTTTGGAAATAAAACTCTTTCTAGCATTTTTCTAGCATTTTAAAATAACGGTCCTTAAAAAAAATATAAAATAAAATAATGGTCCTTATGATAGACCAATCATGGTTAACTTAATAATTCTCTTACAATTAAATATTTCCCCTAATTAAAAAAAATATTTTTAATAATGTTGTGGTATCTATCTACAAAGTGTTTTAATACATAGGGTTATTTTTTACAGATAGACTCTCCTCAGTGTGATTTCTTCGCAACAGTATATAACTAGACTTCAGATTCTTTTTATGTATTGTCAGAATTCTTGATAAATTAGTCTTGAAAAATGATTTCCCCCTGTCACCCTCTTAACTCAGGAATTTTCATTAGTTCTCTGTTGCCCATGGTCTAACATCTCTGCCCCTTTAACTGGCCTTTGTGCTTTTTGTTAAATCTTTTTTTTTCTTGTTTTAACCAACTGTCTGCCATTGAGCATTTACAGTCTGTCTTCTTTTTCCATGTTATAAAAAGTGGTACAAGAAATACCTTCATAGTTTTTAGCTTTTCCTATGTTTTCTGACTATTTCTTTGGGATAAATGATCAGAAATTGAAATACAGAATTAAAGAATATAAACATTCCATGAAACTGATAGCCAGACTTCCTTTAAATAAGATAACAATTTACAAATTTGCCAGCACATATAATCTTTCTAGTAGTGGGTATTATTCTTTTTTTTTAAGCAGGTTTTTTGAGAAGGTGGGAGGGGAAAATTAGCATGTTGTTTCAATTTATATTGCTGTTATTAATGATAAAGTTGAGCATTTGCCCACATTATTTGTTGGTTAATTGTATTTTCTTCAGTTTAGCTTTCAAGGCCCTATATAATTTGAACCTGCCCTTTTCACCTTGTCTCCTATTAGTCAAACCCACAAATATTTATCGAACGTCTACCAGCTACCAACGAATTCATGTAGTCTAATCAAGCTAATCTAACTACTGTTCCTTTCAGTGTTATGATTTTCCTTTTTGTTGCTTTTGTTCATGTTTTTTCTGTTCCTGAAATGCTTATCCCTTCTTTTCTGCTCACAGTATGCTGATTTTCCCCATCTTTTAGGATTCACCCTGCATCTTTTTTCCTCTGAGCCACCATATGTGGCTTCCTTGAGAGCAGGGCCTGTGTCTGATGCCTTTTCTTTGGCCCTAGTATCTTGTAAAGGGTCTGCCTTACATAGGAGGCAAAGAAGTGATCTACTGATGTTGCTAAGAAAATGCATGTGGTGTTCAGCAGCTCTCGATTTAACCTTTGACTCTAACTTTGGGCAAGTTTAGTTTGTTGAGTCTCTGTTTCTTTATCCCAGCATCATCATAGATTGGAGATGATACTTCAATCTGCCTCTAGAGTTGCTGTGAGGAGTGAGTGTGATAAAGCTCAAAAAGGGCCTGGTACTTGTTCTACAGGAGGCTCTCTTTCAATGAAACTTGTTTTTAAATTAGCTGAACGAATCATGCTTGGTAATCCCAGCACTCACTGGTCTCCCTTTCCTTGGCCTCTTCCAGGTGTACCCCAAATGATGTGTGCTGTCTCTTTCTTGTGTTGGATTGCTTCTTGCGAATTAGTATGTTGCTATTCAGTTGCTAAGTCGTGTCTGACTCGTTGCGACCCTGTGGACCGTGTAGCCTGCCAGGTTCTGTCCTTGAGGTTTCCCAGGCAAGAATACTGGAGTGGGTTGCCTTCTGCATTGGCAGGCAGCTTCTTTACCACTGAGCATCAGGGAAGCCCATGTGAACTAATTAGGTACACTCAAATCAATTCCAAGTTATTAAGGGGAGGAATTTGTTTTAAGTCTGTTGCATGTCCTATAGCAATGTGTATTGATTGGTTAGGTATAGCTGAGTAACTTTGGTAGCAATGAAAATAAGGGCAAAGCAGTGATGAAGATCTCATTTCTGTTTTTTACTAAAATCTTTACTGGACCTTTGCTAGAAGAAATTATTTTATTTTAGGGTCTTTAAGAAATGCTTAGTTTTGTTGCCTGTTCACCCAGCTGGAGTTAGTTATCCAGTAGAAAATGGTAAAAATATCCAAATAACACCACTGGATTTCACTTTTCCATATAGTGTTTCAAAGTGTTGTATTCATTAATATTTGTGAGAAACCTATGGTTAATACCACCAGAAGTCATAAACTAAACCAGATTTCCCCCTTGTTTTAGCTTTCACATGACTTGGATTAACAACAGTGTTATTCCCTAATTTACACCTGGGATTTAAAAACCTTCTCAAAAAGCTGAAACAATGATTCATATTTAGTCACCATATGACTGGATTATTTTCATTTATTGAAAATATAAACAAGAAAAAATATCTTGGATAAAGAGCTCCATGTATTTTAACTAGTGACAGATGCTATGATCAGAATTTCTCCTTAAGTCAGGCATTTTTGACATACACCTCAAGCCTCGCAATTAAGCTTTATGCCTTTCCAAACATAACAGTTAACCAATAAACCAAAATATCAGCCCGGTCTGGCTTAGCTCAGCGGTCTTTTGATTTCTTCCAGTCTGTTTGATGTGGAGGCTTATTGAGATTTATCTACTGAGCTGTTCATAGTTTGTAGGGCGGCTATATTATATAAGATTCCATTAGTGACGGGAGAATGTAGACAGTCTCTACAGTGTGGATAATTTAGTCAGTTGTACTGGTCATGGTTTTGTTGAAATTTTTAAGACTTCTGTCAAGACTTTTAAAAACTTATACTCAATGATTTTTATTTCCGAGTTTATACCATAGCCTCAAAACAGATATAATTTGATTGGTCCAATTTAGTAGAAAATTTTTAACTGTCAGAAATCTCTATGTAGATTGAAAAGTTTTCCACTTATTGGGACCAGTTTATCCACAAGAGAGATAAAAATAAAAAATATACAGTAAGCAATTACAAATGTTGGGTATGCTACATGCTAAGTCATTTCGGTCACGTCCGACTCTCTGCAACCCCGAAGACTGTAGCCCGCCAGACTCCTCTGTCCATGGGTTTCTCTGGCAAGAATACTAGACTGGGTTGTCGTTTCCTACTCCAGGGAATATTGGGTATACCTAATATTGGGTGAGTTAGATATCATTCCATTATGCTGTTTGTGATGGTAATAGCATCAGTATCCTCAACTTTATAAGATAAAAGCTGCAGAGGACTTTCATTAACTTAGGTCATTCATGCAATCTGGAATACTCAGTAAGATAATTATTATTGTCCTCATTCTAAATGACACACTTGGAATTCATATTATTTATTTGCTGTGTGTCTCATATCTAGTATGAAGCAGAGCTGGTGTTCAAGTTCAGATACAATCCCAAACCAGTTATTTTTGCATTTCATTAAAGCTTTTTGTTATATAATACACAATATTTCTAAAAGTAACAATGTCCTGCCAAACAGCTTTCCGGTGGTTTAATCACATCCTCTTTCCTAAGAAGTAGATTAAAATTACTCATGTTTACCCTGCTGGAGATAAGAGAATAAGAGCATATTGGAGGAATAATAAAATGTATTCATTCTTTTTGCTTCAGTTGCCTCATGTATTGAATGGGGGAAGTAACTAGTACTCACCTCATTGGGCTTTGAGGTGGATTAAGTGAATAAATGGGCTTCCCTGGTAGCTCATATTAGGTAAAGAATCTGCTTGCAATGCAGGACACCATGGCTTGATCCCTGGGTTGGGAAGATCCCCTGGAGGAAGGCATGGCAACCCACTTCAATATTCTTGCCTGGAGAATCTCCATGGACAGAGGAGCCTGGAGGGCTATAGTCTCTGGGGTTGCAAAGAGTCGGACATGACTGAGCGACTAAGTGCAGCATAACACAAGTGAATAAACAAATGCGAGGAGATTAGAACAGTGCCTGGCATAGAGTAAATGGTAATATGTTTTGCTATTATTGCCTTCATTTGCTCAGCAGGGTTTATTCATCCGTTGCTACATGCCAGGTAATGTACTAGGTATTGAAGGTAAATAAGTCCAAGTCTTTGGTCTCACAATCAAAGGAAGGAGACATACAGCAGAATATACACCATTGACATGAATGTTCTATACAGAGGTCTGCAAGGAGAGATTTGGAAGCACAAGTAGGGATGAGTACCTGCTGTTAGAAAGGCTTCCTGTAAGAATTCGGGCTGAGCTTGAAGTCAAAGTTAGCCAAGAAAACAGCAGAGGAAGAAAAGGGAGCAAGAAGGACAGATGACAGTGGTAAAAGGTTGGTATGAACACATTTTCTCAATTAGGATTTCTTGAAGACTTTCCCTAGTAGTCACAGTATTGTTGTTGTTCAGTTGCTGTCATATCCAGCTCTTTGTGACATGATGGACTGCAGCCCACCAGGCTTCCCTATCCTTCAGTATCTCCCAGAGTTTGCTCAAACTCATGTCCATTGAGTCAGTGATGCATCTAACCATCTCATTCTCTGAATAGTTACTTGTTTAAAGTATTGCCTTATGTGTTTTTTATGGAGAATATTATGAAGAACTATATTTTAAGGAACACATTTTGGGAAATTGAGTAAATCTGGTGGTGAGAAGTGAGTGCAGGTCAGAAATGGGATAGACATGGAGAAGGGGGTATGGTTAGAGATATTAAGTCAGCTTAATGGTATTTAATGAAAAATGAAGAGATGAGGGAGAGGAAAGAAAGATAGTGAGGTGAGATTTGGGGCTTAGAATAGTGTCTGGGGCTGACGGTGCGGTTTACAGAGGTGAAGATTTAGGAGAAACATTGGGAGGGTGGAATGAGGGAGATTTGGACTTCAGTTATTGTATCTGTTTTGAGGTGTCTGAGGGACACCCAAGGGAAGATACTCATCACACTGTTCATTGTGCTGGGTCTGGAGCATATGAGTGAGTTCTGGGCCGGGCGAAGGAGTCATTCGTGAGAGATGGTATTTTATGCCAGGAAATTGGCTGAGAGAACCCAGTCGGGCGAGCGTAGACTTGCTGGGGCCATCACACTGTTTAAGTGACGTGTGGAGAAGGAGGATCTCTCAACAGAGGTTATTTCGACAATCTAATATTCTTTGGGACAGTTCAGGTATTCTTTGGGACAGTCTGATATTCTTTGTCAGTTCCCCTGTGCCCTCTTTTCAGGATCTATGAGTATTTTGTTTTTGTGTGTGTTTTTTTTGGAAAGTGTCTGACTCCACCCATGCAGGAAACCTACTGTGTGGGCCACTCCTTCTCCCAGGAATCTGGGTAGTTGTAGAAGGAGGCACTTCACCCACACCCTAAGCTCTCTACGGAGAGTATGAGAGATACTGCCCAACCTTTCCAAGCCCAATGGGGGAAGGTGGAGCCATGTTGCACTGTTAAGTTTTTGAGTATGAGGTCTTTCAGTGTAACTGGAAAAATCATGAAAGAGAAATATTCCACTAGATTAAACAAGTTCAATGGGTTTTAATTTTCCTGATAAACTATTATTAAGAAATTGTTTTGGAGATTTACTCTCTGAGTAGGATTAGCTAACCTACATTTTTCATTTGGATAAGTGGTTCTTTAATTAGAAACCAAGATTAAGGGAATAGTTTCCCATTGCTTTATATAGTGTAGAGAAGGTATGTGAGAATGCCAAATGAAAGTTTTCCTCATGCTAGTGAGGAGCAGGGAAAACAAGAGGAAATTATAATATGTTAAGGGAAAGGATTTGTTCATCCAGCGTGCCTGCTTTTATCTTCAATTCTGGAAGTCTCTGCCGGCATTTTTTTTTTTTCTAATTCCCTATTCTTGTCGTGCCAGAAGTTGCATATTTCTGGCAAAATGTTCATTACTGGCTGGGGGTGCAGCAAGAAATCCTTTGCCAGAGAATTAAGCAAGCAGAAGTCTGTCAAAACAAATATTCTAGTTTGAAAATACAGTCCTGTGGGGGGAAGGGGGAGGGATGGATAGTGGAGGAGGCCAGGGCATGTTCTAAGGCTGAGTATTTATTTCATAAGAATTCTGTGTCCTAAAAGATTGTTGCTGGGAGGAGTGCTGGAAAAAACAGGATTGTGGTACATTAAATGTACCGATGAGCAAGGATGGATTTTCTGGGGATTTTTGGTTTGCTCTTGTGTTTGGTATTTAGCTCCTATAATGACAGCCTTTGCTAAGAGTGAAACATTTGATAACAAATAGCCTTTAAATTTAATTGAAGAGGAATTTAACAAAACTTATGTTTACATGGAAAAACTCTCAGGCCTGAGGATATTAAACATGTATAAATAAACATGCACATAAACACACAGTCCACTTCATAAGCGTTTATTCGACTGGGAAATGCCAACTTTATGTAATTTCAGTCTTAAAAGTATTGGCCTATTGATTCTGAAAAAGCACAGTTTTTTTTTTTCTCCCCAAGTTTTCCTTGTACCTCTCTCTTGTTACTTTAAAAGAAAATCATTTTATAGAAGAATGATTATAGATTGGATAGATGCAATGTTTTGGGATTTCTTTGCTGTTTAGTTGCTTAAATCTATTATAATTTTGCTGTTCAAGTTAGAGATACAGAGGCTGATGTTTGTGTTACTTTCCACTGGGATATGGGGTGGGATTAACCATATTAAGCTCTAAGGATGAAAATCATTGCACACAGAGGTGGATTTTTTGAAGATTTCCTGACCATATATCTGCCTACAAATAATGTTGTTTTTTGAAAGAATTTTAAAAACTAAAATGTGCTGCATTGTAAATTGAAGTAAGTGATCATACATAATAGAATGTCTTCATAATAAAGAAAAGCCCTCAAAGTAGTATTAATGAAATGCAGACCACTTTATTCTTGTCTCCTTTTAGGCAAGTTTTAGACTAGCTGCCATCTAGACAATTCAGGGAACACAAATGTGCCTTCTTCTGAAGTAGTGGGCGTAAACCTTCTTCTTGCTCTTTGATTTTCCAATTTGATGTACTTTAGTTACTGGGAGAAACATTAATTAATATACTTAAAACAATATAGTAATTCAAAAGAATAAATTTTTTTGGAGGGGTTGAAAAGATCATGGTGCACCATTGGAATTTGCCTTTAGTAAATGTAACATTTGTTTTCTAAAGAATTATAACAACATACTTAAATTCCAGAACAGTAAGCAAAATAGCTTAAGTTCACTGACTTGAAAAAACATTCTTTTATACTGCACGGTTCTAAAATAAATACTTAAAAGAAACAGAGAGCAAGCCATTCTATCTTGGATTTCATTTTCCTTCAGATAGAACAGCTAGAACAAACATTCTTGCTAGTTAACATTGCCTGTGTTTTTATGAAGTTAATAACTGACCTGTCAATCATGTCCTATATAAATACGGTAGTTGAATGCTTTCTGCTTTAGAAGCACTTTTATTTACAAGAGCTGCCAGCCAAGATTTCCAAAGGACTCCACGGGCTGTTTGCTTTGATCTGTTTTGAGGGCTGGTCTCTTTATACCTGTTGGTTCGCTATTTATGATACCTTTGTGTAATCAGGTATGGCGAGAGCAGATGTGCAGAATAAACACGTCTTAAGGAAACCAAGGCTCAAGAGAAATCATGTAATTGTGCACCAACAGCTTTAAAAAGAGAGAGAGGGAATATTTCCTTAAATCAACTGAGCTGCTGTTATGACAAGAGAACAGATGTTGTGGTATTCACCCCAGAGAAGGAAAAGATGCTCTCTTAAATCTGCGTTTATAATGAATGGAGGTGGTGTGTTTATCCCTACCCTTCAAACTGTTGCCCTCCTTTAAATTTTTAAATTGCTGAGATGTTGCAGCTCCTCTCAGTTGACTTTTTACCTTTGACCTTTTTCCGTTTGCTCCTTCCCTCACAAATGTTTACCACATGTCTCTATCCAAATAATCGTCTCTCTGTGGGAAGAGTTACCTTTGCGTTTTGAACTGAAAGACGCCTTTTTATGTTTAAGGCAGGTTTCAGAAAGGGATGACTTTTTGTTGTTGTGTGTTTTCTTTTTTTTGATTTGGGGTCCGCCTCCTAAGGGATCCTGAAAGCCAAATGCATCTTTGTATCCCCCAGCATGCCAAGCATAGTGCCTCTGATAGTGGAAGGGCTCAGGCATGAAAGAATGGCAGAAATTAAGAGAAACCCAAGTCCTTTCGTCTTGTTTCCAAATTGACCTATTGATCTTTTGGTTTCTTTCATTTTTCAATTAAATGTTGCCCTAATAATTCCTGTACATTATATTTACATATTGCTTTTCTCTAGGAATCTGAATGTTTTAATGTATTGGAGAGGTGCTTAACTTCTATTTTACTTTAAAAATTGGAAAACTTCCCCTACTTTTTCTAAAGTAGAAAACTCCCCATCACTTTGCAGTGCTCTACTGATTGAGAGATTTCCAGGCGCTTGGTGTTCCCCTGCTACTTTGGGCAATTCTCTTTATCCTTTTCATTCATATCAATTTTACTGACAGTTTTTGGTCAGCAACTTTTCCTCTTGTGACACTTGCATGAATCTTAGACTTTCTAAGGAAGGGTGCCTGAACATGTCCTAAGGTTTAGAGAGCAGATCTTTTATTAACTATTTTCTCCTTGCTGTCATTATTGCTCAGAAAAGTTTCAAAATCCAGTGCCTTGATCTGATATGATTGCTACTTATTTGATTCCTTATTTATAGTTTTACTTTTTTTTTTGTTTTGCTTTTTCTTCCAATTTTATTGAGACATAATTGACATACAACACTGTATAAGTTTAAGGTGTATAGCATAATGATTTGACTTACATCAAGAAATGTTTACCACAGTAAGTTAGTAAATTTGTCATATAGATACAAAATTAAAGAAATAGAAAAAAATATTTTCCATGTGATGAAAACTTAGGATTTACTCTCTTAACAACTTTCATATTTAACACAGAGCACTGTTACTTATATGTATCATGTTGTACATTATATCCCTAGTATTTTATTTGTGTTATAACCAGAAGTTTGTCCCTTGTGACCACCTTCCTCCAGATTATAACCACCCCCACCTCTGGTAACCACAAATCCAATCTCTTTTTCTGTGAGTTTGTTTGTTTGCATGTTTTTGAAGTTTAATTGACCTACAACACTATGTTAGTTCCTGTTACACAATATAGTGATTCAGTATTTCTAAGCATTTCAAAATAAGTCCAGTTAATGCTGTGTCACCATACAGATTTTAAATGCTAGCTTATATAAGATAATCAAAGTATAAAATACAGCCTCAGATACTGTATTTTCAGCATATTCAGCAGCCTTCCCCAGATAATCACTTGCCATATTGTAAAATCATTTTGTAAACTTCAAGGTGGATTAAAGTTTGCCTTTACATTCTGGACTCCCTCTTCACAACTTGTGGGGTCAAAAGTGGGAAAGTCCTGCGGTCACCTGGAGCCAGTGAGAGCAAGAGAGAGCAGTCATGTCCCCTTTGTTGAGGTGCAAGACTCTAAAAGGTATGAAATTGCCCAAATTACATTTGAGCATTCTCAGGCCTTTGATTGCAGAACCTCTGTTAGAAGTTGAGTGGCACAGGGCAGCCCAAGATCAGGTCAGAGAAGGAAGCAGGAATAAGCTGGAGTCAGCCATGCCTCAGACACCGCGGAGGAGACTGCCTTTCTGCATGATGTGCGCAGGGACAGCTTTGAAAGTGCATGGTACTGCTTAGTTGGCAGACTAGCGGAAGGAAAGTCCCCTCCAATATTTTCATTTTGCATTCGTCCAAGGCTCAAACCTATAATTAAATTTTCTGAACAAAGACCCTATTAATGTACACCATCCAGATTGATGACTAACAGCTCTTCCTTCCAGGCCATAAGGAAATCTGTAACGCTTTATGCAAAAATAAAGACCCTAGTCAGGGGCTTTCCAGGTGGCCCAGTGGTAAAGAATCCGCCTACCAGTACAGGAGACATGGGTTCAGTCCCTGGGTCAGAAAGATCCCCTGGAGTAGGAAATGGCAACCCGCTCCAGTATTCTTGCTTGGAAAGTCCCATGGACAGAGGAGCCTGGCGGGCTATAGTCTCTGGGGTCACAAAGAGTCAGAAGTGACTGAGCACATACTTTTCAACAGAATAAAGATTTATTTAAAAATTTTTAAAAGACTCTAGTCAGGTTTGGAGGGAGGATTAAGGTGTGGCTAGGACCAAGTTTGCCTTTAAGAAGTCAGTTTTCAGTGCTGTGTAAAATGAGCCTTTCAAGTGGCTGCTGCATATACAGTGGTCTAAAACTTCGTCACAGTGATAGGATTTTATTTAAAAATCTATGAAAATATTACTGGTTTTTAAATTTTTGAAACATTGCTGAGAAAAATTCCTTCTTTTAATTCTTTCGTGTGGGCAGTATAGACTTGCCTAAAAATGTTTATGACAGACCTAAACACAGTTTTTTCCTCACATGACCAAAACTTCAAGTAGCGTTCCAGTATTTGAGAAATCAGGTTGAAATTCATTAGCGTGGCATTCAGGGCCTTCCACGGTCTACCTTGCTCTCTACTAGAGGAGCTCTAGACTTCTACCTTGTCCCCAGGCAGGGCTTACATATCTCTACCTCCATGGTGTCTTGTGCAGCCTCATCTCCTCCACATACTTCCTCTACTAGAAGCTCTTCATGCCTTAGGAAAGGGAACCCCTAGCTGTCCTGCAAGGCCAGGCATCACCTAGACTAGTTCAGGACCTCCTTTGCCTTTGCTCTGCATTTCCAAATGGGTCCACCTGCTGCTTGCCTTCCGTCTGTGAAGCTGGCCTTCCCTGAGGAGCCCTTTGTAGGGTCTCCTCTCTGCTTTGGCCTCCAGAGCAAGGTGATGCCACTCCATTTGCTCTTACCATGCCAGTCTTCAGCCATGCTTTGTTTTGATTTCTGCCTTATTTTTTCACACTTGATTTTAAGTCTCTGAGACTTAGAATTGTATCTTCTATGTGCTAGTATCCTCCAGAGCACTTAGCCTACTGCTGAGCACATGTTTGTCCTTTCTTTGATTGGTGCTTGTCTAGGCCCAGGACTTGATCATTAGCAGTTTGTAAAGACAGTGAACTATTTTCAGAACCACTGAGTACCTTTGTACACCAGGTTTATTTTTTGGCTTGTCAGCTCAGTCGTGGAGATGTCAGGTCCAGTTCTGTCCAGAAAACCTGTTTTCCAAATCTTTGCGTGAACAGAACAGTGTTAGAGTCACACTCTGGAGTAGTTTCACCTGGGCACTGCCAAATCTTTCTTATGCTGACGAGCCGACCCGTGTTGGGTGTTCCTCAGATCTCCTTTCAGCCTTCTGGGGTACTTTTATTCTTAATTAAAAGTAAGCTTATTTCTCAGACCTTTCTTGAACCAAAGGCCAGTGATTATTCATTAAATGTTTACTTTCTTGATGTTAATTCACTTCAGCGGGTGATAACTCAGGTGGGATTATGCCTTGACAGTGATCTGACAAGGTCGTTGTTCATGGTAGTTATTGACTTTTCCAGTGTGAACCTTTTCAGTGTAGCAAGAAGCCAGCATCCTGGTGTCTGAACCATATAAGGAACTGGCTTTCTTTTAATTTTGTGTTTTGAGTTTGAGGAAGAGGCAGGCTGTGCCAAGTTGGGACTTTCAAGACTTCAGTGCTTAATTCATTTGATCTGAAAATTACTCGCAAAATTACTACTTTAGCAAAGTATAAAATCAAGTCTTAGAATAGCAAATGCCCTGGTATGACTGACACAGCATGCTTTAAGGCTTCTGAAAGCATGGGCTGGCCTCTGAGAGATTTTAATGGGCCAGTGTGAACCCAGTGCCCACAGCAGTCAATCCTTCATGTTAGTATAATGCTTTTCGACACCCCTGTGTTTATTCATTCAACAAATAATTTTTGAGCACCAGCTGAAGCAAGGCATTGTTCCAGGTTCTTGGGGTACAGTGATGAACAATTACCAAATATTTCACTTCTCTATTATTTTGAATTCTAATCTGTCTCCCCTTACTAGAGTGTCAACTCCTTGGAGGTCAATCTTTACCTTATTCACTGCTCTATCTCCAATACCTAGAGCAGTGCCTGACACATAGCAGAAGCCCAGTCAATATTTATCAGTGTAGGAGGCAGGTTCTGCAATGAGGGAAGGAAGGGTTGCTGCTATAATGGCACACTGGGGATACATGTAATCTGGGCTTTGAGGAATCCAGTAAGACAACCTAGAGCAAGAAAGAGAACAAAAGGATATGCAGTATTTACCTGAGAAAGAACAGGTGACTGCTCCTGTGCAGAAGTCTGGGGGTAACATGAGCCATCACTATACACTGGTGCTCTGCAGAGTGCAAGGGAGGTGTGGCCTGAGATGAGGTGAGGACCTTGTCTGCCATCTTGAGGACATGAGCAAGGTAAGTATTTTAAGCACAGGTGTAACAGGATTAGATTTGTGTTAGTTTGATTGTTTTGGCCACTGTGTAGAGAACACACTGAAGCTGAGTTGGAAGTAAAAGTTGAAGACTGGGAGATCAGTTTGTTTGAGTAGTTCTGTTTGTTAAGATAACATAGCCTGATGGTACCTAGACATTTAAACTTCATGAACCAGCTGAAAAAAGGACATTAAAAAACACCTCACTTGTCAGAATCATTTCCTAAAATAAAGGCCATTTTAATATACATGCCCACAAATACACATGCACCACTCACAGGAGAATCTCAAATAAATGATAGATATTTAAATGGAACATGTTTAGCTCTGTGTGCATTGCCCTGGTTTTTCTCCTTTTCCTCCTCAGTGGGCACCTGTGTGGTCTGATATTTGTAGAGGTGATCCAGCTATAAGGAAGAAATATGGGTAATCTGAATTAGACTAATGACAGTGGAAATTGAAGTGAATAGAATAGAGAGAAAGGAGACAGAATCAGCAAAAATTGATGATTTAAAGTACTTTCAGGTCTCTCACCTCATTTGATAGTAACAGGTAAGGCAGGTAGATTAGGTATGAAAGTGAAAGTGGCTGTGTCGTGTCCGACTCTTTGTGACTCCATGGACTATACAGTCCATGGAATTCTCCAGGCCCGAATACTTGAGTGGGTAGCCGTTCGCTTCTCTGGGGGATCTTCCCAACCCAGGTCTCAAACCCAGGTCTCCTGCATTGTGGGTGGATTCTTTACCAGCTGAGCCACAAGGGAAGCCCAAGAATACTGGAGTGGGTAGCCTATCCCTTGTCCAGCAGATCTTCCCGACCCAGGAATCGAACCAGGGTCTCCTGCATTGCAGGTGGATTCTTTACCAACTGAGCTATCAGGGAAGCCTGGGATTAGGTATAATTATCCCCATTTCATACATGAGGAAACTGAGACTTGGAAGTTAGGTGACTGACCTGAGTCACATATGTGAGTAATAGCAGAACTGAAATCACCATTGAAGTAGTGTGGAACTCTGGACTTGTGGCTTCCTTACCCCACCCCTTTTCGTCTTTTTTTCAAGTTTCAGGGAAAAAAAGGAAAAGGAATCGTGAGCTCCCTCTGAGTCATGTCTTTTAGGGCAAAACATATGATATTGTCCATCCTTAGAATAAAGCAATATTTTACTGATGACTCTGATTCATCCTTATTTTGCAATGCACATCATCCATTACCAATCCATGAACTTGAGTAACCCTTTTTAAGTTAGGCCAGAGGAGACCAAGAGGCTTCTTCGGCTACATTCTCATTTTATCCTGTGTTACTCTTTGTCCTTTCTATGAGTAAGCCTTAGGAACCCTATTTATGAATTTTGTGGGGGGGGGGAGGGTGAGGCTTTGTGTATATGTCAGGGTATTTATCTCCTACCTCCTGGTTTGTTGGTTTTTTTCCCTTTTCTGCCTCAGTGTACTTGCAGATCAGAGTTACTTGGTACTATACAATTTTTTTAGAGAATGGTATAGATTTTATAATGTGCTACCCCCATTGAAGGGTAAAAAAGGAAGTGGAAGTAAATATAAAGAACAAAATTGGACTTAAAGGAGGAAAAAATGAAGCCATAACAATTTGAATTGGACAAAAGGAAAAAATGTACTAGAAAATATTTGTGGGCAGTTCCCTGTAAATGGCTTTATAAACAATATTTTTGGTGTGTAATCACAAAATCCTCTGACCTATGAAACACTAGTTTAATGGAATTAATTAAAAGTAAGATGGAATGCCAAAATTTACATACGAAAACTATTAGTGACTGTTCCTTCAATTAGTTATTTTATTTAGTGTTTTAGCAATCATTTTTGTAAGCTCCTTGTTTTCTGGCAAATTTGGAGACTTTTTGGAAAACTATTAGAAAGACTTTATTCCCATAAAGACTCAACTGCTAGATGGTCTATTGTAATCACAAATAATTATGAGCAATATGATCTTCCTTTTCCAAGGATGAAATATAATTTTACTGAAGCATCAGCACCTATTTGTATGTATGTTCGGTTATGGAAGTGTCCGTTTTTACTAGTAGAATGGGCACAGCCAAAATAAATACTACTTTCTTAGAATATATGTATGGAAGAATGTGAGAGCAGCATTGTGTACCATCATTTTTGCTGTCTCACACAATCCTGTGTGTGTATGTGTGTTGTTTGTACTTAGACACCCTAACCACTTTTTTTTCCTACCAATATAGATCCATTCATCCCACTTTATGGCTTTCTTCCTGGCCTTTGACTCTTATATTTATAATTTAGTATGTGACTACTTTAAAAGTGCAGGTGTTAACATATTCAAAATGCTATGTAAAAGTTTCTGTGCCAAACCCAAGTTTTACCCATATTTTCACTGCCTGCATGTCTTGTATTTTTAAAAGCTATTTGTATGGCAAGACTGAAAGTGACTTATGTTCTCTGGTACTCTTGGGTCTTGGAATCTCAGAGTGTATTGACCTTAATTGTAATTTGTTCTGATCCCCTTTCTGTTCCTTTCATCTCCTCTTTTAAAGTGGGGAGAGGAACAAAGACATCAGCTTACAGGAGCCAAGGCCAAAGAACAATGCAGGTATAATTGGATGAGAAGATAGTGTATTAGATTTGTCTATATATTATCTCATTTCTCACAGTAAATCCACAAGTAGCTGCTATTATTCCCATTTTACAGAAAACAAAGGGGAAAGTTACTCAGCAAGGATTCATAAATCACTCAAGGTTAGTTACACCGCCAATAAGTAGTCCTCCTCTGGTCTGGCTGATTCTAAATCTTTGCTCTTTCTCTACGTTGTGTTTCCTCATTTCAACTCCACCACAGAATAAATAATCTATGGAACACGGGTTCAGATTTGAAGCCATGATGTAGTAGAGGCCTTTTCTAAAATAAAATGTTGTGGGTATTGTGTAAAAATATTTTGCTATTGAAAATAGGCTTAATGTAGGCAGATAATATTTAAACTGCCTTAGTTTATGTCATATTTTTATCTTTGAACTCATGGTATTATTTTACTTTTAATATAATTATATAATTAAGATGGGTATTTGACTTAACACTTGTGAGTTTTACACATCTTTAAGACTTTACTTGTAGGTATTTATGTATTTCAAATATTTACTGGGAAGTATCTTTGCAAAGTGGGGTGAAACATTTTACCAAGCTCCCACTTTCAATGAGTCTCTGTTGGGAAAGGTTAAATAGCACTGTAGAATAGTCTTTTGGAATTCAGGCAATTCCTCTGCTCAAATAACAGTGAGTATAATTGACAGTCTTAGTAATAAGGTCATAAAGTCAAAAAGAGTTACCACAGTGTGGTCAGCATTTTGACCATAAGGAACAGTATGTAAAAGTTGGTTAACTGAAAGGATTTCCTGCCTTCTTAGTAACTATTGTGTCTCTGTTTCTTTAGAGTCATAGCCAAACTGGAAAGAAGGGAAAAATCTTTTATGGTAGAACATTTGGCATTTAGAATTGGTGTTCTTTAGATTCACATGATGAAAAGCTTCTACGAAGAAAAGAAAACCAGAAGCTATCCTTTGAATAAAATGCCTTTCTGCTATGTTACTACTCAGGGTGGTCTTCATTGTGCCGGTTTTTTTCTTGGCCCATTTTCTAAACCCTGTTTGACACATTATGGAACTTCATGTTTTTAACTGATAGATTTATTCTTTGCATTGGAATGTGTGTATTTGTGCAGCAGGAACAGAGGTACTATAATCTCTCCAAGAAACAGCTGCCACCTAAAATTTATAATCAGTATTAGAAGAAGAATTTTTTTTTAAAAAAAGGAATTGAATAGAAGCAAATATAACATAGTGGCCAGAAGAAAACTTAAAATGAAAAAAGGTAGATTAACATTCTCAGAGAAATGAGGTAAAATTGATTACATGAAATAAAAACAGGATGGTTTTCTAAAAGAGCAATCAGAATAAGGAAGAGCTATAGGGAATTAGAAAATATGATAGCCCTCAAAAAGTCTACAAACAGTAAATGCTGGAGAGGGTGCAGAGAAAAGGGAACCCTCTTACACTGTTGGTGGGAATGCAAACTAGTACAGCCACTATGGAGAATAGTCTGGAGATTCCTTAAAAAACTGGAAATAGAACTGCCTTATGACCCAGCAATCCCACTGCTAGGCATACACACCGAGGAAACCAGAACTGAAAGAGACATGTGTACCCCAATGTTCATCGCAGCACTGTTTACAATAGCCAGGATATGGAAGCAGCCTAGATGTCCATCAGCAGATGAATGGATAAGAAAGCTGTGGTACATATACACAATGGAATATTACTCAGCTATTAGAAAGGATGCATTTGAATCAGTTCTAATGAGGTGGATGAAACTGGAGACTATTATACAGAGTGAAAAGTGAAGTGAAGTCACTCAGTCATGTCCGACTCTTTGCGGCCCCATGGATTGTAGCCTACAGAGTGAAGTAAGTCACAAAGAAAAACACCAATATATGTAATGCATATATATGAAAAAATGCATATGTGTGGAATTTAGAAAGATGGTAATGAGGACCCTATATGTGAGACAGCAAAAGAAACACAGATGTAAAGAGCAGTCCTTTGGACTCTGTGGAGAAGGCAAGAGTGGGATGCTTTGAGAGAATAGCACTGAAACATGTGTATTATCATATGTGAAACAGATCGCCAGCCCAGGTTCAGTGCATGAGACAGGGTGCTCAGGGCTGGTGCACTGGGATGACCCTGAGGGATGGGATAGGAAGGGAGGTAGGAGAGGGTTCAGGATGGGGAGCACATGTACACCCATGGCTGATTCATGTGAATGTATGGCAAAAACCACCACAATATTGTAAAGTAATTAGCCTCCAATTAAATAAATTAAATTTTAAAAAAAGAAAGAAAAAGATGGAAGACAGAATAAAAGAACTCTTTCAGAGGCAGAACTCAAGAGATCAAGAGAGATGGAAGATGGGAAAGGGATAAAAAAAATCAGAAGATTATTTCAGGCAATTCAATATTCTGCTTACAAGAGTTCTAAGGGATAGCAGAGGGATTTCCCTGGCAGTCCAGTGGTTAAGACTCTGTACTTCTACTGCAGGGGCAGAGGTTCTATTCCTGGTCAGGGAACTAGATCCCCCATGTGTATGGTACAACCAGAAAAAGTGAGGGTGGGGGGACAGGAGGTTGGAGCAGAGCAAAGTAAAGGCAGGAAATTGTCAAAAAAACAGCACAGGAAATTTTCCTGGAACTTAAGGACACACGTTCTGGTACAGTGACTGAAAAACAATCCACACCAAGAGACAATACATCATTATGAAATTTCTAAAATTTTGTCGAGTTAACAAAAACAGTTCACATATGGAGAATTAAGGATCAAAATGAGAGCAGACTTAGAAGATAGAAGAGAGATACCTTTAACATTTTGATGGAGTATGATTACCTTTTATTTTGTATTCAGCTAGATTATTGATCAAATATGGAGATAAAGTAATAGATTATATTTTTATTCTAAACATTGAAAAAAATTAGTCACAAGGGACTTCCCTGGGTGTCCTATAGTGAAGACTTCACCTTCCAATACAGGAGATGCAGGTTTGATCCCTGGTCAGGAAGCTAAGATTCCACATACCTCAGGGCAAAAAACCAAAACTTAAAAGAGAAGCAACATTGTAACAAATTCAATAAAGATCTTAAAAATAGTCTGCATCAAAAAAAATCTAAAATAAAATTAAGGACAAGAAAAACTTGATTTTTCTCTTTCTACTTACAGAATCTAAATGATTTGTAAAGCACCAAATTTTTTTTTAAAAGTAAGAGTTGCTGAACAATATTCAACACAAACCTTCCTGTTGACCATTTCCTCCAAAACAGCTATGTGTATTTTATATAGTGTATTATATATATATAATTTTAATGTTTTTATACATGTATAGAAAAGGTCTTGAATGGGGCAGTGTGATATTTCTTTTACTACTTACACATTTGTATATTGTTTGGTGTTTTTGTTTTAAATGAGCATATATTAATTGTAATTAATAGAATATAACTCAAAAGAGGGGAAAGAGATGAGACATGATTAATTCCTTAATTTATTTTTAAATGAAGGCAGCGCATGCTATGTCTGTCTCTTCTCCTAGGTGCTATAGGAGATACAGTTGAAGTAGCAAACACAGCCTCAGCCTTTTGAAGGGTTTTGGGTCTGGCTGTTAAGGGGAAACATGCATGGCAGAGAATGGCTCCCAGCCGTATTGAAAGCCTGCCTTGGTGTGATCTCAGGGTACAGGCTGCTCTCAGGGCCAAGCATATGGCTTTCCAGGGTCTGTGAAGAGGTGGTGCCCTACTTCCTTGAGAGTATTCAAAAAGAAAACAAACACACACAGCATTCGTGAGAACACCAAACACAGAGCCCTGATCCTGGAATGTCTAATTTAATAAATTTCATTTGCATTTCTACAGAAACCAACATGTTTCCAGCTTCCAAACCCAGGAGCCAAAGGTTAGGATTTTAAATAATAATAATAATGAGTTATACTTATTCCAGATTAGTTTTCTGGCTCTCCAAAAAATAAATGGCTAAGATGTCCAAAGTGTTCTTTTTATAACTCTGCCAAATGCTGGCTTTCCCTCTTCGTCTGGAGATCCAGCCAATCTGTTGAAAATATCCCATCTTTTTGAGTACTTGCAGGCAGTTGTTCAGAGAGAAGACTAAATCCTGCAATCTAAGATGGACATAGAGACTCTCAAATACTTTCACAGCAGAAGAAATCATTCTTTGATTTCTAAGTCTTATTTCCTCTAACTATGAATTTGGGAAAACATACACTGGACATCACGTCATACCTAGTTATAGACAATGTTCTGGGAGTGTGACATTTGCCTGATGACTCCTTGGTTTTTTGGTTTTGTTTTGTTTTTTTCCCTTGTAAATAAGCCTTGGCCTGAGTATAAACTTACAAAAAACATGGATTCACTAGGGAGAAGCCCTTGAGTCTGAATAAGAACAAATAAACACACTCTCTTTTCTGGTTTGATTTGCATGAGATTTAACGGATTTTTTCCTTTATATATTTGTTTTTTAGTTTTTTTGAGGGGCAGGTCGTGGTGGTGAGAGTGGTTAAGGGTATTGTGGTGTACTAGGAAGATTCTCTTAATTTGAATACAGGGGAGATGAGACCTATTAGATCATATGGAGTATCTGTGGTCCATTGGCCTCTGAAAATGCTTTTTAAGGGCAGATGGATAGATTTTTAAGGATTAGTTTAGTTGTCAGTTTCCCTGCACATCTACTCCATTTAAAGGTGGTGAGTGGGCCTGGCTTAGTGTATGGAAGTAGAAGCTTAGGTAGGGAATCTTAGTCTAAGTTGACCGGGCCTGATGGACAGCAAGGGAGAGATGGCTATCTGATCCCATCACGAGGACATGAACTCCTTTGAAAACTGGCCTGTCTGGGCCACAGTGTCCTCTCCTCATTAAGCAGATGGCCGGTACAGGATGAGGGCATTACCTGTGTAATGGAAACCCTAAAAAAAGTCTAGTGGCTGGATTGGGAAACAAGAGAATTGGGTTCTAGTCCTGAATTTTCCCCCAACTTGTATTTTGAATTTGGGAAGCTCAGTTCTTCTGAGCATGGGTTTCTTCATCTGGAAAATTAAATGATTAGAGTAGTAGAGCTTCTTTGAGGCCCCTCCTGTTCTGATATGTTCCTTGAAGTCTGGAACTCTGTGGGCACCTTCCTCATGCTTTAGTAGTATGAATTTGGCAAATTCATATTAGTCTTGGTGAAAATGTCCATAAGGTTTAGAATAGGATCTTGAAAAAAAATTAGTTGAATGAAAGCATTACAGGGATAGAAACCAAGAAATTTTTATTCTGAGATATTGGACCTTTTGTTAAATTAGTCTATTAATTGTTAATGAGTGAAAGAGAGGTTTCTAGGTGATTTCTTGCTAGAATTTTGGATGAGGATGAGACCAGTTCAACACAGAACTTTCTGCATGTTTAGTGCGTTTGCTTGACTATAGTTTTAACATCTATATGATATTCTTCCAGTTCGGTCGCTCATTTGTGTCCGACACTTTGCGACCCCGTGAACTGTAGCACGCCAGGCCTCCCTGTCCATCACCAACTCCCAGAGTCCACCCAAACCCATGTCCATTGAGTCGGTGACGCCATCCAACCATCTCATCCTCCGTCGTCCCCTTCTCTTCTTGCCCTCAATCTTTCCCAGCGTCAGGGTCTTTTCAAATGAGTCAGCTCTTTGCATCAGGTGGCCAAAGTATTGGAGTTTCAGCTTCAACATCACTCCTTCCAATGAACACCCAGGACTGATCTCCTTTAGGATGGACTGGTTGGATCTCTTTGTAGTCCAAGGGACCCTCAGGAATCTTCTCCAACACCATAGTTCAAAAGCATCAATTCTTCTGCACTCAGCTTTCTTTATAGTCCAAGTCTCATGTCCATACATGATACTTCTTTAGAATTACAAAATAAGAGCTTTTTCATCCTGTTCTTATTTTGAGAGTCAGACTCTTGGGAAATGGACACTTATGGTGGAAAAGAAGACAGCCTGTCCTTTCCTGGAGCAAGATTTGTGGAGGGAATTCTGAGAAAACAATAAGAGGGAGCACTGAGTGTCCTATGTACTAGCACCATTCTAGGTGCTGAGGTTAGAGAAGAAATAAGACAATTTTTAGTCTCAAGGATTAACTTCCTAGTGAGAGGAGACAGACTTGGAACATGTTTTAATAAAACAGCAGTAACTATTAGTGTTACAGAAAAGATGAAATATCATAGGGACTTACAGGCAGTGAGAGATGGAGTCTGCTTTCTTAAAAAGAGAGATTTGGAAAGTTGGGAATAAAAGGAAGTAAAAAGATAAGGAGTGTGGACTGCTATCTTGAGTTTTACTGTCTTCCAAAGCCCCTCTAAACTGTGCCTCTTGGGCTCACATAGGTATATCAGAGCCTGTACATCAGAGCCTGTGCTTGCTAAGGATAAGAGGGAGGCCAAACTGATGATCTCTCACCCCAACCCTGCTTCCACCAGAACAGTTCTGGTTTGTTGTTGTTTTTCTAATGTTTTAAATATTTGGATTATAGTTGAAAAAAAGTGGTCCATTGCTTTAAAGATTTGGAAAATAACTGCCTTGGAATAAACCAGTTATGTTCACTTTTGCCCTGAGTGTGTTAACTGTTAGGTTTTCGCAGTTGTGCAAGGTAAATACCAGTTCTCTCACTCCCTCCCCTCTACCCCAGACACATCAGTTCTTAATCCCTAGAACCTGTAAATGTTACCTTGTAAGCAAAGGGGGTCTTTGTAGTATCTTTCAATGAGGTGACTATCTTGGATTATTTGGTTGGGCCTTAATGCCATCACTGGTAAATGGAAAGCAGGGGAGATTTGAGAGACAAAAGAGGAGAAAGCAGTGTGACTGCAGGGGAGATTGGAAATGGTGGGAATGCCAGCAACCATGCAGAACTGGAAGAGGTGAGGATTTGTATTCTCCCCTAGAACCTCTGGAGGTACAACTCTGACTCTTGGATTTTTGGACCATTGACAATGATTTCAGATTTCTGGCCTCCAGAACTGAGAGGATAAATATCGAAGTTAAACTGTGAGTTCCTTGTTATCAATGTCCTTTTTATTTAGTATTTTACCTTTTTCACAGAGTATAACTCAGTGTCTCAAATGTTATAACTGTGTTTCATTGCTACAAAACAAACATCCCAAATTTAGTAGCTTAAAATAATGACAATGTGGTTTTTTTTTTTTTAATCTCTCACAATTCTGTGGGTTGGCTGGGTTCGGCTGTGTGGTTCTTCTTTACCGTGTGGTGTCATCTGGGGTCACTCGCATGGCGGCATTCATCTGGGGCCTCAACTGAGGCAAGGATGCCTGGGCAGGCTAGTGAGGACTCTCGCAGAGTAGCCACGTCCTCAGGACAGTGAATACAGAAGCTGCCAGGCCTTGTGAAGCCCAAGACGCAGCTGGCACTGCACCACTCCCACTACTTCCTGTTGATCGGAGAACTCACAGGGCTCCTAGACTCGAGGCCAGGGGAGAGGAGATAGACCTGCCTCCTGAAGGGAAGGGGCCCTGCACATGGAGGGAGACAGCAGGAACAGTTGGCAGCCATCTTTGGAAACAGTCTACAACAGACTGCTTACACAATGATTAGTGAATTAACCCAGATATACTGAGATTTTTAGATGATGGGATTCGGTAAGAAACATTTCCTAAGAAAAAAATTTCTGATGTTTAAAAAAAAAGAAAAATCCAGTAAAGGGAAGTCCCGTGGTGGTCTAGTGGCTCTAAGACTGTATGCTCCCAATGAAGGGGGCGCAGGTTTGATCCCTGGTCGGGGAGCTAGATCCCACATGCCACAGTTAAGAGTTCGCATGGTATAACTGAATAACACCCGGTGCAGCCAATGAAGTAAATAAATAAAACAGTTGTAAAAATCCAGTATAAGCTACCAGAATGGGACCTTGCACACATGAGAAATTCAAGAGATGCCTGCTTACTGACCAACTGGCTGGGTAAGGACAGAAAACATATTTCCCAGCTCTCTTATGACCACTGATTTCACGAGGAGTAGGGCAGGGCATTTTCAGAACCAAGACTATTCACTTCCCTCCCTGGGTATTGCATGCTGCTGCTGCTGCTGCTGCTAAGTCGCTTCAGTCGTGTCTGACTCTGTGTGACCCCATAGACGGCAGCCTACCAGGCTCCCCTGTCCCTGGGATTCCCAGGCAAGAACACTGGAGTGGGTTGCCATTTCCTTCTCCAGTGCAGGAAAGTGAAAAGTGAAAGGGAAGCCCATGGACTGCAGCCTACCAGGCTTCTCCACCTGGAAAGCAGTTCCTGCAGGAAAGGGTTAGAAAAACTTTCAACATGGCCAAGAATTCCATGGCTATCTATAGAGATTAGGAAGGTAGATGAGACTGGCAGGAGACCTGGTCAGAGTCTTTTAACTTCGTACACAGTTTGCCTGAAATTTAATAACAGGACTTCCTGGTAGACGCATCACAGTGATTACAAGTGCTTGTTGACTGTGAGGTTCTGACCCTGGGATCCCTGACATCCCTTTTGTCCAATCCCTTATTCTTGTTTAGTTATTACAACTCTAGGGAGAAATTCTAGTGTCAGCCGCAGTCAGAGGTAGACAGAGGATTCTGGGAACGGAGTCAGAGATGGTTTCCTTGGTGAGATTCCAAATCCAGATTTCTTTTTACTAGTTGTTTCTATTTTTCGAGTTTGCATTTGATCATCCTTTTAAATGTGTGTGTGTGCACTTTGTCTTCTTTGTAGGTTTGTTTGCATTTGGGGGTACTGTTTCTCTTAAGATGAGTTTGCTGTTTTTATCAGCAGTCACTGTGGCAAGGAGACATAGGCCCTTAGCTGATTTCTCTCCTCTGGGGTGGTTTTATAGACCAGAAACTGGGGAGTAGCTAGGTTTTAATAGTTTATTGGGTTCCTATTTGAAATACCAACTGAAAACCCCCAGGCTTTTGCCTTCATCATTTGTTTTCATCTAATGACCAATTTTATGGTGTTTTCTCCATGGCCTGTGAATAAGTCCAGGCTTTTTAAAACCAGGCACACACTCTACCTTTGCTGATATTTGCTCTGCACCTCCTTGCTGCTGCAGGTTTTTGCTTGCCCTTGCTAGCTTCCTCTTTTTATACCTTTGTACATTACTCTGTTAATCCTTGTTCCTGGGAGGATTGAGAGCGATAGGGAGTATATATGTAGGAACTGGGAGGCAGAATACCTTACTTCAACATGTTTCCCCAAGTACTTCTTTTCTTTGCGTGATAGTTTTCGTCCTGTGTGAAACTCAGAAGCATGTGTGCTTCTGGCATTTCGACTAATTAGGACACAGATCTCAACGAGAAATAGAAGCTTGCTGCACATGAAGGTTTCTCTAGGCTGTTAGATGGCAGGGAGAGTTCATAGACTACTAGAACGACCAAAGGTCAGACGCTGTCCAACACTAGACTCTCTCGGCCTTTCCAAGATGAGATGTGGAACGTGCAGACAAAGGGGCAGTGCTGGAGTGAGGCTCTCTCCACACATGGCTTAGCTGTACTGGCTTGATGTCTGGATTAGTGCCCCAGGCCTGGGTTCAAACATAGGAGAAGCACAGAGAGTGTACCCCACAGAGGCTACTACATCAAAATGGGTTCAGATCCATGTGGACCAGTGTTCTTCATATATTAAGTGTAAAAAGCAGATTATAGAGCAGTATATAAGGCGGAGAAAGGTATGAACAGACATCAAGACAGACTGGCCGCTAACTTCAGGTAGTATGATTGTGGTGATTTTTAGATTTTTCTTTGCAATATTCTTTATTTATCTAAATTTTTCTCAATAAATAAGAAGTGTTAGAATAGATTTAAAATAGCTTTTAAAATAAAAACAAAATGGTGCCAACCGGGCATTTTATTTCACTCCATAATCCTCTCTTGCTAGCCTCTTTCATTCCCAGCCCCAGCTGGACTCTGGGGGAGTCCATCTGGGAACATGGCAGCTAAGGATTGCCTTGGTGGAAGTGACAGCCACCCTGTGCTCTGGGCACCTTATTCTTGGTGCAGGACATATTGATTTATTCAAGAAGCTTCTGTGTTTCCCCAGGAGCCTCTCATCCGTTGTGCTGACATTATTCTTACTGGTGGGATGGGGAACAACTCACCTTTTGATAGTCTGAAAAATCCAAGGTTAAAGCTGCTTATTCTCACCCTCTATCCTGGCTTGTTTGTTTTCTCCTGTGTCTATCTGTTTTATCCCATTCAGAGTTTTTGCTATTAGCCTCTTTCATTCCCAGCCCCAGCTGGACTCTGGGGGAGTCCATCTGGGAACATGGCAGCTAAGGATTGCCTTGGTGGAAGTGACAGCCACCCTGTGCTCTGGGCACCTTATTCTTGGTGCAGGACATATTGATTTATTCAAGAAGCTTCTGTGTTTCCCCAGGAGCCTCTCATCCGTTGTGCTGACATTATTCTTACTGGTGGGATGGGGAACAACTCACCTTTTGATAGTCTGAAAAATCCAAGGTTAAAGCTGCTTATTCTCACCCTCTATCCTGGCTTGTTTGTTTTCTCCTGTGTCTATCTGTTTTATCCCATTCAGAGTTTTTGCTATTCTCCTTTGTCTTCCTAGGACACTGAAATTACAGAGGTTCAGTTTTTTCTTTTTATCATTTCTCTTGTATGCGGTAAAGTCACTGGGCTAATTTTTGGCCACATAGGTAAACAGGTTTGAAATGCCTGTCACTGGAAAATTTTACCCCCAGTTCAATTCAGTTCAGTCTCTCAGTCATGTTCAACTCTTTGCGACCCCATGGACAGCAGCACGCCATGCCCTCCTGTCCATCACCAACTCCCAGAGTTTACTCAAACTCATGCCCATTGAGTGGGCGATGCCATCCAACCATCTTATCCTCTGTGGTCTCCTTTTCCTCCCACCTTCAATCTTTCCCAGCATCAGGGTCTTTTCAAATGAGTCAGCTTTTCACATCAGGTGGCCAAAGTGTTTGGAGTTTCAGCTTCAACATCAGTTCTTCCCAATGAACACCCAGGACTGATCTCCTTTAGCATGGACTGGTTGGATCTCCTTGCAGTCCAAGGGACTCTCAAGAGTCTTCTCCAACACCACAGTTCAAGAGCATCAATTCTTCGGCACTCAGCTTTCTTTATATCCAACTCTCACATCCATACATGACTAGTGGAAAAACCATACCCCTGACAAGATGGACCTTTGTTGGGAAAGTAATGTCTCTGCTTTTTAATATGCTGTCTAGGTTGGTCCTAACTTTTCTTCCAAGGAGTAAGCTCTTTTAATTTCATGGCTGCAGTCACCATCTGCAGTGATTTTTGAGCCCCCCAAAATAAAATCTGCCACTGTTTCCACTGTCTCCCTATCTATTTGCCATGAACTGATGGGACCAGATGCCATGATCTTCGTTTTCTGAATGTTGAGCTTTAAGCCAACTTTTTCACTCCCCCTTTTCACTTTCATCAAGAGGTTTTTTAGTTCCTCTTCACTTTCTGCCATAAAGGTGGTATCATCTGCATATCTGAGGTTATTGATATTTCTCTTGGAAATCTTGATTCCAGCTTGTGCTTCTTCCAGCCCAGTGTTTCTCATGATGTACTCTGCATATAAGTTAAATAAGCAGGGTAACAATATACAGCCTTGACGTACTTCTTTTTCTGTTTGGAACCAGTCTGTCGTTCCATGTCCAGTTCTAACTGTTGCTTCCTGACCTGCATACAGATTTCTCAAGAGGCAGGTCAGGTGGTCTGGTATTCCCATCTCTTTCAGAATTTTCCACAGTTTGTTGTCATCTACACAGTCAAAGGCTTTGGCATAGTCAATAAAGCAGAGATAGATGTTTTTCTGGAACTCTCTTGCTTTTTTGATGATCCAGCGGATGTTGGCAATTTGATCTCTGGTTCCTCTGCCTTTTCTAAAACCAGCTTGAACATCTGGAAGTTCACAGTTCACTTATTGTTGAAGCCTGGCTTGGAGAATTTTTGAGCATTACTTTACTAGCATGTAAGATGAGTGCAATTGTGCAGTATTTTGAGCATTCTTTGGCATTGCCTTTCTTTGGGATTGGAATGAAAACTGACCTTTTCCAGGGCTTGCTATATCTGGGGAGGTAACATATTACCCTGTCGACTTATTTGGGGAAACTGGAATCAAACCGTTTTTAAACCAAGGAGATGAGCTTTATATATTTGTGTTTAAGAACATTTTGAGCCCTGCCAAGATACTCAGTTTATTAAATTAGATGATGATTCTGAATGCTCTTAGATATAGCTAATGATGCACTTTAGGAAAATATTTATTTGTTATCATCTTAGTCATAATTCTTTTTCTCTTTGACTTTGTCAAGGACTCTTTTTCTCTAGCTTCATTCACCCAGCAACTGTTCACCATCTATGAACTGAGCATCATACTTAATACCTGAGATAATATGGAGAAATAAGATACATACAGTTAGTCTCTGCCCATGGAGAGTGTGTAATTGGTGTGAGAAATAAGCAAGTTATGGAGTGCTCTAAATGCTATGATGGGGAGATTGTAAGTTATAGTGTAAGACTAATGTCAGGCACCTAACACACATTTGAAACATCAGGGATGTGTCCTAAGAGAAGTTGTCCTAAGCCCCAAATTGAAAGACTTTGGGGCTTCCCTGGTGGCTCAGAGGTTAAAGCATCTGCCCGCAATGTGAGAGACCTGGGTTCGATCCCTGAGTCGGGAAGATCCCCTGGAGAAGGAAATGGGAAACCACTCCAGTATCTTGCCTAGAGAATCCCATGGACAGAGGAGCTTGGTGGGCTATAGTCTGTGGGGTCGCAAAGAGTCGGACACGACTGAGCGACTGAGCGACTTCACTTTCACTTTGGGGTTAGTCTGGGGTGGGCTAGAGTAGAAGTGTTCCTAGCAGAAAGTCTATTTGCCAACATCTGGAGACCAGAAAGAGCATGAAATGTTGTCAGAGCTGAAAGAAATTCTGTGTGGCTGGTTTTGAAGGCAGAGAGGCAGAAGTAGCTGGACAAGTGAGTCAGAATAAGCACAACTTTGTAAGTCAGGCTGAAGAGTTTAGACTATCCAAAAAGCACTAGGGAACTATTAATCTCATAATGTAGGTTTGTATTTTAAAGACAGTTCTTATCACAACAGAGTTACAGAGAGGGAAGATCTGAGGCAAAGAGGTCCCGTGAGAGGCTGATACAGCTTCTAGACAAGAAACAATGGCATCACACTTGTGGTCTAAGTAGGGGGAATGGTGGGAAATAGACTCAAAATGTACTCTGGTGGTAAAAGTGGCAAGACTTGCCTGTTGATTGGTGCATTGGGAATTTTGGGCTTGGGAAGCTGAATGAGTAAGTGTCAGGTAGGTACCAGTCACTGAGAGAATAAAGACATAAAGCATAGGTTTGAAGTCAGCTATGTTAGAATTTTTTTTCTTCTCTGGCTACCATTATTCATTCATTCATTGCCATAATATTTACCAGGCAACCAACATGTACAGAGTATTATGCCATGAATCGAGAGAGACGCAGGGGAGCCCTGATGCCTGTAGATTGACGCTCTAGTTGAGGGAGCAGGTGTGCCTGTAGTGAGCGGCCACGGGGCCACCGTGTTTCTGCTCTCTCTGGTCTAGTCTGTCTGCTCTTGGCACGTCTCTCTCCTGTTCAGAAACTTTCAGTGCCTAGTGAGACACAGGTATATCTGTCTAGTTTGGCATTCAAATTTCTAAAAAACTGTAGGTCATCCTGCGTTTTCTAGTTTCTCCTGTCATGAAGTTCTCTTTTCACCAGCCAACTTGTCTGTCCACTTGGTTCCTGTACCTACCCATCCTCCATGCTGTCTTTCCTCCTTTTTAATCCAGTCTTACCAGTTTTTCAAGACTCACCTTAGTTTCCATGTTTTCCACAAAACTTTCCCTACCTTTCTAGTTCCCAGTGATATCTTTTCCAACTCTGTACTCGTACTGTGAACATCATTTATTTGACCCTTACACTGGTTTGCCTTATGTTCTTAGTTATAGTCTATAAATATGCCAACCTTCTTAATCAGATTTTAGCTCCAAGAGCAGTGGCTATCTCATATTCTTAGTATCTCCCTGAGGACCTAGCATAGGGCTCAACATGAAGTATACAGGTATGTAAGAATATATATTTGCTATGTTCTTGAGAAAAACATGATCACACAGTTTTGATTAAGCAGCAAGTGAAAAGTAAAACTTAGATGTTCTAGGATTCAGAGGAGGGAGATTCAAACATGGATTAAAATGGTTCCATGACCTTGGTCTTTTAAAATGAGTTTAGATTACAGACCTATACAGGCAGCCCAAAACCTATGAACTGCCTCCACTTAGAAGCACTATTAGACACAGTGGTTCTCCATTCAGTATAATCATAAAACGTAGTCATTTGTTAGTTGAAGGCTGGAATTAATATATATTAGCAGCCAAAGTTCTGGATTCAAGATGCCATAGACCTTTTGGTGTAGTTGAGAATCAGAGGTGAGCGAAGTTTGAATAAGCCCCTCAGTTAATTTTGATATCCATTTATGTCTTACTTGAGACTCTGTTTTATAATACACAAAAAGTGCTAATATTGCATATCCTTCAGGTTACACTCTATAAACATTTAGGCAAGTCATTAGTAGCCCTTGGCTGATGCAGAATTCAGTTTATGCTACCTGAAAAGTAAATGCTAGAATAGAAAGGCACCCCCTGTGTCTCAGCAAACCTGAATACAAGGTCAGAATTCTCCTTTAAACATTATTTTGGTTTTTCTTAAACACTGGCAGATGCACAATTGATGCTTCTGTTCTTCCACCACCAAGCAGGGACACAGTAATTTTAACAGAATATTTTTTTAAAGATTGAGTCGAAGCACACCAGGCTATTAAGAACAAAACTATTAGTTAAAAGATTCACCAAATAGTTAACTTTGAGTAATGTACCTTCTTCATAAAGCCTCCAAGATAAACTGGTTGGTAAATGTTTGCTAAAGTAACTGAATGAGGTAATTGGCTTTCATTCCATTAAAACAATGACTTTAGGTAGTTCCCTGATGGTCCAGTGGTTAGGACTTGGTGCTCTGTTTGCTGAGGACCTGGATTCAGTCTCTGTTGGGGAACTGAGATCCCACAAGCTGTGTGGCATGGCAAAAAAAAAAAAAAAAAAAGACTTTAATTTTAGAATAGTAGCTCTTCAGCCCTTGTCTCTGGCACTATTGTGGTCAGCAGGGCCAGTTATTTATCAAGGCAGTTTCTAGATAATGGTGATAACAAGCATATGGTCTGCTTAAGTGAGAATGTTTATCTTTGTTACTCCCCCAAGAGATGCCAGGCTGCTAGAGATTAGTGACTGATTCCTTGAGAAGATACTTCCTCCAGGCTTTGTTGTGTAGATGGAGATGTTCTGTATGGGCAGGTAGTACTCAGGTATCCCAGTACTGAACTCCTAAAGAGTTTTACCTTTAAATGACTCCATTAAAAATGGAAACTGATACTCTTAACCATTTTGTTTGGAGATGGTAAAGAATGAGACATAGCCTGCAGGGGAATTGGTTTGTCTTCCCCCTCAATAAAACATTGACCTTGCAAGACCCTTTAGGTTTGCATTTTTACCTAAAATTTTATACATGTCATCCTTTGTAACGGCAAGAGACTAGTAACAACCAAAAGCCCTAACCATTAGGGATTAAGTCACACGTAACTGTAATATAGTTTACTCTGCAGTCATTAAATGGAAAGAAATAGATCAGGGTGCCTGATATTGAATGATTTAAGTATTTTTTTAATACTTTCTCAGCCAAGATACTTTTGTATAGTTTTCTATGAGGAGAGCACTGGGCAGTCTGTTTCTTTTAACATTTACTAATTTTTTCCATAAAAAATATGTAAGTATAAAGAAGGAAATGAGCTTTCTTTACATAAAATGCCCAATAAATGTTCAATAAATCTATAATTTGAAATGAGTAAGGACTTCAAAAAATTTTTATTTTACTGAAATGAAATAGTTATAAAAAGAAATAAAGTTGTGGTAAGGTTTAAAAAGTTTACAACAGATGTAGAAAAAAAACTTAAGATACCAAGCGGGGAGGAAAGAGGGTGGGATGAGTTGGGAGAATGGGATTGACATATATACACTACTATGTATAAAATAGGTAATTAAATAAGAACCTACTGTATAGCATAAGGAACTTTACTCAGTGCTCTGTGGTGACCTAAATTGGAAGAATATCTAAAAAAGAGGGGATATATGTATACTTGTAACTGATTAACTTTACAGCAGAACCTAACAGAAGATTGTAAAGCAATTATACTGTGATAATTTTTTTTATAAATCTATAATTTGAAATGAGTAAGGACTTCAAAAAATTTTTATTTTACTGAAATGAAATAGTTATAAAAAGAAATAAAGTTGTGGTAAGGTTTAAAAAGTTTACAACAGATGTAGAAAAAAAACTTAAGATACCAAGCGGGGAGGAAAGAGGGTGGGATGAGTTGGGAGAATGGGATTGACATATATACACTACTATGTATAAAATAGGTAATTAAATAAGAACCTACTGTATAGCATAAGGAACTTTACTCAGTGCTCTGTGGTGACCTAAATTGGAAGAATATCTAAAAAAGAGGGGATATATGTATACTTGTAACTGATTAACTTTACAGCAGAACCTAACAGAAGATTGTAAAGCAATTATACTGTGATAAATTTTTTTTAAGTATGCAATAAATAAAAGTAATCACTCTTCTCCAGAGTCATGAGAATAACTAAAATGGAAAAAAAAGACAACAGGAAATGTTGGAAAGGATATAGACCTACTAGAATGCTTGCTTATTGTTGTTGAGAGCATAAAATGTTATAATTATTTTGGAAAACCATCAGTTTTCTAAAATATTAAACTTCAGTTTTATTCTCAGATATTTATCTAAGAAAAATTAAAATATATGTTGCCGGGGTCCAGGCCCGGTGGATCTAGGGTGATTCGAAGGGGGGACGGCATCGACGAGGAAAAACGTATTTATTTAGAAATATAAGAATAGATTAGGAAGAAATAGTGTAGTAGGAAATTTGAGATGGAGAAAAGAAGACTGAATAACTTGGTTTACGTGGAAAGCCAGTAAAGTTCCAGACAAGAAACTTGCACCATCTACGGAATATCGGAGAGTGCCCCACCCTGGGCTCTCTCTCTTATGGATCTTAACAGCCGGGACAGGTAAGTAGACATGGCTAGCCTCCATGCCCCAGATGGGAATTCAGCCAGAAATTAGAGAAAATAGGAGACACGGGGGAAGCCCAGCATCAGTACAAGACTCTCCAAACTTTATTTTTCAAAATCAGCTTATATACCCCAAGTTGTACATAATGGAATATGCAGAGTTATGCAGGGGCAGCAGTCCTGACCCTCATTGAGACAAGGCTTTCTTTTTTGCATACTCTCCCGTTACAAAAGGTCTCAGGTGGTTTACATTATCTTCTGGCCAAGAGGCCTGTTAACATTTCTATGGCTCTCTTCTGATGAGGTTTTGTTAACCAGAAGACTCATTTGTGTTAATCTTTCCAAAGTCTGAATGCCACTCTCAGAAAACACTAAATAAAGATATAGCAATTTGTTAAAAGTCTAGTATTGCTAACATCAAAACTACTATATATCCTTTTCCATATCTCATTTACATTGATTACATCTTCCCGGGTGCCTGATAGATAAAAAATAAGGTCGTCTGGCAGCAATATTGAGTTAACCGTGAAATCCTGTCACCAATATGAATTTGAAAAGGCTCTGAAACTTTAAGATGCTTTAAGGCTTTTGTGCCCCTCACAGTTGGGAAGTTGTGAGCAATTCACAAGCTTGTAGAAGGTCAGGGGAACTTGTTAGGCAGGCTAGAGCGTTATCAAAGGGGGGTTGGGCTAAAACACTCTTTTCAAATGCAGAAGGCCAAAGCCCTGAATTAACTTTTTCCAGAGAAAGTCAGAAAATAATGGGAAAACAGACAAATTCTTATTTTGGGGGGCACATGTTCAGGAAAAACCAGGGAGAAATCCGATGACTCAAATTGCCCTGCCATCTGAGTTTGCCACGTGACCCTGTCACAGGTGGGATTCCTCACTCTGGCTCCCGACAATATGTCCACAAAAAACCTTGTCCAAGAATATTCATAGCAGCTTTATTCATGAAAGCCAACAAATGGAAACAGTCCATGTCTGTCAAGAGAAGAATGGGTAAACAGATTTGTATATTCATGCAGTAGAATACAAAGCAACAAAAAGAATCAATCTATTGATACATTGAATAACATGAATGAATATCATAAGCTTTATGCTAAGTGGAAAAAAGGCAGACCCAAAAAGTAAAGTAATGCATTATTACAGTTATATGAAATTCTAGCATCAGTTCAGTTCAGTCGCTCAGTCATGTACAACTCTGTGTGACCCCATGAATTGCAGCACTCCAGGCCTCCCTGTCCATCACCAACTCTCGGAGTTCACTCAGACTCATGTCCATTGAGTCAGTGATGCCATCCAGCCATCTCATCCTCTGTCATCTCCTTCTCCTCCTGCCCCCAATCCCTCCCAGCATCAGAGTCTTTTCCAATGAGTCCACTCTTCCCATGAGGTGGGCCAAAGTACTGGAGTTTCAGCTTTAGCATCATTCCTTCCAAAGAAATCCCAGGGCTGATCTCCTTCAGAATGGACTGGTTGGATCTCCTTGCAGTCCAAGGGACTCTCAACAGTCTTCTCCAACACCACAGTTCAAAGCATCAACTCTTCTGCGCTCAGCCTTCTTCACAGTCCAACTCTCACATCCATACATGACCACAGGAAAAACCATAGCCTTGACTAGACGGACCTTAGTCGGCAAAGTAATGTCTCTGCTTTTGAATATACTATCTAGGTTGTCAAAACCAAATTGTGGTGATAGAAATCAAATCGTACTTGCTTTGGGGATTCAGAGCTGATTGGAAAAGGGGTGAAAGAAAACTTTCTAGAATGATGGAAATCTCCTCAGGCTTCAAAGAGGTGGATTACATGAGTGTATGCATTTATGAAAATTGACCGAATGGTATACTTAAGATTTGAGCATTTCACTGTGTGTAAAATACGCTTCCGTTTTTATAAAACGATATTTTGGGTCTTTATTAATAGGAGAATGCATCTAGAGTTGATAAAAGGGGCAGGTTTGGGAATATGTATGCCACTCCTTCAGAGTAGTTCCTTCATAGTTTTGCAGACACAGTATTTAACCAAGTGCCATATTTAGCTTGGGCTTTTTTGTCGATTGTACAGTTGGAAGCACTATTTCCAGAATCTTGTCAGAGTGCAGGGAGCAGTGTTTGTAAAGAGGGAGAAGATAATCCTTGCAGATTGATGCTCCAGAACCTTACTCGCCATGTCTTCTGATGACCATGCTCCAGACCAGTGGGTCTCAGCTGGGAACTTTTCTTTTCCTCTCGGGGTGCATTTGGCAATGTCCTAGGATGTCTTTGGTTGTCAGTTGGTGTGGGGAGGGGTGCTATGCTACTGGCATATCATGGGTAGAAGCTATGGAGGCTGCTAAACCTTCTACACTGCGCAGGATAGCCCCCGACAAAAAGGAGTCATCTCATCCAAAATGTCATTGATGCCAACTTGGAGAAGCCTTGTTTTACACTGTGCTTATTACTGAAGCTGGACCAGTCTCAGTCAACCAGGTGCTGGTTATATTCATGGTCCAAATCAATTGTGGAAATTTGGCATTTTCACAAATTGCACATTTCTTCCTTGTCAGAATTTAATATAAAGACGTGTAAGTATATGTAATCTTAAATTTTGAGGTAAACTTCCTTGTGTTAAGAGCATTTCCAAAATCCAAAAGAATTAAATTCTTCCGATGTTAAGTTTTGTTCTTAACTTTATTTCATTAAATATTCAAATGATCTTAGTTGATGTTCTTTAAAGAAAATGAATAAATAAAAAGGCTTTATCAATTCAGAGGAAATAAATGATAATAATTTATCTTTTCTACCTCCACAGAATGACAGGGAGTGAATTTTTCTCTCGTTTCCCTGAACTCTATCCCTTTCTTCTCAAACAGTTGGAAACCGTGGCCAATACTGTGGACAGGTAAGAAGAGAATAGGGTGGGCCAAAGTGGAATCAAAGATGTGAATTACTTTGAGATTTTTCCCTCCAGGCAGCAGTTTTTAATCAGCTCCTTCCTTGTAACATAGATGGATATTAAAAAAAAAAAACAAAAACCTGCTTCTTTATTACATCACATTGGGTGATGCTCTGTAGCAGATTTGTACCTGAAAAGTTATATAAAATCAGGTTTTTAGATTTTATTTTATATTTTTACAAATCCTGTTTTTAAAGTTTTTGATGTTTTACAGGAATTAGAGTTTTAGAAGCATATTTTTCTTCCCCTTACATTTAAGAGCCTGTGTGTTTACACATTGAGTTTGCTTTAACACACACCTGTCATTTTTTTTTTCTTAATCACTGGTCTATTGCAGCTGACTCATCTGGTCATGTATGATCAGAAATGATACTGTTCCACTTGAGTGAAGATGGCCAGCAGCCCTGGAAACACAAAATAAAGCTAATAAGAGGGCTTCCACTCTAATCAGGGCAGATTAAAAAACAAAAGTTCACTGTTGTCCTTTCCATCACAATCTGTGGCTGGTAGTGGAATTTTTAGTATGGACATCTTAGAGCATGGGCCATTTTATTCTTTCAGCATTATTTGCACTTGGCATGAATTTATACCAATTGTCTGTAATGAGAAAATAAAATTGCATCAATGAATTTTTACTTCTGTTATGATACATTTCCTCACATTAGTAATTTGTGCAGACTTTTCTGGCCCTGGTAAGTGACTGTTCACGCCCTCTTAAGTACATTTGGATGTTGAAAGTTTCACATTTCATACTCTGGAACGGGCATCTCTCTACTGTCTGAACAGCTCAAATCAAAACAGAAAACTCTAATTATCAAATAATACGCTTTGAGAAGAGAATCGTGTGCAAAAGCCCAGTCTGCGGCTTTGTCAGTAGTTCTTCCTTATTTGCACAGTAAGAAGATACGAAGTAAGTGGAGGAAAGAAATGCAAAAAAGGACAATTATCCCTGATCATAGAGTCTCCCTTTATATATTGGGTTGGCCAAAAAGTTCCTTCAAGTTTTCCATAAGATGGTATGAAAAACCCAAACGTACGTTTTGGCCAACTCAATATGTAATTATTTAATGGGGAAAATGTTTGAAGACAGTGCGTCCGCTTCAAGTTTTAAACCTTTTATGTACAATACTTTTTTTTTTTTCAGTGATACAGGAGAACTAAACCGACATCCCAGCATGTTTCTCTTACTTTTGGTGTTGGGGAGACTCTACCCTTCCCCCATGGATGGCACCTGTTCTGCTCTCAGCATGGCGCCTTTTATTCCCTTCATCATGAGGTAGTATATGCTGCATGCAAATAATGGGAGTGGCATGGGCTGTATGGGGCTATTTGATCCTGTTTCTATTTCAGAAATTATAGTTTTTAGTTTTTTTTTTTTAACTTTGGGAGGGTGCTTGTGAAGGTGGGGGCCTGAAATGACTGCCATTGCCTCCAACTGGCCTCCAGTTTTTTCAGATTACAGGTTTAGGAGCTTCTATCTACTGTTTAAGAAGTGTTCCTTGGGAGTCCTGCCTGCTAATGGGCATGTGGTGTTGACAGGAGATACCCCCTTCTGATAAATACAGCCTTATCCCTGTGTGGAGCCTGGTCAGCACAGGGCAGGCTCAGTTCTGGCATACACCCCTATCCCTGGACTTAAGGGGGCACCTGGCTCTTCACTCTGGATTGGAGGGTAGTTTCAAGGGGTAGCATCTAAATGGCAGTGCTGTGTAGCATGCGTTTACTTCCCACTCATCTCCTCTGTAAAGCTTGGAGTGTCTGAGAAAAGGCATACTAAAGAATATACATAGAATCAAATGATAATTGGCACTTCTACTTCTATAGCCTATTACCATGTCCTCTGTTTCATTTGTTTTGAGGCACTTGCCAGCTGCTACTTTCCCTTTTTTTTTTTTTTACCATATGTACTCTCTTACTGCTAAATAAACATATATTTCCATTGATAGAATGTAAAAACATAAAGGTAAATGTTTCTTGATACATAGATAACATAAATTAAAAACCCAGTCAAAGTTAATATGCAGTGAGATGGAAACTATTATAGTTTACACTCAGTGTAATGCATTTGCCAGCTTCTGATCACCTTTTTTGTTTTGGATCAAAGGCCTCAATAAATAGGCCTCTGAAAAGTACTGAAATTTTCTTATATTTCTGAAGTTCTATCATCTTAATTACCTTTTTACCTTTCTGCTTCCCTCTTGACAAAACAGCACCTTCATTTTTATATATCTGCCAAGAAATTGAAATAGATTTAGAGCAGAAGGATAAAATATAACCAACTCAAGAGAGTGTACTTGTTATTTATGTGGTGTCCTGGGTTCCACTTCCTGGTTTCACAGAGCTGACTGATGCAATTTAATGTGAGAAACCATTAAACACGAGATTCTGGTGTGTGATTGCTGTAGCCATTTGTTTGCACCGAGCCCTGGCTGTGGCTGTGTTATCTATGATCACAGAGATGACTCACTCAGATTGGTTTTTGTTTCCTGATACACAGAGTTACCAGCCTCCCATATCCAGCATTTGGTGATTCATTTGAGGAATTTGGGTCATAAATTTTACTTTCAGGAGCATTTAAAAATTGTACTTTCACATATAACTGGAAAGAGCTAAAAAATATTTCAGAAAGTTGATGGTGGGGGGAGGCCCATATATAGAATGACAGTGTGCATTAAAAACAAAGATAGCTTGAAAACTTCATCATCCTGTGTTGAAAACATTTACTTTGTGGAAGCTTATCAGTCAGTCTGACATGTGTTATAGCCTAGAAACCAGAAGTTACTACTTTGAAAGTATCCTTCCTGTTATTTATTAGTTTACGTATAAACAGAATGCTTATACTACTACACCTATATTCAGAGCGCTTTGAAATGTAAACATATCACTTGTGGTGGGGGTCTCATAAATTGTGATTAAGTAGGCCTGGGGTAACCCACTCCAGTACTCTTGCCTGGAAAATCCCATGGACGAAGGAGCCTGGTAGGCTGCAGTCCATGCGGTCACTAAGAGTCGGTCACTACTGAGCGACTTCTCTTTCACTTTTCACTTCAATGCATTGGAGAAGGAAATGGCAACCCACTCCAGTGTTCTTGCCTAGAGAATCCCAGGGACGGGGGAGCCTGGTGGGCTGCTGTCTATGGGGTCGCACAGAGTTGGACACGACTGAAGCGACTTAAGCAGCAGCAGCAGCAGGCCTGGGGTGGGACCTGAGTTTCTGCAAACTTCCAGGCAATATTGATGCTGCTGGCCTGCCAATCACACTTTGAGTAGCAAGATTCAATTTGAGAACTTAAACATGATCAGATCCACACAGAGAGAGATGATTTTAATAAACTGTACAGTAGTAGGGTCATACTTGGAACTTGGTTAGACTATTCAGGAGGTTTATTAGAAGTAGCTTTTGATCCAGGAATGCAGAGAACAGCAAGAATGTATTGTGAGCAGAGAAGTCAGTAAGGAGTAGACCAACCTTTGCTGAGCCTCCACTGTTGGCCAGGCACTGAACTGGGCATTTTTCATATAGAGACACTGAGAGAAAGTGTTACAGCCCTCTTTACCTGTTGAGGAAACTGAGATTTAGAAAGCAAGGCAGTTATAGAGTTGGAAGATGAAACCCAGACTGCAGGGCTTGTCAAGAGTGAAGGGTATTCTCTTTCAATTACAGCAAAACATCCAACTCCCTTTTGTATATAGTATAGAGTTGTAGCTAACTGAGTAGGTCCAAGGGCCCTGAGATTTATGCAGCTAGGAGTTGTTCGGAGCCTACATCCAGTCAGGGGATCTCAGTGCAGGCTGCAGCCACAGTGTGGAGGTTGAGCCCCACTAGCTGTGTGGTCTGTTTCTGACCTCACTCTTCCAGGGGTGGCGGTGGCTTGCTTGGGGGCAACCTTTCTCTCAGACTCGCATCTGTGGGATCATTGCTTGGGGTAATGGGTCCATCTCTGGCCCAGGATAAAAGAAGGCTGGCTTTTCTTTATTGAAAAGATAGTAAGAAGATCCCAATTTTAAAGTTAGAAAACCTAGTTTGCACTTTCCACCTACTGCCGTGGCAACCTTGTACTACTATAAAATGTTCACATCTCATTGGGGAGATGAACTATAAACGGATTTTTTAAAAATAGTGAATTTGGTAAAACTGCACACATTTGATTTATTGATAAATTACTTCTGAGGAAATTATTCATAAAGAAAATGAAAGATTGATCAGAAAACCTGCCAGTCCAAGTCATATTTGTGGTTCTAATCATGGTAAAGATAGGGCTGTGCTGACTTAGGATAGGCCAAATAGGTGGCTGTATGCACACACGTGGATGGGCAGTGTTTTATTTTTGTTGCATTGCTAATGTTAATTCACGTTCTTGGAAGAGATCTTATCAGGCTCTCAGATACTCTCAGTTTAGCTGAAGAGAAATTTTTCGGCTAGTGGAAATATTACAAAGGTTGCTCTAACTGTGCTAAAGTGAATCAGTTGTACAATGAGAAGATTAAAAGTTCGAATGACAACTTTTTATTTCCCTTTGAATTTACATACAGTTGCCTGCCATTTCCTTCCTCTCTACGAGGTGTTTGTATTATTTGTATCTTTGTCCCTCATTCCACATTTGGGAATCTAAGCTTATGTCTCTGTTAACTTAAATCTTAGAAATTTCTGGTTTGGATCTTCCACAGTTATGTGTGTGTGCAGCTACAATTTGTTGCATCATCTTGGATCAGAAAGGATCATGTTAATTCAGTGTCTTGTTTACAAGGTTTTTTTTTTAAAAAAGAATCCAGTATCGTTTATGTCCCCAGTGGTGTGCTGGATCCAGATCTTTTCCATGCAAAGATGATAACTTCACCTTAAGGCCATTCACCCTTTAGTTCAAATCCACAAAGCAGAGTGACTCCTGCTTTAAAAGGGACTCCAATCAGCTCCCTGAATACAGTTCGTTGAGCCAATTTGTCTGGGGCTTTCTAGAGACCAAAATATCTCTGGATATACACCTTGGAATTTCACAAGCAAGTTTCGAGTTTGAATCAATGAGCAGTAGGAAACCAAATATGCCCCAAACCTAGATGATAGAGCATGGGGTCCTGAACAGAACCAAGGCCCTGGGCTCAAGAGACTTGGTTCTTACTAAGCACTGCCACTATTCACTAGCTGTGACTCTTGAACAAGGCTCTGTACCCTCCCTGGACCAGTGTGGCACCTATGTGTGTGAGGCAGAAAGTGCCTTCTGTTGCAGAGAACTGAGGTCTCAGCATCAGACTCATTGCACTAATCCCCAGTGGGAGAAAAACCTCCATTGCCTTCTGTTCGCTCTGGGAAGCTTTTAAAAGGATCTCCCACCCTCTCCCTTTTTGACTTATTTTCATGGTAAATGACTTTCAGTATATTTTTCCCCAACTTGTTTCAATAATTTTTTACTTAAGGTAAATTTTCAGTGAAATCTGCTTTCATTTTTCTGAAAAATTTTGAGGTACAAATAACCATACAATCTTAATTAAACACATGGCAGTGGAAATCACCCATAGCAACCTATGCAGTGGAAATTTTTTTAGTTGCGATATTAAAACATCTAGTCAACAACCAAAACAATAATGGAAAAATATGCATTTTATGTATTTTAAAAATATTTCATGGAACCTTTTGACTGTACCAGTCTTAGAAAGGAGGGGTTGGAAGTACAAAAACTAAGATGTAGGCCTGTTAAGCCAGTGATATTGGGAAATAACAGTGACTCTTGTTTTCTTTTCCTTGAAAGTTGCATAATCAAGGATTATCACTTTACTCCTTACCCATGTTATGAAGTTGAAAGATCTTATTTGCCATAGTACAGAGTTGGGGTTTTTACAGTAGACCATAGTTGGCTCCCACCTTTATTTTTGATTATAATACTAGGAACTTTCCTCTGAGGCTGTACATTTCTATCTGTTACGTCTTCCCAGAATCCTTGTAGATAAGTAGAAGGCAGGTTTTGCTTTATATAGAGAGAAATGAGACAGAAGGCTGCTGAGACACTGCTGGGAAAAAAGACATACCCACCTCCCTTTCTCTCTACCCTAGCTCCTAATCCTCTCTCCCTCTGAACAGCTCTACCATTAATTTAAAACTCTTATCTTGTTATTCATCATTATTGTATTCTATTGTAATTTGTATGCTCAATGCTTATTCCCTCCAAATAAATTGTAATCTCTTTCCATGGAGAAGCAGCTGTGGATTTTGTGGGTTTGTTTTTCCTTTTTGGTACCTTTTTCTGCCTAGCCCCAGTTTGGTCTCAGAGACTGAATTATTAACTCCAAAATTAAGCTTTGAAACGAGACATATTGTGTCTTAGCAGATCTGTGTATCTATGAAGTACTTAAGGGACTCCTAGTCCTACAATATTGGAGCCATATTTTATATCCCACTGGTTACTGGCTGTGTAGAAAGGAGGCTCAGCCCGTTTTTGTGTTTTTCCTTACCTTTGAGGAATCTTGTGTTCTAACGGGAGCTCTGACATTTGCTTTTGTTTTGACTTCACCTCTCTGACCCTCGGTTTCCTTTTCTGTCAACGTAAGGACATTGTGCTGTGTGCCTATTCCCTTCAGTCGTGTCTTACTCTTTGTGACACTATGGACTACAGCCTGCCAGGCTTCTCTGTGCATGGGATTCTCCAGGCAAGAATAATGGAGTGGGGTGCCATGCCCTCCTCCATGGGATCTTCCCAACCCAGAGATCAAACTGGTCATGGTCTTCTTTGGCCTTATAAGCTTATGACCTTAGACCTTGCTGGACTCTGAACTCCTCCTCCATACTGCTGTCCAGTCAAGAGATCTGGAGGCCCACCTTGTAGCTACCCTGCTGTAGGCTTTAGAGTGAAATGAGAGGAGCCTGGATTGACAAGAGGAGGGGGAGGTTGAAGAATTGTACACAAGCCAAAACGTGTGGGAGAAAGCCTCCCAGATTAACGTGGGGTGAATAGGGGGCCCCTAAGTGCTTCAGGCTGTCAGTCTGTATAATGGAGACAAGGCTGACTATAAAATAGTAGGTAAAAGCCCCTTAGTTTGCTTGTTAAGAAAAATTCTAGAGAGAGGAAGGGGTTGATAGTATAGTGGTGATAGAAAGAGGACAGTTTTTTTTTTTTTTAACTCCTGCTTTAATTTTGTCTCTACCGGTAAACTGGAAGGAAGGCCTTGAAGCCAGATGTAGGTGAGGTAACAGAAAAAGAATACTGTCTCTTCTGAATAAAGGCAAACCCATGGACCCAGATAACTTATAGCTTTGGGTACAGGTTAGCCTAGAACCAAGTCAATAATCTGGGGGATGTGTGGAATGAAAATGTTATCCTCCAAGCTTGCAGAAAGATTTCAGAAGAGAGAAAAAGGCATATTTTTATCAGTGACCAAACACTTGTGTTGATATTGGTTGTTTTAGACTGGATCATCTGATGTACGACTTGCAAGTACTTCATACTTTATTTGCTGAGAGCTAGTAAGGATTCCCAAAGAATTAGTCATGCCTGAGTCACCTCATTGTTTTGATGGGATTACGAGTCTGATAGATGAGGACAGTGCTGCTTTATTCAGCATTTGAATTACTTAAAATGAAGACAGACTAGAATGTGTGCTTATTAGGTTTTCATCCAACAAATATAATTGGTGATGGGCTCAAATTCAAAACAGTCTTTAAGCATATGCTGCTGCTGCTAAGTCACTTCAGTCGTGTCCGACTCCGTGTGATCCCATAGACGGTAGCCCACCAGGCTCCCTCATCCCTGGGATTCTCCAGGCAAGAACACTGGAGTGGGTTGCCATTTCCTTCTCCAATGCATGAAATGAAAAGTGAAAGTAAAGTCGCTCAGTCGTGTCTGACTCTAGCGACCCCATGGACTGCAGCCTACCAGGCTCCTCTGTCCATGGCGTGACAAACAAATTCAGGCTCGTAGCCATTGCCTTTATGAAGCATGGAAGGAAGGGGATGAAATTAAGAAAGTATATACTAGAAGTTTGTTTTATGATGTGTTCTTAAGCTGGGTTTTGGGCAATTGGTTGTCACGTTATTCTCTAGGCACGGTTTTTTATTGGATGTATCTGGTGTCAAAATCATAGTTGAAAAATGTGATTTCACAGTGGCCTTGGAAAACTGGTTTGATGGGGTGAGACTATTAAGATAACATTTAATAGAGATAGGTTTCAGGTTCTGATTTTTTTTTTTTAAGTCAAAATCACACATATATAGAATGAGAGCTCTTGGTTTCATGGCAGCTTTTATGAAAAAGTCTTGGGATTGGGTTTTCCTAGAGAGCCCTGAGGAAGCACGTAACGCAGTTGCTGCTTCTAGGTGGTGACGGCTGTGGTCCCCCGAACTCCTCTGGTTAGACTAAACCCACATCATTCTGCTATAACGTTACTGTGCTCTGCGCTTCCCATTTTAGGAGGGTCACTGATAAACTAATATTTATCCAGAGAAGGGTGACCAAGATGAGCAGGAAGCGAAAACATCTGGAAATAGTCAGACTGGAGAAGACTAGTTAGAGGCAACATGATAATGGCCTTTGTGTAGCTGAGAGGCCACCATGTGGCAGAAGGCACATAATTTCTGTTTTGTGCTGACAATGGGAAAGTAGGAGACGGATTTCAGACTTTAATAGAAGGAAGAATTTTGTGAAAGTTTGCATTCTGCATCAAGAGAACCAGCTGCTGCTGCTAAGTCACTTCAGTCGTGTCCGACTCTGTGTGACCCCACAGACAGCAGCCCACCAGGCTCCCCTGTCCCTGGGATTCTCCAGGCAAGAACACTGGAGTGGGTTGCCATTTCCTTCTCTAGTGCACGAAAAGTGAAAAGTGAAAGGGAAGTCCTCAGTCGTGTCCGACTCTTTGCGACCCCATGGACCGCAGCCTACCAGGCTCCTCCGTCCATGGGATTTTCCAGGCAAGAGTACTGGAGTGGGGTGCCATCGCCTTCTCCAAGAGAACCAGCAGATTTCCATAATACTGAGCTGCTGGTCATTGAAAGTCATCAAGGAAAACTGATCACACATTGTGTATATTTTGAAAGGATTTCTGCAATATATCTGAGGTTGGGGTGGATGACCAGCAAGGCATCTTATTTCAGAATAGCTGAACAACCCAGCCATAGATTCTAAATGTGCAGTGACATGATAAACCTGCCTTTAGACCTGCAACACATTTTTTATTTGTACGTTTTTTATCCATGGGTTCTTCCATCAACTGGTAGGGGTGTCATTCTTGGCATGGCCCACGGGTCATGGTGGTCTCCTGAATAGTGCCCTCCAGCAGTTAATCCACTTAAATTTAGCTTCTAAGTCACTTCTATAACTTTGTTCTGGATAGTTCTGAAAACATTTTTTTTGGCCTATGGGATGTTATGTCTGAAAGGATTCCTTATTAATTTAATTATCTTTTTTGTGTATGTGGTTGTATATTTTTCTCCATTCCAGATGCTGACCTAAGCCACATTTGTTTTCTGACAAGCACAAGGAACATCTGAGTCTTTAAGAAAAGTCAGAGATGCTTTTTTCTGAAGAGTGATTAAAATAGATAACCCTTTATTGTTCAAATTTCCTGAATAATCTTCTTCAGACTGAGATGGCTGTAAAGAGAATAAGGAAGTTGCAGATCCTAGCCCATTACTAGTAAAAATATTGAGAGTAAGGGCTTTCTGGTTCTGTTACTATAGCATTTCCTCCTGCTGGCCAGCCTAGAGGTTCGGGACTCCACCCCTCCCTTCAGTTCAGTTCAGTTCAGTAGCTCAGTCATGTGAAACTCTTTGTGACCCCATGAATTGCAGCACACCAGGCCTCCCTGTCCATCACTAACTCCCGGAGTTTACCCAGACTCGTGTCCATCGAGTCGGTGAGCCATCCAGCCATCTCATCCTCTGTCATCCCCTTCTCCTCCTGCCCCCAATCCCTCCCAGAATCAGGGTCTTTTCCAATGAGTCCACCCTTCGCATGAGGTGGCCAAAGTATTGGAGTTTTCAGCTTCAACATCAGTCCTTCCAATGAACACCCAGGGCTGATCTCCTTCAGAATGGACTGGTTGGATCTCCTTGCAGTCCAAGGGACTCTCAAGAGTCTTCAACACCACAGTTCAAAAGCATCAACTCTTCGGCACTCAACTTTCTTTATGGTCCAACTCTCACATCCATACATGACCATTGGAAAAACCATAGCCTTGACTAGACGGACCTTTGTTGGCAAAGTAATGTCTCTGCTTTTTAATATGCTGTCTAGACTGGTCATAACTTTCCTTCCAAGGAGTAAGCATCTTTTAATTTCATGGCTGCAGTCACCATCTGCAGTGATTTTGGAGCCCCAAAAAACAAAGTCTGACACTGTTTCCACTGTTTCCCCATCTATTTCCCATGAAGTGATGGGACCAGATGTCATGATCTTCATTTTCTGAATGTTGAGCTTTAAGCCAACTTTTTCACTCTCCTCTTTCACTTTCATCAAGAGGCTTTTTAGCTCCTCTTCACTTTTTGCCATAAGGGTGGTGTCATCTGCATATCTGAAGTTACTGATATTTCTCCCAGCAATCTTGATTCCATCTTGTGCTTCTTCCAGCCCAGCGTTTCTCATGATGTACTCTGCATATAAGTCAAATAAGCAGGGTGACAATATTCAGCCTTGACTTACTCCTCTCCCGATTTGGAATCAGTCTGTTGTTCCATGTCCAGTTTTAACTGTTGCTTCCTGACCTGCATATAGGTTTCTCAAGAGGCAGGTTAGGTGGTCTGGTATTCTCATCTCTTTCAGAATTTTCCACAGTTTATTGTGATCCACACAGTCAAATGCTTTGACACAGTCAATGAAGCAGAAATAGAGGTTTTTTTTGAACTCTCTTGCTTTTTCGATGATTGATCGGATGTTGGCAATTTGAACTCTGGTTCCTCTGCCTTTTCTAAAACCAGCTTGAATATCGGGGAGTTCCCAGTTCATGTATTGCTAAAGCCTGGCTTGGAGAATTTTGAGCATTGCTTTACTAGTGTGTGGGATGAGTGCAATTGTGTGGTAGTTTGAGCATTCTTTGGCATTGCCTTTCTTTGGGATTGAAATGAAAACCGACCTTTTCCAGTCCTGTGGCCACTGCTGAGTTTTCCAAATTTGCTGGCATATTGAGTGCAGCACTTTCACAGCATCATCTTTCAGGATTTGAAATAGCCCAGCTGGAATTCCATCACCTCCACTAGCTTTGTTCAAGGTGATGCTTCCTAAGGCTCACTTGAGTTCACATTTCAGAATGTCTGGCTCTAGGTGAGTGATCACACCATCGTGATTATCCGAGTCTTGAAGATCTTTTTTGTATAGTTCTGTGTATTCTTACTGCTAAATTCCATGAACCTTAGAGGACGAGATTAAAGGTTAGGAGTTTTCCCTGTACCATCCTGATCTGTTAACAATGGTCTGGTGAAAAAAGGCACCTGCCATCCCCTTAACGTGTAGAAACCCTGATTCTGGTTTCAGTGATGTGACTCCAGGGCCAGGCTTGCGCACGACTGTCAGGTGCAGATGGCCGTCCACTCAGGGCTTTCTTGAGTGCTCAGTGTTCCTCTTTGCCTGTGAGCCAGACTTGTGCCCACTCTTTCCTTTCACACAGATGTGTAAATGCCCTCGTCATTACCTTCCTTGAGACTATATGTTGTAGTACACAGACATACATTCTGAATTAAAGTGGTGAATCTAGGTAATGGAATGTGGCGCCTTACATAAGGGAGGACCTAAAAGCAGAGTTGGAAGGTGGTTTCCTGTTGATGAAATCCCAGTTTGGGCAGCTATCTACTCGGTCTCCTTTTGACCATGGCCCTGCCTAGCTAGTGCTTGATTTGGAGGGCTTTTTTTTTTTTTTTGCTCATGGCCTTCTGAATTTCCAGATTGCACCCAGGGGTAGCTGAGGTTCAGTGTGTGGAATGAAATCATATTTTCTATATTGTGCGGCCCTTTTGCAGAGAGTTCTGGCATAAAAAGATACTCTGTCATCTGTCACCGATTTTTCTCTCTCAGTTCCTAGAGAGGGGCCTGGCCAACTTCTCTCTCTGGTGCCAGATCTCTTTAAGACCATTTTTTAAATATGTTTTTGAGCAAAAGGAATGAGGAGTTCACCTCTTGTGGAATGCATTGACAAAGCAAGCTAGAAAAACAAAACTTGTAAGGACCAGCTTTTCTGCAGCATTATCTGTTACTTCAGCAGGCCAGTTCAGGTCATGTTAGAACAAGTGATTTGATCTGCAAACAGCCTCATTCTTAGGTGAAATTTCTGACAATGATGATAATCCATGGCCTATTGATGCCATTCACTCGCAAACTTAGAACCCAATCAGTTAATAAATTAACCAGGTAGTTGTTAAACATCCGTTGTATACCTAGCTAGCATGAGGTCCTGGGTAAGATGGGAAGAAAAGGAAAAAGGTCTTCATTCTTGAAGAACTTATGATCTAGCTAGTGAGATAAAACCCACACTTGTGAGCCCGACCTGCCGTATTATGTGTGTGTGTGTGAGCGTGTGCATGCATCGTGCTCAGTCACGCCTGACTCTGTGACCCCACGGACTGTCGCCCACTAGGCACCTCTGTCCATGGAATTCCCCAGGCAAGAATACTGAAGGGGGCAGCCATTCCCCTCTCCAGGGGATCTTCTTGATCCAGGAGTCAAACCCCTGTCTCCTGAGTCTCCTGCATTGGCAGGCAGATTCTTTACCACTGGGCCAGCTGGGAAGCCTATGAAACACTTAACTACGTGGCAGGGACACTACGGATTGAGGGCCTGTAAGCAAGAGGGGAGCACCAGTGGGTTGGAGCAATTCAGGAGGCTTTCCCTAATAGCACAACAGGAAAAAAACACCGGAATTCAGTGTGCCATCGGAGGGACTTTTAGAAATCTCCCAGGCAGGTTAGTAGTTCTTATGAGAGGAGAAGAAAGTCATGCTGTCCATTCTGTAGACAGTGAGATCCAACAAGGGCAAGGTTGTGACAGAGTTTTGTGATTCATAACTTGGAATTTATCATAACGAGCTTCTCTTTGCTTGAATCATGGGTGACCCAGGAAATTCACAAAATAAATGGTTTGCTACTTAGCAGGAGAAACCATCCACAATGAATCTTTGGCAACTTTAATTATGAACAGTATTTTCTCTAGGTGTTCCATTTCCAGGTCTCTTGGAAATAATGAATAGTAATGGGTAAATTAATACAAATATAGTAATATTTAAATTGTAAAACATTTTAATCACATTTTCCCTTAAGGAGCCTTTATTTCCTGAGTCTTAATTATTGTCTCAAAAATTATAGCCAAGGTGCTCACCAGGCATTTTTAATGCTGAATTGAAGATTTGAGAGGACCAAGCCCCAAATGCCAACTAATTGGAAGTCATCTTCTCCTACATGGTAGGGAACATTTTAGGATCAAAACTGTATGTTTTTCTCTTTAGGCAGAAAAGTCCAAATTAGGGAATAAAGTATGAAGGTAAAGAGGAATTACAGTAGGCTTAAAATGAGCACAAGGAGAACGAACGCTATGCCGTGTTTTGATTATCTTTTCTGATTGGAGCAGCGTCTTCCCCTCCCTCTCCTCTGGACCTTGACCCTTACCAGTCTATTTATAGTTTTCTTGTTTTAATCCAGCTGCAGTAGTCACATCAGCAGCACCAGATACATTCACCCTCACATCCCTTGACTTTGCCCTTGTGTCTTATTTTCCTCACTCACCTTGAGCACTGAAAGTCCTGACTTCTCATCTTGAGCCTCCTCCACACAGCAACAAGGGCTCACTTCTTCACCATTCATTCTTATCTTTCACTTTCTTTTGTAAGTGCTCTTCATCTCCTGGTTCTGCAGCCTTTGCACGTATTTGCTGAGGGCCTCCTTTGTGTCATTGCCCAAACCCAAGCCCCGCATCAGCTCTTCTTTACAAGAGGAAATAGAATAGTCCATCAGGCATGGACTCTCTCCATGGAGACACCCACTTTACCTACCACCAGAGTTCTTTCTCTTGTTTTACAGCCAGGCTCTTGGAAAAGGTTGTCTGTGTTTACAGTCTCCATTTCCTCCCCCTCTTATTCATTCCTTAAATCACTGCAGCCCGGATGCTTCTTCCACAACTTCACTGAAGCTTCACTGACAAAGGTGAAATAGGAGTAACCTCTTCGTTACAAAAGCCACTGGATGCTTTTCAGTCTTTATCTTTCTGGATCTTTCTCTTTTATTTGACACTCTTGTGCACTGGCTTTTCAAGATGCTCTTCCTCTGTGGCCTTCTTTGGCCTTTGTTTCTTCCTCCTCTTTGAGGGCTCCTTCCTCACACTGCCTCCCAAATGCTGGTGCACCTCTTTATCCTGTTCTCCACTCTTTTCTTTATTCACTTTACCTGTATGGTGCTTCTCCGGCTGGCAACTCACATACGTTGATGAGTCAGTCCTAGATCGAGAATGTGTATGAAATCATAGACTCAACTCTGGACAGCTCTTTCTGTATATCCATAGATATTGAAAAGTCAGCAGTTTCCCCCAGGGAGTTCCTCTGCACACTGAGGTTTGAACAGCCATCTCTTGGGGCCTAGCACATGTCTACACATTCCCTCTGGCTAGCTGGAGTCAGAAGACTTCTTTGAAAGGAAACAGAACTCAGGATATTATGGAGTATCCTTCCAGTATTATTGACTGTGTTCATATGAACTCAATAACAAAGGAAAGTTGGTTTAAAAAGTCATTGACTTTTGATATCCCACCAGTAAGTTTGAAATGGTCTGCTTTTTTCCTTACACTGAATATCATCAGTTTGAGGTAGCAAGTGGCAGCTGTTAGTAACTTTATTTGGAAATGAAAAAGTTAAGGCCCAAAGGAGTGAGCAGAATGTGGTCACAGTCAAAAACTGATTCATTAAGGAGTCAGGGATTGATCTATTTATTTGTTTGCTCAGCTGTAAGCATCAACTATGTGTCTGGCGTGGTAAAGGGGAACATCAGAAAGATAAGAGTTTTGGTAAAATGAGATATCCTTTGTGCGATGTGGCTTCTTTGTCCCTATCATCTGTGCTTTAATTCTTTCCATATAATTAGTGATATGTGATAATACTTAGCAGATGTTTACTATGAGCTAAACACTGAATGCATACCAACTCATTTAATCATCATGACAGCACTCTGAGGTCCCTAACATTATTATTCCCATCCCACAGAGAGGGTAAGTTGGGCAGTGGGAAGTTTAGAAATGTGCCGTAGGTCAGGGTGCCCAACCCCCAGGCCACAAACCAGTACGTTCCGTGGCCTATTAAAAACCGGACTGCAGGAGGTGAGTGGCAGGTGAAGCTTCATCTGTATTTACAGCCACTCTACATTGCTCGTGTTACCGCCTGAGCTCTGCCTACTGTCACATCAGTGGCAGCCTTAGATTCTCATAAGAGTGCAAGCCCTACTGTGCTTGAATCATCCTGAAACCACCACCCCAAACCACCACCCCCCCCCCGCCCCAGTCCATGGAAAAATGGTCTTCCATTTTTCCTGGTACCAAAAAGGCTGGAGACCGCTGCCCTAGGTCATACTGCTCTGAAGTGCTAAGGCTAGTATTTATTTGAACTAAGCAATATGCTCCAGAACCTGTGCTCTTTGCCACTCCCTTAACTTCGCTGGCACTTAATACTACAGTTCACTCTTTTACTCCTCTGTTTACAATGCTGCATCTGTGGGGCGTGACAAGCTAGTTCTCAACGTGCCAAAATTAACTTTCCATTAAATAGCAAACAATTGGACTTACTTTGCTTTCTTGAGAGATCTCTCCTCTGAGCTCCTTGGCATTGCCCTAGCAGTGTTCTCTTCTCCTAGTCTGAAATCAGTAGAAAAGGAGGAAAAACTTGTGAAGCCCAAGTGATTGTGACAAGTTGCTGAATAAAACTGACTCAATTGAATTTCTGAGATTCTTGAGAAACACTGAGAATTTCTTACAAAAGAAATTTTCCTTATAATAGGGAATCGAGGGTCATTGCACAGTTATAAGTGTCTTAGCAAAGGAAAAATGTGTCTTGAGGCTAAGAAGCATAAACTCTTCATGAGATTATGTATGGGCTGCTGCTTAGGCATACTTTTAAAATAATTAGAACATATATTTTCCATCTGACTTTACCTAAGTTTTTACTTTTAAAACTTAACATAATTTAAAAAATGTTCAGGATTGTTGAAAGAGTAAGAAAAAAAAATATTAACAAGCAGTTATATAAAGAAGTTGAAGTTTACAATATACTTTCATACACAGAACCTTACTAGATCATCCTCCTTTTACTCTCTTAGAAAATAGTATCATAAAGATATCAATATATGTTGAAATTTTAAAAAATTGCCAATGTTTTCTTATGTGGTAATCCTACACTTGAAAAGGAGCCTTAAAAGGCAAGTTTGAATCAGTGAAGTGTTCAAATTACTGAATATTATAAAATGGAAGTTTCATTACTCCAAATGGTACGTAGTAAATTTAGGGAACTGCTTTCTAATGGGTAGGCAACAGTAGCATCTGGTTAACATATTAGCTGACATGCCACACCATGAAGCCTCTGAGTCGGACTGAAATCCCCCTTTATTCATCAGTTTTGTATTTTTCATGAGCAAAGTACCACTTCTTTCTTCACCAACCGAAGGTTACTTGCCAAACCTGCTGAAGGGCACACTGAGAGTGGGATGTGTGAGACGTGCCCGGTGACTTGTGTTCTGTTTTGTTTTGCATCAGGGAAAATTCCTGGTTTGGGAGATTTATGTCCTGGCCACCAGTCCCCAAGAGATGGCCACATTTCTCCCAATTTTCTGTGAAACTCACAGTCCCAGAGGTAAACTTCAGCTCAGCCTCAGTCTCAATAATCGCAAAATCAAAATTAGTCAGACCCACGTGAATGAGATTTTCTGTTTGGCCTATACAGTGTCCAGAGCATTAGCAACATGTCTATTTGTATGAAGGGTGATGCTATGTCAATAAGTCTGCTCCTTTTTGATAATTGCAACCATACAGGAAAAAGCCATCTGTTTTGATAGAAACTATGGAAATATATCTGGGTAGCCAAGGAAAAGCTGGATTGTTACTAACGGATGTGTCACACCAACGAGAAAATAATTTACAAAGCAGTGTGTAGAAAATATTTTCAAACGCTGAACAAGTGAGTCTCTTAAGCTATCCTTTTGCGTGATGGATGAGTAGTGCTAGTTTGTTTTTTGCTTGACTGATTATTCTTTTTTTTTTCTCCCAAGAAGAATCTCTTTTTCCTGTGAAGCCAGAGTTTAAGGCTCAGCTTCTTTTCAGCTTGGATAAAATGAAAAGTAAAATTCTTCTGTTACTAATGGTAACCTACATAAGTCTTGTGAAGAGAAACTTAAGAAATGTTTTCTAGCTGAGCCTCAGTGCCATATAATTAACAAATTCAGTCACTTCTTACCCCCTCTTTTTTTTTTCTGCATGATTTAAGACATCAGAATTTAATTCATAGCCAGAATGAAAACCGAACTTAGGAAAAACTTGAAAAGACTAGAGAGGGATTTGGTTTCTGTTGCATGGTTGAACACGTCCCTAAAGTAGCAGCTTTAGAATGCCGTGTCCTGCTAGAATTCCCCGTAGAGCACTGGCCAGCAGAGCAGTGTCCCCTGGTCTGCACTGTGGGGACTGTCGTGAGGGCCCAGGATCTGAACCAAGAGGGGCTTCACAGGATTGCACCGCCGCCAAGCAGAAGGGCACTAGTCTCACTGGGCACTCTGTGCTCTGGTCCATCAGCCCCAGGCTGTGGGTTTTGGAGTTGGCCAGCCACCCTGGCTCGACTTTGGATAAATACTCCCGGGTTCTATGTAGCAGGGGGAATTCAAAGCCCTGTTTTTCCCGAGTCCTTCCACAACCAATCCACAGCATGTTATGAGGTCTGAGTGGAGTGGCCGTTTGGAGGGGTTAGGGAACATGTTCTGCTCCTAATTAATATGTACACCCGAACTCACACAGACAGCCAGATTTTAACCCACTTTATTCACCCAGACCAGCTTCACCCCTAATGTAGTTGAAGCCTGTATGGAATGATTTGAGAGCAGTGCCTTTACCCACCCAGTTTTCTCAGATACCTCTTCCCTTTTGAGCTGAATCCTGAGTTTTACAGGTAGTCTTTTATTCATTAAGTATATGGGTTTTGTGCTCAGTCACTCAGTCATTTCCGGCTCTTTGTGACCCCATGGACTGTAGCCTCCCAGGCTCTGCTGTCCATGGGATTTTTCAGGCAAGAATACTGGAGTAGGTTGCCATTTCCTTCTCCAGGGAATCTTACTGATCCAGAGATCAAACCCACATTTCCTGCATGGCAGGCGGATTCTTTACCTGCTGAGCCATTGGAGAAGCTCTAATCCGTTCTAAAATGGACATCTCATAGTGAGATATAACACTTTAAGGTATTATTGGTCATTTAAACCATAGAATGAATTATAATGTTCAAGTTTCTTTGATTTTGACAGGAAGAGACATCGGCTGGGTGCACTGTTAGAGCTGGGATAAGGCCAGTGGTGGCCATAGGGTGTAGAACCTGGGGCGAAAACAGATTGCACTTTGCCTGGGTGGGGGCCACAGTGGCTTCTTCCCCATCAGAACTCGCTGCCATGCATTTCCTGAAACAGGGCATCCTGTTTTCTATTTATGTCTCCTTGTGGCAGGGAAAGACTTGGAGGTCTTTTTACAGCTTTGACTCTTCCTCACCCCTTCTAGTTGTGGTTCCATTTCCATTCCAAGATGAAAGCTCGTCTCTGTTCCCTCCCAGAATAATTCCAGGCAGCAGAACACAGTGAATCCTTCCAGATAAAAGACCTGCTGATAAGATACCAGATTGTTATCAAAGAAGCAAAGTGAGGGGAGTCCCTGCCATTAATTACCTGCTTACAGCTTTGTTTATATCCTGTTCATTTGGAGGCACGTTTTCCTTGGACAGTTTCTTGTCTGTATTCTGAACTGCAGGCTGATGTTTGTAAAAATCCCAAAGGTCAGGGAATAGTGAGTTCCATAAAGGTTTAATGGCAAGGAAGAGAATATCAGAGTTTCTATCTTCCACTTGGAAGGAAATGGACGAATGCTTGGTTTGGGTGGTTCTTTCCTCACCTCAAGCATACAAATCCTAGTATGTTGAATGAACTCTGATTTTGTATACTTATTCAAAAGGTTAGCTGGAAATAGAATGACATCTGTCTCTGCGAAGCCATGAATATTAGCTAGTGAATGCCTGGATATCTAGATACTGAAGCCAGAGTCTAAAATGCTCTAACATTGCTTGGTGAATGTACTTAATGCCACTGAACTGCACACTTAAACGGATGTGTAAGTTTTGAACCAGCGCATATTTGGGGGTCTCTTGCCTCCTGAGATGGTCCACACTCTGTGGAATTTGTTTCTCCCTCACCTTTTGAGATGGACCACATTCTGTCTGTGGAATGTGTATCTCTCTAAATAAATCTATTTCTTACCTTAAAGAAAAAAAAAAAGAATGTGTAAGTTGTATGTTATGTAGATTTTTGTTGCTTTTGTTGTTGTTTAATCACTCAGTTGTATCCAACTCTCTGTGACCCCATGGACTGTAGCCCACCAGTCTCCTCTGTCCGTGGGATTTCCTAGGCTAGCGTACTGGAGTGAGTTGCCATTTCCTTTTCCAGAGAATCATCCTGACGCAGGGATTGAACCCTGTCTCCTGCATTGACAGGCAGTTTCCATACTGCTGAGCCACCAAGGAAGCCCCCTGTGTATATTTTACCACAATATAAATGAGTGAATGAATGAATGATACTTGCTTCCTGGGAGCGCTGGTACTTTGGACACAGATGGAAATACCATAGCTTAAGAACCGTGTGACTAAAGCACACAGAACCTTAAAGAACTCAAGATGAAAGAGACTGTTTTGTTGACATCATAGGGACATATTGGCAACTCTGGAATTGGAGAAGAGCCCTGTCTTGAACATGATTGATTCTAAACCACTCTAGCGGAGAAGGCAATGGCACCCCACTCCAGTACTCTTGCCTGGAAAATCCCATGGACAGAGGAGCCTGGTGGGCTGCAGTCCATGGGGTCGCTACTAGTTGGACACGACTGAGCGACTTCACTTTCACGCATTGGAGAAGGAAATGGCAACCCACTCCAGTGTTCTTGCCTGGAGAATCCCAGGGACAGGGGAGCCTGATGGGCTGCCATGTATGGGGTCGCACAGAGTCGGACACGACTGAAGCGACTTAGCAGCAAACCACTCTAGACACCCTCCTTCCACAAATGTAACAAAAGAAGGGAATGGGGTCTCTTGGTGGCCAGAATAGTAGCATCTATTGCTCAGATTCTCAAATTAGTGGCATTGAAATGCACAGTGACCAGAAGTAATGTTAAGTTAATGTCATCTGCAAAGCTCCTTGAATGGCCAAGCATGTATTTCTTCACCAAATCAGACTCAAGCCTGACCTTATATTTTCCTGTTAGGCTGTGTTGGCCCAACTAATTTTTGCTGTAAGACTGACTCTTGGCCAGTGATTCAACCAGTTCTTTTAGCTTCACTGGTCATGGTGATTCTTTTGGAGGACTAGACTCTTCCCTTTAAAAAAATTTTTAGTCTTATTTTTGCTAAACCAAGAAGCTTCTCTAACATTGCAAACATGTTACCTGGTGACATAGCTGCAGTGTGATTTCAGCGTGGAAAAAGAAAGCATGAAAACAGCTCTATGCATATCAGGAAACTTTTTTGGTTAAGCCTGAAAGCCCTGAACTCAGAATTCTGACTAAAAGGGGCTGCTTTTTTCCTGTGTGAGAGAGAGTGCTTATTCTTATAGTCATTTGAAGGTAGTTGTGAACATTCACCATGGTTTCAGCAATACATTTCTTTGTATTTAAATTTAGTACTTTCCTGAAAAAAAGTGAGAACCTATTGGAATTTAGGGAGAAACTAAGGTAAATTTAAAATATCAATGCTCACTTTGCATGAAACCAGTAAAAACATGCCCTGACATTCTCATACATAAGACAGATTTGAATTCAAAAAAGAAAAAGTTTTCTTCCAGGGAATAAAGATTTTACCAGAGTAACATGGATAGATAAAGCAGTATGTTGTGAAAAGTGCATCTTAAAAACCTCCACTTTAAAAAATAAGATTCTTTACTTTCTTCTTGACTAATGATTTTGTCAGATTAATCATTTGAATAGTAAATGAAATACTTGGAAGTATGTAAGGGAGTGGAGAACTTTTCTGTCCCTTGTACGAACTGGTGATACAGATTATAAACTCAATGATTCCAAATTTCACCAATTTACTGAGGATCCAAATACTAGCATTTATACCCTAAGCCATAGAAATCTACCGAGGAAATCATAAAAATGAACGGATGTGATCTAGATTGTTTCATTTTCCTTTGAAATGTTGTTTGCATTAAATCTTAGCACCTAGAAGTTAAACAGTATTGAATTTCACACATAGCACTGTATTTTTAATCTTAGGTTGAAGGTTATGACCATGGCATGATTGAAGAGTGATTCATACAGTTTGCCCTTTTTTTTTTAATGGCCAAGGAGGGGAATTGGGGAGTAAGGTGATACTGAATTGATGCTACATTTATTAATTGAATTCAAATGGGAGTAAAGAATGTCACTTAATGATTTTATTTCTTTTTATATTCATTTGTCTACCCTTTGTAAAGATTCTCTTGAATGTTACTTATGCTTTGAATGCAATATAAAAATATCTTTTGGCCCTAAAAGTAGCGGTGGATATTAGCAGTGATTTTTCTCCTAGTCAGTATATCAAGTTGTGTCACATGGACATATTGGAGGATGTGACCAGAGTTCTTTATTAACATGGTCCCCATGTTAAAATACAATTACCATGAAATTAATGTATTAAGCCTTAGTCACAACCTTAGTCTTAAGGAAAGCCTTAAAGGTAATGTGACTCTCCTTATAATTAGTAAGCTAATTAAATGCTGGAAGGCTTCAACCACATTGTAATGTACCTTGCTTCTGAACAAAGATAGCATCACCACTGAAACTGTATACTTGTAACACTAGTATTTTTTTCATTAGTGATAGAGTATGTGGGTATGTGTGTTTATAATCTATTTTGTTTCATCTTCAAATTTTGCATAGCAGTTTCCATTGTGCATTCATTGGGACTATGTTAAATAATAGCACACTAATTTGATTTCTGTTTGTTCAGAATTCAGCATGATACAAATAGGGCTGAGTTGAAAATTAACCTTTTTACTATGGAATAAACAAATTATCAAAATAAGCACATGCACCAAAAAAGATACTAGAAATCAGGTTCAGTCTACTCAAGGTGGAGGATAAATCTGTTTGACCTTAACCACATGAAAAATTCTAATGCTAAATGCAGTGCTTACTAAAGCTGGCCCATTATGCCATTGCTTGGCAGAATGGTGTGGATTGTCAAGTATATGTAAGAGTTATTATAAAATTGCATTTCTTTTAGTATTTGTTATTGTTGTTTCATCCTATGGTGATAAAAATGCTTTATAGTTCGGGCATGCTGGTTTTTTTAACTAACTTGGTCTCTGGAGTCAGACAAACTTGACTTTGAATCCTGGCTTGTCCGTTCACTTCTTTTGTGAGCTTGGTCAAATCACTTACTGTCTCTGAGGCTGTCCTGGCAAATGGAAGAGCAAATGGAAGACCTGGAATACTGGTCCTGGAAAAAGTTCCAATTCTCTTACTCAGTATATTGTTAGGATTTAAGTATTTATTGATTTGATTCTTTAGAGAGCACAAGGAATGGGCCATTCTGGTCATAAAAGTTCAAAGTAAATATCTGGGCTTGTTTAATATGAAGAAGAGAAGATTTGGGATGTTTTGGAGATGTGACTGGTAGCTGAGATGGGAGAACAAGATAGGGTGTGTAACTTAACTTTTCTAATGTATGTGAAATGTTATTCTTTAAAAAAATAGCATTCTTGAGGTATAAGATAAACTGCACATGTTGAGAGTACACAATTTGGTAAGTTTATTCATCCATAACATCATCCCCAGTGTCAAGATGGTAATCATATCTAGCACTCAGAGAAATTTCCTTGTGTCCTGCTGTAGCCTTCTCCAACAATCCCAGCCCGCCTCACCTGGCAACAGCTGTTCTATATCACTGTAGATTAATTTGCATTTTCTAGAGTTTATATAAGTGGAGTCATATTTTATGTATTTTATTTGTCTGACTTTTTCACTCAGCATAGTAATTTTGAGATTAACCCATGTCATTACACATATAAGTAGTTTGTTCCTTTCTATCACAGAATAGTATACCATTGTACAGCTATACCATGATTTATTTACATACCTGTTGAGGGACATTTTTGCTGTGTCTAGTTTTGACTATTACAAATAAAGTTGCCAGAAATATTCATATACAAGTTTTTATATGGACATATGCTTTTGTTTTTTTTAGAGTAAACATCCAGAAGTGGAATGAGTGGGTTTTGGAAAATGGTGTACATTTAACCATTTAAGAAACTGCCAAATTATTTTCCAAAGTGATTGTACCATTTTACATTTCCACCAGCAGAGGATGAGTTGCCCTGGTTCCATACGCTGGTCAACACTGTGTGCTTGGTCTTCTTACTTTCAGACATTGAGCACCTTTACATGTGTTTCTTTGCTACCATATATCTTCTTTGCTAAAGTCTTGGTTCAAAGTTTGACTCTTTTTTTTGTTGTTGTTGGTTGGTTTGATTTCTTCTCATTCAGACTATATTTTGGGCACAAGTCAAAAGGTTATTCTTTTAGGTATAATTCATTTGTTTCCCTGGCATGTTGAACCAGAAAAACAAAATTAAGTTGCAACAAGAAAAGAGTATAATTATCCTTAAGGAAGTACTTTTTGACTGTGAAATGAATGTGGGCACTGGGGCAACCAAAGGAGGGTGTAAAACTTTCCCTGAAAGTGTTTAAAGATAGGGCTAGCAGTGGTCTGCTTGAACGCTCTAGGGAGGCTGATGTGTGACTTAGTTTACCTAATTTCTGTCTTCATTTGAGATAAGAATCTTTCCAGGGGCAGATCTCTTACTAACATCTCAATATTCTTTGCTCATTTGTGCTATTTTTTCAGGTCAAAAAAGTACAATTTCTTGGAACTTTTCAAAACTTTCCATGTACTTCGTGGTTTAAAAAAAATTCACTCTTTCTGATTTTAGCTTAAAGTGATGCTGTGAAACCTGAGGAGGGTCATTCAGGGGTATTAATTAGCTTCAGCAAAAACAAATTGCCATCTCTGGAGAATAATCAGATTAAAAGAAACGCTCAAATTTCTCTCATCTAGCAGGAGCACAAATCACTGTTTTAGTTGATAGTACTGGGAAGATTCATTCAGCTCTCCATTGAGGCAACGTAATTAACTAGATTCTGGAGAAGAGGTTCTACATGATTAAAGGAATTGGAGTTGGTTTAGCCCACGGAAGGGAAGAGTAAGGGGTGACTTAATGACAGGATTCCAATATAGCTAATGAAGGGTTTTCCTGGGTATAGAAAACACTGGTCATTTGTTCTCCAGCTCCACAGATGCTCAAATGAGAGAAAATTGGCTCCCAACTATAGAAAGATTGAGTGTGGTTTGTATTAGACATAAAACTTCTATTATCAGCATCAATATTGTTATGAGATTAAGCAATGGAGCAAGTCAAGAGAGGTCGTAAAGACACTCTGAAATAAAAAAGATAGCTATCTGCCTGGACTGTTTAAATGTCCATTGAATTATAGGATTTTGTTATTATTGAAGGGGACCTTCAACATCACTTACTCTAATCTCCTTTTACAGAGAGGATGTGAAAGGACATTATGTAACTGGCCTACAGCCACATTTAGATACTAATATTTTAATTTGAGGATGTTTTAAAAGTAGTCTGGCTAATGAGGCACCAAAGGGAGTGTGTAAGAGTTTCTGCTTAAAAAAAAAGAAGTTTCTGCTGAACAGTAGGTTTCACTACACCAAAATAGTCACTTGAAGCTGATGATTATGTCTATTATTTTTTCCTAAGCCTATGAAGATCCTGCCAGTGTGCTGACCTGTGTCTCTTGTCTTTAAAACATGTTAAAGATTTTTATTCTTGGACATTTTGAGCTTGTCTCTAAATAAATGCTCTACTTCAAAAGACTTTAGATTATTTGACCCAACTTGGCTAATATTGATAGAGGACAGCAGAGGACATTCCCACAGCCCTTGGGGAGCCTGTCCCAGTCTAATACAGGGTTCTCTAGAAACCTTTGGCTGCTGCCTGTGCAGACTACAATTTCCTGGACAGCTATTTCCTGGTGACTAATTTGCCTTCCTTAAAGATAGTGAGTTATACACCCTTAGGTTTTAAACACTAGTTGGAGCAGTAGGAAACACATTTAGGCCACCAGTTCATTGTGTAGGTGATCTGCAAAAATGAGTTTGGACCATTGGGGTTAATGGGATAAATTGCTTATACAGGATTGCACATCCATTAACCATAGCAGAAATCGGCACAGTGCACTTTATTTGCTTGTGGATACATTTTATTCGGTAACTCATCATTCTGTACATGTTCCCACTAGACCATCTAGAGCAAAAACTGACATGTATATATAGTATTATATTCTCATTTCAAAGGGTTTATGTGAGTCCTAAAAGTGAGATAAAATATTGGAAAGTACCTTGCACATGGCCTGATACCTGGCAGACACTCTAAATATTCCCACTTTCCTTTCCCTTTCTCTTCCTTGGGTTTTAGCATGGATATTGGAATCTCTGAGAAATGTAACAGATTCTTGTCAAAAAGGAAGTTCATAAAATTGTTCACATTTATAAGTGTTTATTTAAAATTATCAGGCTGTGTTAAGTACTCACGTTAACTCACAAGATTTTAATATCTTATCAGAAAGAGTCACCTGAAAAGTCAAGTTCCATTGGCTTGAGAAAGATGTACTCAGCACCTATGATTTGTGCACTGAATACTGGGCTCAGTTTAGGGTGCTTTGAAGGCTTCCCTGGTAGCTCAGTGGTCAAGAATCTGCCTGCAGTGCAGGAGTCTCAGGATGCGTGGGTTTGATCCCAGGGTCAGGAAGATCCCCTGGAGGAAAAAATGGCAACCCATTCCAGTATTCTTGCGTGGAGGGTCCCGTGCACAGAGGAGCCTGGCGGGCTATAGTCCATGGGGTCACAAAGAGTTGGACATGACTGAGTGAAAAAGATATATATATATATTATCTTAAGAAGAGATTAAGTTTTCTGTGTATCTTTGTGTAGTTTCTTAAATTGACTATCCTGTCCTGTATTAGTGAACTGAAGACCACTCACTGAATATAGAACCTCATGCCCTAAAGGTTAATGAGTTGTGTTTCAACTGTGTGAAGTCGCTTCGAGAACTCGACCTTTGATCAGTTCAGGACTGTTTTTATACTATTTTTCTCCAACCCACCACTACCTGCAAGGAAAGGTGAAGACATGCTGAGAGGCCAGAGAGTCACCTCAACCCCGTTAAAGACTCAGTGACTGTGAGATTAAGTTTTCTCTGTATCTTTGTGTAGTTTCTTAAATTGACTATCCTGTCCTGTATTAGTGAACTGAAGACCACTCACTGAATATAGAACCTCATGCCCTAAAGGTTAATGAGTTGTGTTTCAACTGTGTGAAGTCGCTTCGAGAACTCGACCTTTGATCAGTTCAGGACTATTTTTATACTATTTTTCTCCAACCCACCACTACCTGCAAGGAAAGGTGAAGACATGCTGAGAGGCCAGAGAGTCACCTCAACCCCGTTAAAGACTCAGTGACTGCCTGAATGTCTTTAGTGGAGCTGGGCAGAAACATCGGGAGGGCTTTTGCTACTGAGAGGAATGCACAGCTCTTTCCCTCGTTCTGCACAAGCTGCAGCCATCAGCTCCTGCCCTGCACACAGCTTATCCCAGCTGGAGAGCCCCAGGGGCAGATCCAGAACACTTCTCCAGCTGTCCTTGCGGAGGCCAGTAGACCAGAATGCAGCTTGTTGATCCAGAGTCAGAGAGGAAAACCCACAGATGGACTGGGAGGAAGATGGTGCCAAAATTTCAAACTAAGTCTAGTAGTTATTTTCATTATGTAGGAAAGTTTTATACCATTTATGTTAGTTTTTTTTTTTTTGTACTTTTTAATACTCCATTTTACTCTGGGTAATGACTGAAAGTAATGATTCCCTTTTAATTTCTAGGACCTCCAAAGTCTTTGTGTTTATGTTGCCAGAAAGTGTTTACTATGTTTTTCATAGTCAGGAATGAATCATTGTTAAGTTATAACTGCATTTCAGTGCTCCAAAGGAGAGGAGAAAAAAAAAAACCTCCTTTCCAGCTGTCTAGACAATTTCGTTGGAATCTGAAAAATTAAGTTTCAAATTATATTTGTTGTTGTCTAGGCAAAAAATAATGAAAGCATAAAATGAAATTTCAGATGAAATACAATTTTCATACTCTATGTTTGGATATCAGGAAGCAACCAGGGATTAGTATTCAGGAAGCATTCTTTTGTTAATTTAGAACATGTTTGAATTCCAAATAATTAAAGAGTATTATTCAAAGATTTCTTTAAACTGAGCACCGCACTGAATACCTTCCCCTGTTGGCAGATTCCCTTGCTTTATTCCCTAACACTAAAAGGAATGATATGAATGCAGCTAGCCATTGCCGCAGCATCCATCACCGTGTCCTTGCCACATATGTGGACAAGTGTGGTGCCCAGTTCTTACAGGGACAAGCAAAGGGTGTCAGAGTGTTGGAAGCCGATTCGCAACTCCTGGCCGTTGCCATTTTCAGCCCTTTGGAATTGACAGCCTATAGCTCGTTGACCTGAGGAAAGCCTTGGTAATTTGGAGGAAGAGTGGCTGCTGCTGCTGCTGAGTCGCATCAGTCGTGTCCGACTCTCTGCGACCCCATAGACGGCAGCCTGCCAGGCTCCCTTGTCCCTGGGATTCTCCAGGCAAGAATACTGGAGTGGGTTGCCATTTCCTTCTCCAATCCATGAAAGTGAAAAGTGAAAGCGAAGTCACTCAGTCGTGTCAGACTCTTAGTGACCCCATGGACTGTAGCCCACCAGGCTCCTCCCTCCATGGGATTCTCCAGGCAAGAGTACTGGAGTGGGGTGCCATTGCCTTCTCCGGAGGAAGAGTGGAGATGACCTTAAAAGGATGCTCTTTCTACAGCTTAGACTCTGGTTGGGATGTCCCAGAAGTACACACTGTACTTCTCAGATGTTCTGTTTCAGCTTATTGATTATTTTCAGCATTTCTTTATGTAAATTTTTGTAAAGATCTTAACATGTTGATTTGAGTTAATTTGTAAAGAGCAGTTACAGCTGTGAGCTGCCTGGTAGCTATTTGAACTAAACATTCTACCTGCAGAAATTATTTATATATAGATAGATAGATAGATACTTGTTCATGAAAGCTAGAAATGTGCAATTTTTAGCTTAGCTACTGTCTGCTGCTCTTATTTCTTCCTTACTACCCAAAGAATTATTTTTAAAATCAGACTTCAAAAGTCCTGAACCCATTACCCTTCCAAGAAATATATTGAATAAAGAAATCCATGAGCTGTGCAGAGGGCAAGATTACAGTAAATGCAACTTCTAAGTGCTAGTGTTTGAGTTGCAGGAAAAGGAACAAGTGGTTCAGGTGCTGGTAGGCCCTTTGATGAACTGAAAATCAGTAGAGGAGAATCAGTAGAGTAGGGTCATCTCAGCTTTGATTTTCAGAACTGAACAAGTAGAGACTGGCAACTGTGGCCGAATTGAACTCACCTGAGAACGTGCAAAAAGGACTTCAGGAATAGCACTTGTAACAAAAACATATTTCATACTGACAGGACCTGCTGAACTGTTTTTTTCAGATTCGCTGGTATAACCTTATTTTTTTTAGTGGTTTCTCTCTTTTATGCATACACACGTACCCACACGTGTACATGTTTCCAAAGGCAAGACTGAAACTAGGAACCACACACAATAAAAAGGAAAAATAAATCTTTGGTGAAATGGCGTTAGAAACATCATTAGAATTGACAGAAAGTAGAATTTGGGCCCTGGACCTGAAGAATAAAGGCAGCAGACCCACATAAACAAGTCAGTCGGCCCCAAAGAAACTCAGCCTTCTCTTGTTTCCAGCTCTGGTAGGGAGGGAGAGGGACAAGCCTTTATGAGCCCTGAAGCCTGTTGGGTATCTAAGGCTCTATCTTTAGCCAGTTGTTGAGATAGACAGCACTAGAGGGTTTATATGTGTGGCTCAAGCTTTTAAGTGTAAGGCATTTTGCCTTACAAGGCATTGTGTTTTATACGCATTGTCTCATTTAAGCTTCACAACAGCCCATGAGATAGTTACCCTTCCTCGTTTTATAGATGATAAAAACTTAGCAGGTTCACTGACCTGTATAAGGTCACCCACTAGGCAGAACTTGGACCTAAACAGGTTTTCTGGATTCTAGAACAGGTTCTTAACTCCTGTCTTATTTGCTATATTACTCAGAAACTATAAAGATCCTATTTCTGCTCTCAAGATAATTTTGGTCTAATAGAAAAGAAACTTAAAGTTACCAAAGGGGATGGAGGTCGAGGAGGGATGAATTAGGAGTTTGAGATTTGCAGATACAAAACTACCAAAGATAAAATAAACCATAAGGTTCTGTTGTCTAGCACAGGGAACTATATTCAATATCCTATAATAAATCATAATGGAAAAGAATATGAAAAAGAATATATATATATTATATATAGATTTATAAAACTAGATCACTTTACTGTATTCTAGAAACTAACATAACATTATAAATAAACTATACTTCAATTAAAAAATATTTTTTAAACATCATTTTGGTCTGGCCAACATGATACCTGAGAGAGGAATATAAGCAGGATGTGCCTCTTGCGCTGACACCTGTAAGCATGCCATTGAAGTGACAGGGTGTGTGCATGAATGCTCAATCTCTCAGTCATATCCTACTCTTTGTGACCCCATTGACTATAGCCCTCCAGGCTTCTCTGTCCATGGGATTACCCCAGCAAGAATACTGGAGTGGGTTGCCGTTTCCTCCTCCAGGGGATCTTCCCGACCTACAGCTCCTGCCCTGGCAGGTGAATTCTTTACCTCTGAGCTACTTGGGAAGCCCAAGTGACAGAGCACGGGAGAGCAGAGGATTGAACAGAAGTTACGCCCAAGCAGCGTTCAGAGGATACAGAAGAGTTCCCCAAGTATACATGGGTGAAAAGGCCATTTAGTCCAGTGAGTGTAACCTGCCGTGTGCAAAGGCACTAAAGATGAAACAATATTTGGATTGACAAAACGTGGGTAGAAAGTTTTTTATGTTTGTATACATAGTATAATCTGTGGCCTCAGCCTACTTCTTCCTACTCAGCCTTCAGAGATACCTTCTGAGGTAGGGTCATCTCAGCTTTGAAGATTATCTATAGATGAAAAAAGTGAAAGTGAAAGTCACTCGGTCGTGTCCGTCTCTTTGCAACCCCATGGGATTCTCCAGGCCCGAATACTGGAGTGGGTAGCAGTTCCCTTCTCCAGGGGATCTTCCCAACCCAGGGATTGATCCAGGGTCCCCTGCACCACAGGCAGATCTTTACCAGCTGAGCCACCAGAGAAGCCCAAGAATACGGAATGGGTAGCCTCTCCCTTCTCCAGGGGATCTTCTCGACCCAGGAATCGAACCGGGGTCTCCTGCATTGCAGGTAGATTGTTTACCAGCTGAGTGACCAGATGACCATTCCCTAAGAGCATCTGGCCATGCTGTCGGAGAAACAGACCATAATGGCATGCCTTCTTGAATAAACCTAGTAAGGGATTTGAGGAGAGGTCAGACATAGCTTCTTCAAACTCAGTTTAGTCCCTAAGATGCTAACACCTTGGTCAAGTAGGGGCATCTCGAGAAAGTGGATGATTATTTTCATCAGTGACAGAGAGTCCCTTAAATTCAAAATTACCTCCCCCACACTGCTGACTAATGTTCTCTCAGCCATTCTGCCTTGTAAGGATTAAATAATGTAATACACGCAGAGCTTTTAACGATAGGTCTGGCCCTCCATAGATGCTTAGTAAATGTTAGTTACTATCATCATCATCTTTATTGTTCTGCTCCACATTCTAACAATTAGGGACTGGTTGGTTCCATAAATCATTCATACCTCAATGTGATTAGGTTGAACTCGTTACTTTGGAAACATTCGGTGTTTTCAAGGCTCTGGCAGTGTAACATGTATGATATCATAAGTGAAACGAATCGCCAGTCCAGGTTTGATGCAGGATGCAGGATGCTTGGGACTGATGCACGGGGATAATCCAGAGAGAGGGTGTGGGGCGGGAGGGGGGAGGTGGGGGTCGGGATAGGGAGTTCATGTACACTCGTGGCTGATTCATGTCAATGTATAGCAAAACGAATACAATATTGTAAAGCAAAACAAACTAAAAAATAAAAATTAATTTAAAAAAATGCTCTGAGGATTTTGAGGCAGCTGCACTGTTCAGTCTTTGACTAAATTTTGCAGGTGGACAAACCCTAATTAAAATGCAGGATCTGCCATTTGCTAGTTTTATGACTTTAGTATGTTGGGAAACCTTACTTTTCTCATCTTCAAATAGGCCTGATGATGCTGGCCTTATAATGAAGATTTACTATAAAGTGGTGTTTCTGAAGTGCATAGCCGACTCTGGCACACAGTAATCATTTAATAAACCTCGGTTCCCTTCCTTTTGACTGCGGGCCCTGGGGGGCAGTTTGAGTTCATGGGCAGAAAGGCATAGGGAAGGCACCACTTTCTTGTCAAACCCAAATCTTCCTTCTGTCTGACCCCACTTAGTCACAGTGGGACCCTGATGACCCAGACCACCCACCCTCCTTTCTGGGTGTCCCCCTTCAATTCCTCTACAGCAGCCTGTGTTTACTTCTCATGGTCCCAGAAGGCACTGGCTGATTGGCCTGAATTTCCTACTAGATTCTACACTCCCCATGGCCTGGGCAGTGATTCTCTCCGGTTCCCTCATTCCTAAGAGCTCAGTATCTGCTTGTGCTGGGCACTCAGTGGATGTCTCCACACCTGACAGCTATGAGTGATGTCCAGCCACTTACGGGTGAAATGTTCCCGGAATAGATTCAGAGGCTAAATGTAAGAGAGAAACTCCTGGAAAAAAAGCTTAGCCACCACACTGTGAAACTGGATGATGTCAGAAGAATGATTTTTTCCCTGCTCAGAATCGTGTATCCTAAAATTTCCAGGGCCCGCCAGGGTTCCTAAAGTCCGAAGGTGTGTGTCACCCTCCCTTGAAGACCCTTCATCTCCTCCAGGAAACGACTCGAACTCTCCCTCTTGTTCTCTTTTGTGTGCCGCTTCACACCCTTGGATGTCCCCATGGGCACTTCTGATTGGGGATCGTGAGGCTGTCCGGCTGGCTCCCCCTGAGCTGATGGTTCCCTGTGACAGCATCCTGTTCTCCATCCCCACATCTCTAAAGCAGAGTGCTTACCTGCCAGGCATAGTCACACTGTGTCAAAGAAGCAACTGCAGATTCTTGACCTGGATCTGGGAAACTCTTCCCCAAGGGGTTTGAGCATGAGCCATGAACCTTCTAAAACTGGTGGGAAATTGTATGCGTATACACGTAAATCTGCTGTTCTGGTGAGAGAATCCACAGTTTACATTAGATTCTAAAAGGTTTTCATGAGTCTACGAATGTTAAAAAGGACAAAACCCACTAATTTAGAGATTTTCCACATACTTGTAAATTCAGGCCCATGTTTTCATTAGCTGGGAGATATTTTTATGGTCTTCCAATACCCAGGTGTGAGCTACAACTTGAAGTAGCCCACAAGCTCCATCGTGGAGCCATGGATGGCAGTTCTGGTCTTGGAGCTGCTGCTTATGCGTCATGGAGGGTTCTCTAAGCCTTTTGAGCTGCATTTTACTTTTTGTCCATTAACTGAGGTTTATAATGCCCTCATATCCTACAGGAATGCTGTATAGAGAGATAAGGAATGTGCAGGCATTTATAAGCTGCCAAGGGTTGTACAATTGTGGAGTGCCCTGTTACTATTACAAATGTGTAATTTCTCATGTTACACAGAGTCAGGAACAGAGTAGGCAATTGATACATGTATGATTAAAATGAACATGGACAAGGTTTATTGAAGGGAGAGAGCTAGAGGTTTAAGACACCAGTGTCTGTATGTTCTGCAGATCCTGTGAACGATTTAGTATTCAGGCCTAGAACACAGCTGGGGTACTGAGAAAATGCTTTCCAAACTATATGATAATAGACAAAATGACCTTCGAGATCCAAAATCCATTTGTTTTGTTTTCCAGAGACTTGAAAGAGTAGAATTGAAACTTAAGAGAATAGAAGCTGTCTCACCTTTTCCAGGAGGCCTCCAGAGTCATCCTCATCACTTTATAATGGAGGCAAAAAAAAAAAATCCTCCTTGCCATCATATCATCAATTTATTGTTCTTTTCTTTTTTGAAATCAACCCTGAATATTCATTAGAAGGACTGATGCTGAATCTGAAGCTCCAATCTTTGGCTACCTGATGCAAAGAGCTGATTCATTGGAAAAGAGCCTGATGCTAGTAAAGATTGAAGGCAAAAGGAGAAGGGGGTGGCAGAGGATGAGATGGTTAGATAGCATCACCGACTCAATGGAGATGAATTTGAGCAAACCCTGAGAGATAGTGGAGGACAGAGGAGCCTGGTGTGCTGCAGTCCATGGGGTCGCAAAGAGCTGGACACGACTGAGCGACTGAACAACAACAGCATTCACACCACAGTCTTAATCCTCTCACTGGGGCCACAGAGGGGCCTGCCATTCCTAGACTCTACTGATCCCATTGTAACAGACACATGGCACATTACTGAAACTGTATTTTCAAAGTACCTTGCTTCCTGGAATGTTCTCATAGACACCATCTCACTGGGGATAGATAACTGCCACTACTGTCTGCACAACAGATCCAGAGAGGTTCCTACAACTTGTCCAAGTCACAAACCCCAGTGTCCAAAACAGGATGATGTATTCCTGAAGATCATCTCTGCCTGATTTTGGCACCTTTGCTGAATCAAAACTAGAATATTCTATGGGAAAGTTAGATTTTTAGCTTCAAATATATTCCACTTAGAGCTGAAAAGACTATATATATCCCCTGACACTCCAGGCCACATATACCCGAAGAAAAGCTGGATCTCATCACACCCACTTCCTGTCCCTCAGTTCAGTTCAGTTGCTCAGTCATGTCTGACTCTGGACTGCAGCACGCCAGGCTTCCCTGTCCATCACCACCTCCCAGAGCTTACTCAAACTCATGTCCATCAAGTTGGTGATTCCATCCAACCATATCATTCTCTGTCGTCCCCTTCTTCTCCTGCTCTCAATCTTGCCCAGCATCCGGGTTTTTTCCAGTGAGTCAGTTCTTCACATCAGGTGGCCATAGTATTGGAGTTTCAGCTTTAGCATCAGTCCTTCTGATGAATATTCAAGACTGATTTCCTTTAGGATGGATTGGTTTGATCTTGCAGTCCAAGGGACCCTTAAGAGTCTTCTCCACACCACAGTTCAAAAGCATCAATTCTTCGGTGCTCAGCTCTCTTTATGGTCCAGCTGTCACATCCATACATGACTACTGGAAAAACCATAGATTTGACTAGACGGACCTTTGTCAGCAAAGTAATGTCTCTAATTGTTAATATGCTGTCTAGGTTGGTCATAGCTTTCCTTCTAAGGAGCAAGTATCTTTTAATTTCATGGCTGCAATCACCATCTGCAGTGATTTTCAAGCCCCCCAAAATTAAGCCTGTCACTGTTTCCACTGTTTCCCCATCTATTTGCCATGAGATGATGGGACCAGATGCCATAATCTTAGTTTTTTGAATGTTGAGTTTTAAGCCAGCTTTTTCACTCTCCTCTTCCACTCTCATCAGGAGGCTCTTCAGTTCCTCTTGACTTTCTGCCATAAGAGTGATGTCATCTACATATCTGAGGTTGTTGATATTTCTCCCGGCAATCTTGATCCTAGCTTGTGCTTCATCCAGTCCAGCATTTTGCATGATGTACTCTGCATATAAGTTAAATAAGCAAGGTGACAATATAGAGCCTTGACGTACTCCTTTCCCAATTTGGAACTCGTCCACTGTTACATGTCCGGTTCTAACTGTTGCTTCTCAGGAGGCAGGTCAGGTGATCTGGTATTTCCATTTCTTTAAGAATGTTCCACAGTTTGTTGTGATCCACACAGTCAAAGGCATGGGCATAGTCAATAAAGCAGAAGTAGATGTTTTTCTGGAACTCTCTTGCTTTTTCTTTGATCCAACAGATGTTGGCAATTTGACCTCTGGTTCCTCTGCCTCTTCTAAATCCAGCTTGAACATCTGGAAGTTCTCTGGAAGGTTCACATATATTTGGAAATTTCTTGTTTCATAAAAAAGCCTTTCTCAGTGATCAATGGAAAGAAATAGAGGGAAACAATAGAATGGGAAAGAATAGAGATCTCTTCAAGAAAATTTGAGATACCAAGGAAAAGATGGGCATAATAAAGAACAGAAATGGTATGGACCTAACAGAAGCAAAAATATTAAGACGAGGTGGCCAGAATACACAGAACTATACAAAAAAGATCTTAATGATCCAGATAACCACGATGGTGTGATCACTCACCTAGAGCCAGACATCCTGGAATGCAAAATCAGTGGGCCTTAGGAAGTATCACTACGAACAAAGCTAGTGGAGGTGATGGAATTCCAGTTGAGCTGTTTCAAATCCTAAAAGATGATGCTGTGAAAGTGCTGTACTCCATATGCCAGCAAATTTGAAAAACTCAGTGGCCACAGGACTGGAAAAGGTCAGTTTTCACTCCAATCCCTAAGAAAGGCAATGCCAAAGAATGTTCAAACTACTACACAATTGCACTCATCTCACAAGATACCACGGAAAAGGCAATGGCACCCCATTCCAGTACTCTTGCCTGGAAAATCCCATGGACAGAGGACCCTGGTGGGCTGCCATCTATGGGGTCGCACAGAGTCAGACATGACTAAAGCGACTTAGCAGCAGCAGCAGCAGCAGCACACAACACCAAAGTAATGTTCAAAGTTCTCCAAGCCAGGCTTAAATAGTACGTGAATCAAGAATTTCCTGTCTTTAAAGACTGACTGGAAATTTTTTTTTTTTAAACTTGATAGTTGTGTGTGTGTGTGAGTGTGTGTAGTGGAATCTATCCTTCCATTTAAACAATTTGCCATGAGAGAGGAGTTTTAAATTGCATTTAGTCATTGCTTTAGAATGAATGGTACTTAATTAAATATTACTTTAAAAATAGGCTTCTTCTCTTTTTCTGTAATTGCATTACTTTTTTGAGGGGCAGTTTTGTTTTGCTCTTTAACCTGATTGTGTGCATTTGGAAAGTACCCTAGTACAGAGTATCAGAAAGCAGAAAATTCTGGCACTTCTCCGACTTTCCATTCTTTCTCCTGTATGGATGCCAGATTCCTTTGGGAAATCATCATTTGTAAAAGGTCAAGAGCAAAAGCAGGGGGATTCTTTAGTGTATGGTTTCTGCTAATTAGAAACTAAACATCTGTAACCATGTCAGAATATTTGTATTTGAAAAGAAACATTTATACACAAGTGCTTTTTCAGTAACATAAAGCACACTATAACACAAAGTATTATGTGTCAGAGGGGTGGGGGGACAGACAGCCCAGGAAGCTTCCGACAGATGGCTGTACTGGATGAGGTCATTTGCTAATTAAATCTCAGAGCTTTTTCAGAGTATTTTCTTTTCTCCATCAATTGAAGTTTTCTCACTCACTCCCCCACTACGCACCCCTCCCCACCCCCACCATGGCCAAAGCAAACATTTAACTCCTTTTGCCAATTACAGATCAAATGTTTAATCATTTTAAAGGGAAGACACATGAGAAAATGGATGAGTTGGCAAAGTCCAGTCAAAACCATTGGGAAATCTCTAGCTCTCTACTGTAGCCTTAGTCTTCGGTGTCTGCTCACATCATGTTGTAAGGTGAGCTATTCATCCTGGAAGTGTGTGCTGATTGGCCCATCTCTAGCCTGCTGTCTTAGGGGGAAAAACAACACAGTGTTTTGACTTATCCTGTACCTATTTCTCTTCTTTCCCTACTTTCTCCTACCTATCCTTCTCCCCAAGACGAAATTTTGCTTAATCGTTACATTTGTACAGAACTTATATCTGTACTTTTACTGTCATATTAAGATACATGTCAGTGATGCCTCTTAAGTGTTACACTTTAGTTATAGGGCTTTATCTCTTTATCTGTCTACGTGCTAAGAGTCAGTGGCCCCATGGGCCTAATGGCCCAGATCTTGCCAGTCATTTTTTCTTGGAACATTGATTAACTTTGGAAAAAAGATAAGAGGCCATCTCTTTCCCCTGCAGAGTCTGCTGTCTTCTGGTCTTCCCCATTCTTGTCTTGGCATTTAAGACATTTATATAAGTTGAATTTTTTTTTTTAACGGGATGAAAGATCTTTAAGTCTTGAGGGTTCTAGTCAAGAATTTATTTAAGCAAGACTTAACCATATTGGGCTTTCCTTTCAATAAAGACTGTGAAGGCTCCCAGGTGCACAGTTTCAACAAAAGGTTGTAGACTCTCAGGTTCTAAGTGTTTACAAAAAAGCGGCCTGTAGATGACTTGCCTTTCTAATGACCTCTGTAGAATCTCAAAATAACCTCTTGTCCATGACTTTCACTTACTTAGGAACTGGCTTCTCTCCAAGCTCTTTGGGTGTGAGGCAAGGACTTGGTGACTCAAGGGTCTATCTCTTGTTCTCTTGACAGTAAATTCAGAGCCTGTACTTGGCCATTTCAGACACTCCCCAGTCTGGCCTGACCCACTTCTCAGCCTGCAGTTCCACTGCTCTGCATGAACCTGATTTAGCCAGATGCATTTAACTATACTGTACCTCAGGTGTTTCTACTCTTGCTTTATCTAACTGTCCCTGGTTGAAACTGCCTGGTTTGTTTTGGCATACTTAAACCACACCTGCTTTCCTGATTTCCATCCTTTGCAATACAACAGCCCACAACATACAACCTGTGGTAGAACCATAGATGTTAGAACCATAGATGTTAATGATGTTTATGAGAAGAGCAAAGTTTCCTGTAGAACTAATATGAGCAAAGAAGCAAAAAATCATTTGAAATCAGGGCAGTATAAAAACATCATTTGGAATCAGAAGCAACTCCTTCCCCCATTCCTGCCGTGGGATGTCTCAGCCAGAGCTAGATAGAACATCAGCATGTTCAAAGGTGTGGATGTAGATACTTGTGTTGAATGGTCTTGTGTTTTTGTCTCCTCTCAGATGTGGTCACTCACCTGTCTACCGCTCCCGTGAAATGGCAGCACGTGCCTTGGTCCCGTTTGTTATGATGGATGAAATCCCTAATACCATCCAAACTCTGTTGGCCAAACTCCCTGACTGCACTGACCAGTGTTTCCGGCAAAACCATATTCATGGGACACTTCTCCAAGTAAGTAAAGTCGGTCTTTATGACTTTTGTCAAATACTGCAAGATGAACTTTGGTGCTGTTAGCAGGGGACAATTTGATGCACAGGCTTTTCACTTATGCATAGAACTGTTTTCTGATGCTGACAGAACAGTGTTTCCTAGGTGTGCTTTTTTCCATCATAAACATGAATGCAATGTCACAGTGTGATTCAGTCAGCACATCTTTTGCGGTGAAACCTAGGTTTTCTATGGCCTGCTTTTCCGTCTGGCTTTCCTCTCTGAAGAAGCTGTGTCTTTTCCATCAAGTATGCCTGAAGAACATTCTGGGCCACTCCCTGTTCACAGTGAAGTTGTGAGCAGTCCTTGATACACATCAGGCAGCTTAGTACATTAAATGTCAAACCCTTCTTTCCTATTTTCTCTGTGCTACAAGGGAGACTTCTCTTTTGAATAAATAAGCAAAATGACTGCTTTTAACTTAACATTTCTTCTAGGGAAGACTCAAGTACAATAAATGATTGAGAAACAGGCTTCTTATTGAAATAGTCCTTTTTAAACCTTGGCTGTAAATATGGGGATGGGTTGGTATTAGTGGGGTCTGCTGTTCATGTGGCTGGTGTGGAGTGGGGCTGGGCTGGGATTTAAATATCAGATCATGCTTCTGATTTGTGAACAGATTTGAGAGATGGCCTTGAGTTCCAAATATAAGTTCTAAGCCTGCAATCCATGCTGCTGACATTACAGGCAGTGTGTAGAGTGGTTAAAGCGTGCAACTCTGGATCCAGTCTTGTGTGGGTGTCGATTTCAGATCCACCACTCAATACCTATACATCTGTGTCTTCTCTTTTGAACCAAGGATAATAATAGTAGTATATACCTCTTAGGGATTTCTGTGAAGAATAAATGAATTCATGCATATAAGGTGCTTAGAATAGTACTTGGTCCATAGAAAGATACATAAATATTATTATTATTATTCATAGTTTTAATAAATCTGTGCTAAAATGAAAACTGATGTTTTTAGTTACTAATTCTGTCTAGTTGAAAATGTAAAAAAAACCTGGTTTTTGCCTTCCTTCCTTGTTTGTTGTAAATATTCAACAAGTATTTATTTGTTGAGTGACTTCTTTAAACTACTGTGTCAACGTCAAAATAAAGACCAAGTTCTTGTGTGAAGAAGTTGAGGACAGTAAAAAAGAGGACTTCCCTGGTGGTCCGGTGGTTAAGAATATGCTAGCCAACGCAGGGGACAGGAGTTTGATCCCTGGTCTAGGAAGATCCCACATGCCGTGGGGCAGCTAGACCCATGAGCCTTAGAGCCTGTGCTCCTAGCAAGAGAAGCCGCCACAGTGAGACACCTGCTCACCGCAACAAAGAGAAAGCCCTTGTGCAGCTACGAAGACCCAGTGCAGCCAAAACTAAATAAATTTATTAGAAGAAGAAGACCAGAAAATGAGTGTGCTTAGTGCCACCGGATTGGTCCTGGGGATGTCAGGAAAAGCTTCCCAGAGAAAATGACATCTAAGAAGAGAGTGGAAAGTAGCCAAGGGAAGGGGAGAAGGATATCCACCCTTCAGAGGGAACCGCATTTAGAAAGACTCAGACTGGCTGAGAGTCAGCCCACCTGGGAACTGCAGGGTTGGGTGGGACAAAACTTCCAGGGTGGCAGGTCTCAAACTGGTCTCAAGATCTCCTCACCCTCTTGAAAGTTTCTGAGCATCCCAAGTGGCTTTTGTCTATCAATATTTAATTAGAAACTAAAACAGAAAATAAAACATAGGAACTCATGAGGACACATTCCATTAGTCATTAGAGGAGTGACATCATCACACATCTTGTAGCCTCTGGCAGACTCCACTGTACACTTGGGAGAGAATAAGAATGAAAGAGGAAAGTAATGTCTCAGTGTCATTTTGAAAATAGTTTAATCTTACAAATCTCCTGAAAAGATGGTGCAACTCCCAAGCGTCCCAGACCAGATGCTCTGGCCTCTGTTGCGTGCATTATGGGATGTTGGTGGTTTCTTTAGTACAAACTCCTAAGCACTCATCTCCCTTGGTCCTCACTGTATCCCTGTGATGGAGAGGGGTAGGGGTCATTATCTTGGTTATAAAGATAGTACCCTGAGGCCCACACAGTTGTCAGACCCCGCTGTTTCTTTGAAGGGAGCCTATAGTAGTGAGTCATGCAGAACAGCTTTTCAGAGACTCATAGAGGGTGCAGCTGAGCTAGAAGGAAGGTTCGGATCGTCGGGGGGGGGCATCCAGTTGTCTTTATTGAAGAGCCACTCTTGGCCAGACTTAGAAGCAGTGACACTGACGTTATTTCTTTGCTCTTCCACCAGCGGTACAAATGGGCCTCCCAGCCTCATTCCCCATAGTCACCTCCAAAAGGTCTGGCTTGCGTTCTACCAGTCTGTCCAGCAACAACATACAGCCTTTTACTCTGTCTCTGGGCTGCCTTTGCTGTTCTCAGAGTTACTTCTTCTGCTACATAATATGTGGAACACTGTGGGAAAGTCAAAACCCTCTAACGCTGGGGTGCTTGTGGCTATTGCTCTTGTTCCTGAGTGTTAGGGAAATGAATGGCTTGTTGGAAAAAACAACAACTACATGGGTGTTGGGTGCTCGGTATTGTGTTTGTGTTTGTCAAACAGATTCCTGTCTTTACCAAGACTGGCTTATACCCTGGTTGAAAAAAGGAAGTCAAAGGCATGTGAAAATCTTTTTGTCATGTCTATTCGGGTGTCTCATCTGTGTTGCAATAGTTCTGTTTCACTCTGTTGTTCTTTCTGGGGAAAGCAGGAGGGGTTAAGATGGGGAGGGCTCTCTTCCTTATTCCCTTCTGTAGCATATAGATTCCTTCTCTGCATAAAGCTACCTTTGAAATCAGTAAAAGACCTGCACCTGGAAAAGCGATATGAGGGCTTGAAAGGAATAGTCATCTCCATGGGACTTTCAAAGCCAGCTAAGTAAATAGAAAGTTGTTATTTTTTTTTTCAAAAGCAGGAAATCATTTTGTAATCAGAAAACAAATTCTTTCACAGAACATTTTCTTGAATTATAAATTTTGACATCTTTGAAAAATGTTTACATAAATATATTAAACCTCAGAGTTATCTCTGTAGTATACCTTACAAACAAGAAATATGCTGAGCTCTGAATTTTGGGGAACTGTGGAGTAAAGACTCAAATTATAGGACATGGAAAAAAGGAAAAACATGTGGGATTTGTTCCTTAATCATTTTAAAAACCAGAGGCTTGTAATAGCCATATTGAAATGGATGTAAGTAACACATGTCAGAAAAGGTGAGATTATCCTGCAGGTTCACTAGAGCCAGTGGTAAATGACATTAAATCTCAATAAAGACTAGATAAGAGCCATGGACATTACCTCATTTGGGAACAACACTGGCAGGGCTACCCTGTCGTTTAAGTAGAATTAAACATCTGTTCTTGTTGCCAGAATTCTTCACGTTGGGGACTTGACATTATTGCTAGGTTACTTATCACTCCCAAGAAATCATGTTGGAGTTCACAAAGTTCTCTTGTATGGAGGAAGAGTTTGGCCAGCAATCATGAGGAAAGATTTATTCTGGTTCTTGGGTACTTAACTCACCTTTGGTTGTTTTATAAGGAAATATATACTATTTGAAGTCAAAGATTGAATTCTAAGGTTTTTTCATTTCCTGCCCATTTCAGTTATTTTTCCTGTGGTATAGACATATAAAAGGTGATCCTTGCTCTTTCTTTAATTAAGCTATTTTATTTGGGTAAGCTGAAGTGAGCAGTTGAGAAAATTCAGCTGCTATTAAAGCAGAAAAACCACTTTTGCATTTATATGTATGTTCTAGGCAAAGATATCCCTTTTTTTCTTCAGTTAATCCAAATAATCTCCACAATTCTACACGTCCCTTTCCTGGTATTACATTGTCTCCATCTTTACCAGCAGAATCTGTTGAACACTTTAATTCTTTTATTTCAGCTCCCTAAATTTGGAGCCTTGATTTCTGCACTTTGAGAATTCTGGGTTTAAAAGATTCTACTTTGCTAGTTGCAGAGCTAAGTAGGATTGCTGTGTCCTTTGGTTGACATGAAATACTAACCAAGGATGGGCTTCAGATAGCCTAGGCCCACACACTATCACACACACTATCTCACACACACACACACACACACACACACACACCATTCTCTGTGTTTCTGATGAGGAAATTGAAGTGAGCTTGGGAAAGTGACTGAGATAAAGTCACAGAGATAATCAGGGCACAGAGAAGACATTAAAGCCTACGCTCCTCTTGTGTTTAGAACTTGCTGCCTCCTTGATAGTTTTGTGAATAATAACTTTTTATGCCTAGGGAAACCAAATCAAGAATCTGTCTTTGCTCTGTTTTTAATCCCTTATCACTCAATTAGTCTGCTTAAGTCTAATTTGATATACTACAACACTGGAAACAAAGAAGTCCGTCCATATTATATAGAGGGACAAAGGATGCCAGTGAGATCCTGCAAAGCTACAACTGGTAAAAGCCCTTTCAAAGTACTTACTGTACCTTCCTTCCCTCTGCTCATCTCTTTCCCATCATTTCTCTTTGGTCTCCCATTTAATACTCTTAACCTAGAAATACAGAATCCTCAGGACCTAGGTCATAGCCAAGTTCACAGTTGCCAAACCTCTGTCTTCCTTAAGGGTGTAACAAAGCCTCTCAAACTTAGGCAACCATATAGGTCCTAGGCCTGAGAGCTGCTGGGACCATGTCAAAGGGGTCAAGATTGAAATCAGTTCACTGTGGAATGCCTGCCCTTTTCTAGGCTCAGTGAAATCATGAGTTTGCCTTCAAGGCTTTTACCTCCCAGTGTGGGGAGCTGTGGGCTAGAAGCCAAGTGAGCCAGTTAAACCCTCAGGGACCAGGGGGCATATGAATAACAGAAACAAAGATACAGCAGAAGATGAAGGCATCAGTCTTGAAAGGAGACTGAAGCTAAGGGATTTCTGCTTTAGTCTGTAAAACCCTGATAGACTCTATGTTAGGGCCAGAGTTAACATCTTTGTGGGGGTGAGTGTAGGGGTGCTGGGCTGGGAGAGATGGCACAAAGACAAAACCAGAGGTAGATCTTGATGTTACCTTTGTGGAAAAGAAAAGCAGAACACCAAGAAAGGGAGAATGATGGGCCACTTTGGCCTGCTAGTTGTTTGAAGGAATCACTGTTCAGGAAAGAGGAATAAGACCAACTACCCTTTATTCTCTGCTGTAGAGAGAGCAGTGGAAACAAATAAAAGTCAGTAATGGAGGTGGCCTTAAGTATAAATTCTGTTGGAGTTTTCTGAATAAGGAAATAAATGTTTTTAGGGGAAAAAAAAAGAGGTTTTACTAATATCGTTGCACCAAAACCCATGAGTAAGTAGAATTTGGAAGAATGATCAATTCCATCTTTTCAAAATGTGACCATATAATACAGCACCTTATGCTTGAAGAATTTTAACATCTTTCTCATATTTCTTAAAAGTGCAAAATTGTGAAACATAAAGTAGAAATTCTCTCGAGCTGTCCAGAGATGAAACATTCCTTGACAGAGTCCACTTGGTGACCTAAGCTTGGCCTGTCTCCGTTGTTTATTTTCTACACAGAAAATAGAATTTCAGAATGGAAAATCAAAAACAAAAGATGAAATTATGCTGATGTTGTAAGTTATAAATGGATGGCTGGTCAGTGTGCTTTTTTTTTCTGGAATGAGTCATGAAGAAAGGCTCACTCTTGTCACTAGTGGCCAGATTTACTCATTCTTTCTGAGTACTTGTGTTCCTGTGAAAGGAGAAAAATCTAAATTGCTAGGTCCCCGGTCCAAGAAACACTAAGACAGAGCTTCACATGGCTGTACGTGTGTTAAGTCTTTATTGACTCCTTCAGCACCCAGGGAGTCTGAGTGAGGCCTCCAGGGGCTGGAGGCTCCAGGCAGTCACCTGCAGCGTCTCTTTATCCCCTAGTGCCAACGAAAGTTTATATTCTGCAAGTGCCTTGATGTGAAAAGGATTGGGAAGCCCTGGGCCCTTAAGTTCAAACAATCAAACAAACTAGACCTTGTTAAATCTTACCTTTTGGCAATATATTTCTATCTGGATATAAGCCCAGAAAAGTCATTTTTAATTAAAATGCTTCTCTTGAAGATGAATTAATCCCTTCCTTATAAATATCGAAAGGCTTTTATTTAATGTGTGTTCTTTAGGGAGCCTGTTCTGGGTGTGGGAGACCTCTTTGAGCTGCCAGATTTGGAACACTGACGGTGTACGCTGTGACCATCACTCGCCAGTGTCAGGCTGCTGTTTTCCAGTGCTCTGCGCTGACAGTATGTCACTCAGGGGTGTGTAGAGTTCAGAGACTTTTCGGTCGCTGTATCCCCTGGCTTTTGTGCTGTTTGGAATTAGAGATGGGGAAGTAATGGTAGAAAAGATTATATGTAGGTAAGTATGTATATAGATATAACACACACATACATATACACATGTATAGAGATGCCAGTTATTGAGAGAGTGTGTGTGTGTTTATATATTTGGGAGGGGGGTGTATGTATTGAGGATCTATGGCGGCTCTTCTGAATGAAGGATATCAATCCCATCACAGTGATGAGAAAACAAAGAGTAACAGAGGTTATGAGTTTGACTAGTTATGCAAGGATAAATGGTCAAAATGTACCTGGGAGTTAAAGCAACTTCTCTGGAAGAGGGAAAAAAACAGTTTTGGGCTAGAGTGATTCTCTCCAGGGTTTTCAAGGTGTGGGGTAAAGTGGAAGTTGACACCATCTATTTGTTCATTCAGCTGTTGATTGAGAACTGCTCTAGGTGCTTAGAATACATTAGAGAACAAAAGAGACAGACCTTGGCTTCAAGGATCACAGCTCTCAAAGAGTGTGCATTCTAGAGGCAGGGAGACAGGCAATAATAAATGGTATTATAAGAAAAGTTACTCTAATTTATTGAATGAAGTATAATAAATAGGTATGTCATTTATTAAGAAGTAATCACTGCTGTATACAAAAGGAGCAAGTAGGATAAGGAGAATCAGGAATTGGTAAGCGAGGAGGGCAGACAGCAGTATTTACTGCATCAGAATAGTCATTTTGAAAAGGTAAGTCTTGAGCAAATCCCACCAAGAGACAAAGGAAAATGTTATTATTTTTTAAAATAAAGAATAAACATCTTTTCTCCAGAAATTGGGTTGGTTACACATGTGTATATGTTCAAGACTGAAGATCCCGTGGAGAAGGGAAGGGCTGCCCACTCCAGAATTCTGGCCTGGAGAATTCCATGACTACAGTCCACGGGATCGAAAAGAGTCGAACACGACTGAGCGACTTTGACGTCGCTTCGCTTCACTTGTTATCATGGGAAGTGCCTGTAGAGTGGGCACTGGTGGATACGCAGGCCAGAGCGATGTCGTTACATAGAAGCTTGCATGCTTTGTAAGGTCCCTATGCTGTATGTGCAGGTTACGCGGGACTGTTTGAAGTCCTTTCCCTACAGAATCACAGTCTGTCTTGGTTCCTGTGAGCTTAGGCAAATCTGAAAGTATCACATTGCCTCCTCGCGCTCTAGAATGATCCTTACCCTAACTGCCTGTGGCTGGGCCTTAGAGATAGGGAGTAAATGTGGAGAGAGTTTGTTTATTCTCTTATTTGGCAGATAGCTATTGCGTAGGGATTTTTGTTTGTTTGGGTTTGGGGAAAGATTTGTTTGTTTTTGTTTTGGCCATGTGGCATGGCATGCAAGATCTTAGTTCCCCTGACCAGAGATTGAACCCGTGCCCCCTGCAGTGGAAGTACAGAGTCTTAACCACTGGACCGTGAGGGAAGTCCTATTGTGTGGTTATTAAGTGCATAACACTCAGCTAGGTTCTCTGGAGAATACAAAGAAAAGTTAATATATGACATGTTTTCTGCCCTCAAGAAGCTTGTGAGCTGCCATGGAAAACAAGCCATCCACACCGCAGACACTACCCAGAGACACGCTGTTCTAGGCAGGTGGTCAAGAACGCATGTCTGAGAGGAGAGCTCAAAGAGGCTTGGGAACAACCTTTCAATTAGTTTTCTGTGGTGGAGACAAGGGGCTTGGTGAGAGCCAAGGCACGGAGGAGGGCAATGCAGAAGCTTTTTGCAGAGGAAGTGAGGAGACAAGTCAGGTCTCGGAGTGCGCTGGGGAGCCATGGTATGCCTAGCCTTTAAAGCGTGGTATGTAAGGCAGTAAAGTGTGTGCAGGAGCATGTTAGTATGTTTCTTGTCTGTCTTTTTAACTACTGTTTATCTCAGGTGTATCACATACACAATGTATTAATGGGCCCTATATAATTTCTGAATAAGTCTACAGAAGCCAGGAGCATGTGCTCAAAGAGGGCATTCTGTGCGGTGAGGAAGAGCAGAGGCTTCGAGGCCAGCTTGTCTCCAACTGGGTCCCTGCTCTGCCGCTTGCTAGCTGTGCTGTTTCCAGTGAGTTGATTTCTGTGCCTCTGCTTGTTCCTCTGTAAATGGGCAGATAAAACTACCTCCCAGTTTGCCTGTGAGGTTAAATGAATGAACTAATACATGGGTCATGCATTCCAAGGTCTCCAGCACATAGTAAGTGGTCAGTGCCTGCTGGTTATTATTACTTTTTGGCGCTGCAGCTGCCACCACGATGACCACCACCAGGTTAGGGGTTTATAATCCAAAAAATGTGAGGACCATTGATGCAGATGGCGAGTAAAGGATTTTGAGCTACAGAAAACTGAGCCTTAGAAAAATTAATGTTGTGTGTCAAAATAGTAATGTAATAATCTCTGTTGATATTTGAGTGTGTGCGTAAGAGAGAAATAAGTCTATTTTCAGCAATTTTGACTCTACGTGTTAGCATGCTTCACAAAGACGCTCATCAGCTCAGTCAGCATTCTGTACCTTCCTGTAGATCATACTGAAGATGATAAGAGCTCAAATTAGTTCTGATGTTCAAGGGCTGAGTTCCTGCCTATCAGGTTGTTTTTCCTTGCACCTGTTTTGTTTTGAATTACACCGCCTCCCCCAGGCCCCATCAGAAACCCAAGGACAGGAACGCTGCCACACTGTGCCAGACAAAGGCGTCTTTTACCATTTGAAGGGGGAGATTTCCCATTCATTTGACGTTCATATCGGGAAAGGGAAATGCAGGATCCTCCTAGACAGATTAATCTAGTGCTTTTCTGAGTTCGTTTTTCATCTTGGAAGACACACTTTCCATCCCCTTCTAGCCTTATTGTTTGAGGGTTTTTTTGACAGAAGATAATTCTGGATGTACTTTAAGAACAGAGCACAACAAAACACCGTGCTGTGGGCACTCTAGCAAGCTCTGTCGTTTCCCAGAGTTCCTATAAATATCAGATGGTGTGTGGTCCTGTCAGTTGAATCAGTTCGTTCGGTGGGCCTCCATCCCGTGAAAACAGTATTATTTGCTGTTTGTTTTTGGTTCTGCCAATCTAACAGGCAAAAGGAACGCCCCATTGTTTCTACGAGGGAAGCATTTTTGAGCTTGCAGAGCATATGTCCTTGTTGCCTAGCCCTGGAGTTTATTTAGCGCACCCAATGCATTTCAGTTACCGAGGACTCAGTTGGCTCTTCAGAAGAACTGTGGTTGAGAATAGCCAGACAGTGTTACAGGCGTCTTAGAGGGCTACAGTAAAATCAGTCCCGGGCCTAAGAGAAAGTTTAAATAAGCAATACAAATCTTTCTATTTTAAACCATGTTACTGTTCGTGACATTCTTATATTTCTCTTATATTACAGTTGACTCTTGAACAACAATGGGGGTTGGGGTGCTGACAGCGTTCAGTGGGAAACCCATGCATAACTTTTAAAAAATAATAATTTATTTTAGGATTGCTGGGTCCTCACTTCTCGTAAGGCTTTTTCTAGTTGCGGCGCGCAGGGGCCACTCTTCCTTGCAGTGCTCGGGCTTCTCGTTGCAGAGCAGAGGCTCGAGGGCGTGTGGGCTGCTGTGGCTGCAGCACGTGGGCCCAGCAGTCGCAGCTCCACTCCTGGCTCTCGGGCACAGGTTCAGCAGTGGTGGCACACGGGCTTAGTTGCCTGGTGGCACGTGGGATCTTCCTGGACCAGGGATTGAACCCGTGTCTCCTGCATTGGCAGGCAGATTCTGAACCACTCAACCACCAGGGAATGCCCACAAATAGCTTTTGACTTTACTTAATAGCCTGCTGTTGACTGGAAGCCTTACACATAGCCAAGTGACATATTTATAGATGTATTATATACTATATTCTTATGATTAGTAAGCTAGAAAAAAGAAAACATTACTAAGAAATCATAAGGAAGAGAAAATTACGTTTGTAATTACTGTACTTTGCCAATACCGTTAGTGTGCATACTCTGTTTACAAAATGAATCTTCTATCAATACCTACATCAATATTATATGATACGAAACACTGACACTAAACATCAAAAATGAAAAGATAATGTGAAAAAAGAAATTCACATTTATTTACAGGTATAATGATTTATGCATTGATAACACAGAAACAGCAATGTGACTGTTTCTTGGTAGCCTAGCCTATACATTATGAATAGAACTGTTATGACCTACAGCATTAAAGTCATATTCATAATACAATGTCAAAAACATTACGTTTTTTAAAAAACTGCTTACCAGTGGTAATAGGTTGATACTCTTGTTTCTCCAATTACTAGAGAGAAAGGTATACCATATGATAATGTAATTCTTTGAAAGCAAAGTTATAAAATGGTAAAAAAACTAACACATTATTAATTTTATCTAACCATCTCATCCTCTGCTGCCCCCTTCTCCTTTTGCCTTCAATCTTTCCCAGCATCAGGCTTTTTTCCAGTGAGTCAGCTCTTTGCATCAAGTGGCCAAAGCACTGGAGCTTCAGCTTTAGCAACCGTCCTTCTAATGAATATCTATAGTAGATTTCCTTGAGGATTAACTGGTTTGATCTCCTTCCTGTCCAAGGGACTCTCAAGTGTCTTCTCCAGCACCACACTTTGAAAGCATCAGTTCTTTGGTACTCAGCCTTTTTTATGGTCCAACTCTCACATCCATATGTGACTACTGGAAAAATCATAGCTTTGACTCTATGGACCTTTGTCAGCAAACTAATATCACTGCTTTTAGTGTATTAAAAAGACACATTTCTAGTGTCTAGGTTTGTCATAGCTTTCCTTCCAGGGAGCAAGTGTCTTTTAATTTCATGATTAAAGTCACCATCCACAGTGATTTTGAAGCCTAAGAAAATAAAATCTGTCACTGCTTTCACTTCTTCCCCATCTATTTGCAATGAAGTGATAGGACTGGATACCATAATCTTACTTTTTTGAATGTTGAGTTTCAAGCCAGCTTCCCCCGCCCCCCGCCTCCACTTTTCACCCTCATCAAGAGATTCTTTAGTTCCTCTTTACTTTCTGCCATTAGAGTGGTATCATCTACCTATCTGAGGTTGATGTTTTTCCTGGAACCTTGATTCCAGCTTGTGATTCATCCAGCCCAGTGACCACAGGACTGAAAATCAGTTTTTATTCTAATCCCAAAGAAAGGCAATGCCAAAGAATGTCCCAACTACCATGCAGTTGTGCTCATTTTACATGCTAGTGAGGTTATGCTCAAAATCCTTCAAGCTAGGCTTCAGCAGTACATGAACTGAGAACTTCCAGATGTACAAGCTGGGTTTTGAAGAGCATTTCACATGATATACTCTGCAGACAAATTAAGCAGGGTGACAATATCCAGCCTTGTTATACTCTTTTCCCAATTTTGAACTAGTTCCATGTCTGGTTTTAACTGTTACTTCTTGACCTGCATACAAGTTTCTCAGGAGATAGGTAAGGTGATCTTGTACTCCAGTCTGTTTTCCACAGTTTGTTGTTCTCCTCACAGACAAAGGCTTTAGCATAGTCAATGAAGCAGAAATAGATGTTTTTATGAAACTCCCTGCTTTCTCCATGATCTAACCAATGTTAGCAATTTGATCTCTGGTTCCTCTGCCTCTTCAAAACCCAGCTTGTGTATCTGAAAGTTCACAGTTCATGTACTGCTGAAGCCACGCTTGAAGGGTTTTGAGCATAACCTTGCTAGTATGTAAAATGACCACAGTTGCATGACAGTTGGAACATTCTTTGGCATTGCCTTTCTTTGGGATTGGAATAAAAACTGACTTTTTCCAGTCCTGTGGTCACTGCTGAGTTTCCCAAGTTTGCTGATATATTGAGTGCAGCAATTTAACACCATCATCTTTTAGGATTTTAAATAGTTCTGCTGGAATTCCATCACCTCCATTAAGTTTGTAGTAATATTTCCTAAGGCCCGCTTGAGTTCACACTCCAGGATGTCCAGCTCTACATGAGTGACCATGCCATCATGGTTATCTGGGTCATCAAGACTTTTCTGTATATTTCTTCTTTGTATTCTTGTCACCTCTTCTCAATCTCTTGTGCTTCTGTTAGGTCCTTGAGATATCTTTCCATTTATTTGTGTCTTTAATTTTTTTTTCACCAGTGTGTTATAGAGTTTTCAGTGTATAGGTCTTTTATCTCCTTGATCAAATTTATTCTGAGTATTTTGTTTTTCATGCTACTGTAAATGAGATTGTTTCTTTTTCAGATAATTCATTGTTAGTGGGTAAAAAGTGCAACTCATTTTGTATGTTGATTTTGTATCTTCCAACTTGACTGAGTACATTTATTGGTTCTAACAGGTTTTCTTTTGGTGGAGTTCCGAATTTTCTATATATAAGACTATGTCATGTGCAAACAGAGATAATTTTACTTCTTTTCCAATTCAGATGCCTTTTATTTCCTTTTCTTGCCTGCTTTCTCTGGCTGGGACTTGTAGTACAAGATCTGTATCATTAGCTTCATCTTTGTTTTTGCACATTCCTATGTTGAATAAGAGCACTGAGAGTAGGCACTCTTGTCTTGGCCCCGATCTTAGAGGAAAAAGCTTTCAGCCTTTCATTATTGAGTATGATGTAGGCTTGTTGTATTTGGGCTTTATTTATGTTGAGGTTCGTTCCTTTGTATACCCAATCTGTTGAGAGTTTTTATTGTGAGCAGATGTTGAATTTTGCCAAAGTGTTTTCTATATCTGGAAGATGATCCTATGATTTTTATATTCTCTTCTGTTAATGTGATATGTGACATTTATTATATTGCATATTGTTGACCCATCCTTGTATCTCAGAAATGAATTCTATTTGATTATGGTATATGATTTTTCAGTGTGCTGTTGAATTTGGTTTACTAGTATTTTTGCATCTGTATTGATCAGGGATATTGGCCTGTAGTTTTTTTCTTTTGGTTTTATTTTCTTGTAGTATTCTTACCTGGCTTTGATATCAGGGCAAGCTGATCTCGTAAAATAAATTTGGGAGTGTTCCTTTCTCTTCAAATTTTTAGGAAGAGTTTGTGAAGAATGATTTAAGTCTTTAAATGTTTCATAAAATTCACCAGTGTCCTGGAATTTCTTTGTTGGGAGGTTTTTTTAAATTATTGTTTATTCAGTTTCCTTATCCTTTATTGGTCTGTTCAGGTTTTGTTTTTTTCTGATTCAATCTTGTAGGTTCTTATACATGTTTTTAGGGATTTACGCTGTTGACCAATTTGTTGGCATGCAATGGTTGATACAAATGTCTTTCTTCTTTGCCATCTTTATTCTTGTGTTCCATTAGACCCTCAGATAATAATGCATTTATTCAATAGAATGATGTATGCGTCTAGCTCCTAGGGCAGTGCTGACCGTTCTGACATGCTTGGCCACCCTGGGCTCCCCCCTCCCACCCCAGGTCTCATACTTTATTTACCCTTCACTCTCAGACCATCAGGTTTCATCTTTGCCCTTGTGCATCATCTGTGTTGCTTCTCCCAATGAACAGTTCTGTCTCAGTGTCACAGTAGTTGAGAGGGGAGGGAAGGCCCTGGAGTAAGTCTGTCTGGGTTCAAATGCCAGCTCAACTGTCATCTTAGAGTCCTTAACCTTCATTCCTAATTCTGTAAAATAACAAATAGTTTTCTGGGGATAGCTGTGAAAAAGTGAGATAGAGCAGAGTGACTCTAATGGTCAGATCACTGACTCTAATGGTCTCCAGAAGAGGGCTGGGGAGGGGAGTGGATGTTCTTCAGGGCAATAAGGGGCTCTTTTGAAACTATTCTATTTTTTTTTTTTTTGACATCAATTTTAGCAATATGGTTTTTTGTTTTGGTTTTATTTATTTTAATTGGAGGTTAATTACTTTACAATATTGTATTGGTTTTGCCATACATCAACATGAATCCACCACAGGTATACATGTGTACCCCATCCTGAACCCCCCTCCCACCTCCCTCCCCATACCATCCCTCTGGGTCATCCCAGTGCACCAGCCCCAAGCATCCAGTATCATGTATCCAACCTGGACTGGTGATTCATTTCATATATGATATTATACATGTTTCAATGCCATTCTCCCAAATCATCTCACCCTCTCCCTCTCCCACAGAGTTCAAAAGACTGTTCCATACAGAGTTCCATCTGTGTCTCTTTTGCTGTCTCACATACAAGATTATCATTACCATCTTTCTAAATTCCATATATATGTGTTAGTGTACTGTACTGGTGTTTTTCTTTCTGGCTTACTTCACTCTGTATAATAGGCTCCAGTTTCATCCACCTCATTAGAACTGATTCAAATGTATTCTTTTTAATGGCTGAGTAATACTCCATTGTGTATATGTACCAGAGCTTTCTTATCCATTCATCTGCTGATGGACATCTAGGTTGCTTCCATGTCCTGGCTATTATAAACAGTGCTGTGATGAACATTGGGGTACATGTGTCTCTTTCAATTCTGGTTTCCTCAGTGTTTATGCCCAGCAGTGGGATTGCTGGCAAGTGGGTCATAAGGCAGTTCTATTTCCAGTTTTTTAAGGAATCTCCACACTGTTCTCCATAGTGGCTGTACTAGTTTGCATTCCTACCAACAGTGTAAGAGTGTTCCCTTTTCTCCACACCCTCTCCAGCAGTTATTGCTTGTGGACTTTTGGATTGCAGCCATTCTGACTGGTGTGAAATGGTACCTCACTGTGGTTTTGATTTGCACTTCTCTGATAATGAGTGATGCTGAGCATCTTTTCATGTGTAACTATTCTAAAGCTGCATTGGTTGTGATCTCCTCGGTGTGTGATGAGTTTCATGATCACTCTTTTTTTGTTGTTTTTTTAGATATAAATTTATTTATTTTAATTGGAGGTTAATTACTTAAAATATTGTATTGGTTTTGCCATACATCAACATGAATCCACCATGGGTATACAGGTGTTCCCCATCCTGAACCCCCCTCCCACCTCCCTCTTGAGTGCAGGATGCTGTTGGGGATTCCTAGCAAATCTCAATCTCCACATTCCAGATGGTCCCTTTTTTTTTTTTTTTTAATTTTTTTACTAAATGAAGGTAGACTGTTGCCTTCCTGCTTCATCGTCCACTTTCTTTTCTTATTAATAAAGGGAACGTGTGTTACATACTTGAATTAATGGCACTCTGGGGCAGTTAGGTATGTACAGGTGTCATATGTTTTAATATTTGACCTGTATTCATGTTGAAGAGGTAGGCCTCTCTTTTCACTAGGATCTTGGTCATTCTCCTACTTGGGATACCTTAGGTGAAGGGGAAGTTTTTCATTAACTGCCTGAGAACCATATTTCCCAAAAGGGAACTAAAATTGTTTGGAGTTATTTTTTATATAAAATGGGTTTAACGTGTTTTTTTTTTAATTGTGACTTTGAAGTGTCTATAAGTGCCAGAAAATAACATCACCTTTGTTACACTTCAAAGAGATCAGTATAATTAACATCTCAAATGTGCTATTTGACATTTTTCCCCCTTATTCACTATTTAAGCCTTTTAAAAGTATCTTTATTTCATGTAGATGGTAAGACAGGTTTTACTTACGAGTTTAGTCAGTTTATAGCAAAGGAACATTATGTCTTTCCTTTCTTCTTGGATTACAGGACATGTTGTTTCTAAAATATAGTTGTAGTTTCATGTTTTATAATCTTTTTTAAGTATGTGAGACATTTACTAGTCCAATTAACAAACTGCTTCTTTTATTCTGAAAAGTGGTATTCATTGATCAGCCTGAGAGAAAATTTAGTCATCAAGTTTGCTTTTCAAATGTTTGTTTAGAGCACAGGTATAGGGCAGTTGTTTATATGAAAATTTATGATGGAGCATACACTCACATGTGTATGTGTGCATTTAGAATTAAAATGCTGGTAATTTGAGTCCATTTTCTCATAATGAGGTGGGGATACAGTACAATCTATAACCCACCAACTCAAAATGAGGTTGTAGGTTTCTGAAGATCAGTATCAGTGCCCTGCAGCCTGTAATCTCTAAGCGGTAGCAGAGCTGCTGCTCTTGTAGCCCACTTTCCCCAGGACCTCCTCAGCCTCCCTGAAGGAGGGGGACTTCCCTGGCAGTCCAGTGGTTAAGACTCCACACTTCCATTGCAGGGGGCATGGGTTCAGTCCCTGGTCAAGGAACGAAGATCCCACATGCAGGATGGTACAGCCAAAAAGAAGGAGGTGGGCCGTATTGTTTTGCATTGATGTCTTCAAGGTCATTACTTCATCTATTCTGGATCAATGTATAATTTACTTTGGTAATTTTCCTTTGTCCTCACTTTTCCTTCTTTGTTGTTTTCATTCTTTCTCCCTCCTGAAGGAGAGTACAGAGTGAATAGAGATACACAATTCCCAGCTGCCTCCCCATTCCAGAAGTTAAATCTTGGATATCACCACCACCTCAATCACAATGAGTTTGGTCAGTGGAGGTAGCCTGTGTGTGTGTGTGAGGTTGGGCCGGGAGTGGCGGCGGTCGTGCGCCTAAAGCCATCTACAGATTAATTTAAAACAAAAGCAAAAGCAACACCAAAAAGTTGACCTTGGGGTTTATGTTCCAGAGACTAGATCTGAGGATGAAAACATGTCCCTTTTGCTTCCTCGCTTGGCCTTTCAGAGATGGGGTGGGTCGCCGTGGAGCAGAAAAAGCACTCCTTCCCAAAAGAGTCGGGCACCATCTCGAGAGCCTTGTCACTCAGCGTGTAGGGCCAGGCCAAAAGCGTCAACACTGCCTGGGGCTGATCCAATATGCACAATCCTGGGCCACCCCAGACCTGCTAAATCCACATCTGCGTTTTCCCGAGATCCCCAGTTAGACGTGTATGCTCATTACAGTTCGAAGTGCTAGTCCAAGTAAGCCTTTTCCAGGATGTTGCAATGGGCCTGTAACCTACTGCCTACCCGTACCGATGTGAATAAATAAATGGTTGAACAAATAGATAAGAGGTACAGAAGGATTCCAAATAATTTATGTAGCTACCTGCCAGTGCCTCCATCAGAAGGTGAAGCTTACCTTCCCTCCCCTCATCCCTGGAGTGAGAGCTGCATGCAGTGACTTGCCTGTACAGAGCGTGCAGACAGACAGAGAGGAGGATAACTCCACGGTGGAGAAGCTGGCCACCACCACCCCGTTATGCGATCCAGCCTAATACCAACAGTGAAAAGTCATGTTGCTACGGTGTGATAGCATGAACCCTTGTTATATGATGAGAATGGCAAGTCACCTGTGTGGTCTTCCTCCCAAAGCCCATAATCCTAGTCCAATTAAAAAAAAAAAATCAGACAAACCCAAATCAAGGGACTTTTTACAAAATGTCTGACCAGTACTCCTTAAAACTGTTGTCATCAAAAACAACTGTCACAGACCAGAAGAGCCTGGACAGTATACCCTGGTACCTGGACAGGAAACAGAGGACAATAGGTAAAAACTAGTGACATCTGAATAAAGTGTGTAAAGTTAACATAACGGGCCAATTGTTTTCTTAGTTGTGAGGATGAATCATAGTGTGGAAGGTGCAGCAATGGGGAAGCTGGGTGAGGGATATACAGAAACTTTGTGTGCTGTTTTTGCAACTTTTGGTTTCATCTAAAACTTACTCAGTACATCTAATTTCTCATTCTCTCAGAAGACCAGATTTTCTTTCTCATCGAGCACTGGTGGGTAGAGGTAAGCATGCTGTGTGTGTTCAGATTACCAGAGCCTCTGAAAGGCTCTTCTGAATGTCAATAATTACTGACACCTGACTTCATCCAAGTGCTGCATTTGGTCCTTGATCTGGAAAATAGCAAGAGTCCTCACTGTTGACCCCAAGCAGGTGTTTGTTGTTTTGCTTCTAAGTGGAATAGAATTAGTTTTCATCCATTTAACAAGTGACCTTCAGTAACTGAGGCTGAGTGTTTAGAATATGGCTCTTTATCATTGTCTGGGGACATCCCGGTAAATCCCTAACACTAGATTCATTTCAGGAGGAGGGACGTTTGTTCTGTGTACTTTCAGCTTTAGAATCAAGAGAACTTTGAAAATGAATTGAACCAAATGGAGGCCATGTTTGGAGAGAAGGTGCTTTTCATTAAAAATAAATGCCAGCTCATTTGTTTCAGCTGCTGGTAGGAAAAAAACCATCCAAAGTATCTTTAAAAGAAGAAGAGGCTCTTTCTTCAGGAGCGTGCAACAGTGTCTTTCTACCTGACAGTCTAAACAGAAGGCTTGCACTTTCTGAACTTTATCTTAATACACACCAAATAAAGTAGAAGACAGTACTGCTGGTCACGTGTAGAATTCTTGGAAAGGACAGATGCGGAGAAGGGCTATTCTGTTTTCTATGAGAACAGTGCTAGCCATGCTGTGGCCCTGGGAGTTTCTCATGTTGCTCTGACTTCAGGGCCCCCCCTTGAGTCTGAAATGGTTTGCACTTGGGTGGTGTTTTTTGTGTTGAGTTGTGAACACTGACACCAGTTTCACAAAATTCTCTAGCAAAATGCTTTTGCTTGCTTGTGCTCTGTGTTATTCCTGCTCTTGGAGACTGTGCTGGTACAGGCCCTGTGCCGATTTTCCTCTGCCGTCTTACCAGCATCAGCAGTTCTGTAACAGGATTAAAGGGATACCTCCATTTCCAAAAATGAAGTTCAAGAGGCTTATTGCCCAGCAGAGGAAAGTCAAAATAACCTGTTTTATTCTTCTGGGATACAGCTTTTCGGTTTCCCACACTGGGACCTCATATGCAGAAAATGAAAACAGTTACAAAGTTTTCCTCAGGGTCAAGTTGTGCTGAAGCTCACTGTAGCTTCACTTTAACTCTCTTCTTTATTGGAAAGAATTTGGTATAAGGCGGATTCACCTTGACTATTATTCAGTGGCTGAGATGCCAGGCTGTCCTGACAGAGTGGAAATAAGACCCCAGCATTACCGTCTTAAAACTAAAAAGCATAAAGAGAAGATACTATGTTTTCTTGTAGTGACTTCATTCCTACTTGATATGCACAATTTATAATCTTGCACTGTTTTCTCTTTTTTATTGAAGTACAGTTGATTTACAATGTCATATTAATTTCTGCTGTACAGCAAAGTGATTCAATTATACATTTATACATATAGATCTAATTCTTTTTTCTATTCTTTTCCATTATAGTATAAGAAATACCCCACAGTTTTAATTGCTTCGTGCTTCGAGTTTCTTTGAAACCTGTGTTATTTTCTGGGTGGAGGATGGTATATGGAAAGAGGTTTTGGATCTAGGCTTGATGTACTCTTTTTCCACTTTGAGGGTATTTGACTTGGGGCAAATCACATAAATTCTAAAATGAAGCTTAGACATCTATAAACTAATGATATATAATTTGAAAGGTTAATATAAGGAGTAAAGATGTATGTACAACATCTCAATATAGTGGCTATCAGTATAATTTTTAAATAAGTGATAATTGTCATTATTTTTATTATATATTTAAAAATACTGTTATGAAGATTATTGAACCTTATCAATAAGAATTAAAAAACAAATTAATGGACAGCTATTGCATGATTTTTTTGGTCCCAAATTCATTTATTGAAAAGTACATTTTATCACTCCTGACAGAAACGTTATCGTTCTATCATACACTAAATTTCAGTATTCAGATGCTCGCATTTTCTAGGTTTTTAGTTGCTACATTGAGTGGTTTGTCTGTTTATACACCAGCTGCTCACAAGAACTTTGTAATATGTTCTACAATTTGGTAGACTAATTCCCCTTCATTACTTTTCTTTTTCAGTACCCTGTGAACTTGAAATCAATTGTTTGGTTTTCCCATCCTCCATTCTATTGATATTTTTATTGGAATTGCATTAACTTTATGCGTTAAATATTTAACCATGCATAACATCTTTTTTTATGCTGTTGATCTCAAGAACATTGTATGTATGCCTTTCCATTCATTTCTCTTCTCCATTCCTCAATGGCATTGTATATTAAAGTTTTCTTCATGTAGATTATATATTTCTCTTTTTATATTTCTTACTACTGTCCTCATGAATCCTTTTCTCATGCTTTATCTTTTGACTTGTTTTTACTCTTGAAGGTGATTGGTTTCTATGTATATATTCACTTTGTAATTATACTGTTAGTCATCACTTACATTACACTTACTTTTTGTCAAGCACCATTTTATGCACTTAAATATATTTATTCATTAAATCTTCATTACAGTCCTAGAAAGTGAGTACTGTTTTGTGCTATATGAAACCCCAAAGCTCAGAGAAGTTAACTTGCCCAAGGTCGCACTGCTAGAAAGTGGCAGATCCAGAGTTTCAGGGCCTGTACTCCTAAGTTATGTATTACACCACGCTCAGTCACCTAACTGTCGTTTGTAATAATATCATTTGTGAAAATCCTTTGTAATATGTCTTCCATTGATTCTCTTGGGTTTTCCCTTAGGATACTGCATATTATAGAGATGTCAGTTTTCTCCAAATTTAACATGGGCTTAGGGAATTCCCTGGCATTTCATTGATTAGGACTCAGCACTCACTCCCAGGGCCCCAGGTTTGATCCCTGGTTGGGGAACTAAAGTCCCACAAGCTCCATGGTATGACCAAACAAAACAACCATAGGTTTAATACATTGCAAATAAAAATTTTAATTAAAAATATTTTTTCACATGACAGTAAGTTCATATGAAAGAATAAAAGTAAGATAATAGACAAGATGTTTTTTGATTGGTATTGCATTGAAATTTTAGAGCAATTTGAGGGAGAATTGACATTGTTAAAGTGTAATTTTCATAAAGGTAAAATAATCAGCTTCAGGCAAAACTAGAATGACATGTGTAAAAGATATTAATTAATAAAAGGGGACCAGTTAGATGTTATGATCAGCTCAAAGAGCATCTGAAAAAACTAGGGCAGTTTAACAAATGTTAGAATAAGGTTGCTGGATTAGATATTTTTTAAGTTGCTAAGTTGTGTCCGACTTTTTGTGATCCCATGGACTGTGGCCTGCCAAACTTCTCTATTTCCCAAGCAAAAATATTAGAGTGGATTGGTATTTCCTTCTCCAGAGGATCTTGCCACCCCAGGGATTGAACTTGTGTCTCCCGCTTGGCAGGTGGATTCTTTACCACTGGGCCACTAGAGAAGCCCAAATCAGATATTAGACACTTCAGTGTCCAATAGGTGATAAATCTTTGGAGCATCTGTTCCACTGGACAGAAATGATTAATATTAGCATCTCTACCCAACAAAAGTCTGCAGATTCATAAATAACTTTACTAAATCTGAGACCTGGGGTTATTCCTCTAGACCAGGGGTTGGCAAACTATAATCTACAGGCCAAATTGATCTGCCTACTGTTTTGTAAATAAAGTTTTATTGAAACACAGCCATGCCCACTTGTTTACTTATTTTCTATGGCTGCTTTTACAATATAATGCTAGAGTTGAGTAGTTAACAGCAGAGACTGTATGACCCAGATAGTCATTTTTACTCTGGCCCTTAACAGAAAAAAAAATTACTGAATAAAGATATACATAGTCCTTGTATGATGAATTCTACACATATTTTGTAGATTTAGTTTTAGTTCTATTAGAAATAATAACGTTTTTACGTTAAAAATTCCAAGTGTTCATGGAATATAATTTTCACATATTGACCTCATATTCCAAGACCTTGCCAGTAAACTTATTAATTCTTGTATCTTTAAAAAATAGATGTTTAGGGTTTTCCTGCATAAATAGATAATAATGCCATCTACAAATAAGATAGTATCTTTCTTTCCAATCGGCATTTTATTCCCCTAACATGTCTTACTGCACTAGTTCTTCTTCCAGTATAATGTGAAATAGGAATACTGAAAATGGACATTGTTAGGTTTCCCGACCATAAGGGGAAAGCATTCAGTCTCATCAATACATATATTAGCTGTAGGTTTTTTCTAGATGTACTTCATCAAGTTGGTGAATTTTTCTTCTATTTCTAATTTATTGAGTTTTTAATCATGAACAGATGTTGAATTTTGTCAAATGCTTTTACTGCATCTATTGAGATAATCAGATGTTTTTCTTTTTTTATGTTAACTCATGAATTACATTGATTTTGGAATATTGAACCAACTTTGCATTGCCAAGATAAACCCCACTTCTTCTTGATGCATTATCCTCTCTAGTAATTACTGGATTCAATTTGCTAAACTTTTATTAAAGACTTTGTGTCTAGAAAAATTTTTTTAGAAAAGTCAAGAATTGTAGAGCTTGCCATATCAAATCCTAAAATATAAAGGTATGTTAGTATTTATATCTATGTTATATTATATGTATGTTATTTTTATCATACATTAATATAAAAGTATAGTAGTAACTCATCATTAGAAAGGAATATCAGAGGACAAAGTGGAGAAACCAGAAATGCATCCCAGTATGTGTGTGCATGCGTGCTAAGTTACTTTAGTCATCTCCACTTTGTGCAACCCTACAGACTGTAGCCTGCCAGGCTCCTCTGTCCATGGAGTTCTCCAGGCAAGAATACTGGAGTGGGTTGCCATGCCCTCCTCCAGGGGATCTTTCCAACCTAGGGAGGGTGCAAACATCCTAGTATATATGAAAGTTAATATATTATAAGGCTTCCCAGGTGGTGCTAGTGGTAAAGAACCCACCTGCCAATACAGGCAACGTAAGAGACGGGTTCGATCCCTGGGTTGGGAAAATCCTCTGGAGGAGGGCATGGCACTCCAGTATTCCGCCAGAAGGATCCCATGTACAGAGGACCCTGGCAGGCTACAGTCCATAGGGTCGCAGAGAGGCAGACACAACTAGAGCGACTTAGCAGAAGCAATATAAAGGTACTATCAGACCTGTAAAGCTCACAGTTTTCATAGGGATACTGAAGATCTTGGACTTTTTGTTTTAATCTTTGCATCACAATTTATAATTTAAGCTATATATTGTATATTGTACTTTAAGTAGCCATGTAAACACCTCACAGTTATTTTATATAATCTCTCTATAAATTAGAAATTTATAAAATTTTAAAAATCTGATTTTAAATATATACTAGACTGATTATCTGCTATGTCACATTGAAGATTGACCTTTCTGCCACTTTGAGATAGTTTGGACGGCTCATTTCCTTTTGGTGACATGAAACATAGGAATGTGACTTAGTTGAACAGGAAAACTCATGTTGTAGAAAACTCCCCTTCATCAGCTGTGTTGATTTGATGGTGATTTTAAGACCTTCCCACCCTGCAGGGCAAAGTTCTCAGAGTGGTTAGAAACTCCTGACTTAGAATACCAGGTTTACTGGCCACGTCAACTCTCACTTTGTTCTTTAAAAAGAATGAGATTTTTCTAGATTAAAGAGGAAATCTCATTACCTTGAATTTTACCATTTTAGAGTTTTGTTTTTGTAATTCTCACTAAGACTGCACACAAATTTTCCTTCCTCCCTGAAATGTTCACTGCCAATGAAACTTCTGAATTTATTCAGAATCAGCTTAATAGAAATACGACTTGACAGTCATTTGTTTGTTTTAGTGTGGTTCATGTTACTGACCGCAATTTTAAAATAGACCAGCAGTTCTTTAAAAATTATTTCTGTTTAAAAAAATTTCTTGTGCATTCAAATTGGTCTTTTCCCAATTATTCTGTATCTAGGAAGTGTTGCTGTTTCTTAGATATTTGCCACTGATATGTACACATTTATCTAGCTGAACACATCATCATCATGGCCTACCAAGGAAGAAGTTTATAAGGAGGTGACACAGGCAGTTAAGAGATGGAGGAATGTGTTTGGATGAGTCTTGACAAAAACCTAACACCTACCAATGAGTTATCTCAACCATCAGAGAAGTCCAGGATGAATTGTATATCCTCAGCCTGGGTTATATAATCCATCACAGGCTTGGGTGGTAGATACTTAAACAATGGGAAAAGTTAGCACATAAACATAGCAGCTAAAATGACAAGTGATTTCTTAACCAACCAGAAAAGGGAAACGATAGTGGACCTTCTTAGCAAATAAGTGGCCAAATTATTTATAGAGGTTTGGGAAACAGCCTAAAGCAATTTGGTCCATAGACACTAAAACAGTTTCAGTTAGAAAGATCGTAAAGATTTAATTCATTTTATTTACTGAGGAGTTGATGTATTCAAGAGTGAGTTACCAAAAGCATCATAGAGTTTGAAAATCAGAATCAATAATCTTTTCCCTCGTAGCAAAAGATGTACCTTTCAGTTTTTCTTCTGTCTTCATTTCTATAAAAGCATTTTCTTACTGAATATTTTTTAATATAAAGAGGCAAAGTATTTACTCCTGAGGATTTATCTCTCCTCCAGCAAAAAGTGAGGGCTGCTCTTTGTTGTATTATGAACACTCAATATCTACTGTTAGCATTTAAGTCAGGGTAGGAGGTGAGAACAGTTAGAACTGGATATGAAACAACAGACTGGTTCCAAATCAGGAGAGGAGTACATCAAGGCTGTATATTGTCACCCTATTTAACTTATATGCAGAGTACATCATCAGAAATGCTGAACTGGATGAAGCACAAGCTGGGATCAAGATTGCCAGGAGAAATATCAATAACCTCAGATATGCAGATGACACCACCCTTATGGCAGAAAGCAAAGAGGAACTAAAGAGCCTCTTGAAAGTGAAAGAGGAGAGTGGAAAAGTTGGCTTAAAACTCAACATTCTGAAAACTAAGATCATGGCATCTGGCCCCATCACTTCATGGGAAATAGATGGGAAAGCAATAGAAACAGTGACAGGCTTAATTTTGGGGGGCTTGAAAATCACTGCAGATGGTGATTGCGCCATGAAATTAAAAGACACTTGCTCCTTGGAAGAAAAATTATGACCAACCTAGACAGCATATTAAAAAGCAGAGACATTACTTTGCCAACAAAGGTCTGTCTAGTCAAATCCTATGGTTTTTCTAGTAGTCATGTATGGATGTGAGAGTTGGACTATAAAGAAAGCTGAGCACCAAAGAATTGATGCTTTTGAACTGTGGTATTGGAGAATACTCTTGAAAGTCCCTTGGACAGCAAGGAGATCCAACCATTCCATCCTAAAGGAAATCAGTCCTGAATCTTCATTGGAAGGACTGATGCTGAAGCTGAAACTCCAATACTTTGGCCACCTGATGCAAAGAACTGACTTATTGGAAAAGACCCTGATGCTGGGGAAGATGGAAGGTGGGAGGAGAAGGGGACAACAGAGGATGAGATGGCTGGATGGCATCACTGACTCAATGGACATGAGTTTGAGCAAGCTCTGGGAGATGGTGATGGACAGGGAGGCCTGGCATGCTGCAGTCCATAGGGTCTTAAAGAGTCGGAAAGAACTAAACAATTGAACTGAACTGAACTGAGAAGGTGAGAATTCTACCGTTTAAGCAGCAGTGCACAAGAATGTTATAATGTATTTTCTAGAACAAATGTGATGACTTATAAATAATCTTAGGTAATGGACCCATTTGTTGAGTTATATTATTTTAAATTATTTTTTTTAAAACTATATAATTAGTTATATATAAAAACTCATCAAGCTGTACACTTTGGATCTGACACTTGAACTTGTATTTCAATTTAAAGTTCTCCAAGGAATGAAGCTTGTGGTTAATTAAAAACATGAAGAATATTTTTAAACTCTGTACCTTCAAATCAAGTATTTGGTACAATTGAAGTCCAAGGGCTAAAAGAGAGTATGTTATGGACTTGATTTTCAGCATTCACTTCAAAGCAGAAATGTAATATTCATTAATCTTGTTCTTTGATTGTGATGTTAGCTCTTTTGTTACTGTTGAGTTTACCTTGGCCCGAGTGCTGGCAATTAAATGGCACAGTGAAGCTTACTGGGAAACATTAACTTGTTATTGTTAGTTGACATCGTTCTAAAGTTGATGGGAATTAGGGTTTATAAATAGACTGTTCTATGCATTCAGTTAGAAATCTGCTCAGTTTCAAAGATGAATCTCATCATAGGGACCACTCATTGTTTATATTGGAAGCTTTTTTGTTAACACAGAGTGGGCTCATCTCTTTGAAAAATGTAATATTGAGCATAGCTATGGTATACCCACACTGAAACTTTTGTTTTCAATATTAACTTCTTAAGTAAATTGGCTTCTTATTTTTTGCTCAGTTTAATTTTTCTGGATGTTATGTAAGTGATAATCTTTCACTTTTTAGCAAGGGTCCTACCTTCTTTTCTACTTAATACAATTCGTTTCTATTTTAATCCATCTTCATGCTTTGAAAATATGGTTTAAAATAATCGTCCTTGAACATTCACAGTGTTCAGCATGAAACTTCTGTCCATTTCTGAGAGGCGTTCCTATGTGTCCTTGCCTTGAAAGCAGCCTGCTGCTTGAATGTTTATCATGCACTGTCAGATGCAAATCATTAACTCAGAGCTCTCCCCAGCATGACGGTGCAGAGAACACAGGGTCAAAGTAGTAATCCTTGAGGGATAAAGGAAGTTGACTCTATTATGAGAAATCTAGGCAGTCAGACAAGGCCTCACAATAGTTTCTAGAAATCTGGCCAAGTCACTGAATAATTGCCTTCTTTTAGGCCAAGGGACAAACCCTAAATTACCATTTTCTCATTCTCATTAACCTGATGGTTGATGAAGGAGGAGTTCAGTGCTACTCAGGTAGACTTAAGAGATGAAATTTTAGGGGTTTTGTTTTTTTGTTGTTGTTGTTTGGGATTTTTTGTTTGCTTTTTGGTTTTTTGTTTCTTGAGTTAGGTGGTGCCTTTACCTACCATTCAGCAAGGTTTAAATTGTTTCAATTAAATGCTTAATACTGTGCTCCTTAGGCACTAGGTGTATATAAAACAGTATAAATTCATCACAAGAATCTTTCAGTATGTCTGCAACAGAAAAACTAAAGTGCAGAATTCCAGAGTATTAATTTTTAAGTTAAATCATCAGCACGGATGGAATAAATAGAATCTTCATGACTAAAGCCTGTGTAATTCAGGCCATCTGGCTATATGTCTTCAGGTCTCTGGTTGTTAGGAAACTGCCAAAAGGTTTAATAGGCTGTCACATATTCCCCAAACTTACTTGACACAAGAGTTACATGAGGCGTTGTTTAAAATACAGGTTCCCAAGTCTCTGTCCTGAAGATTTTGATTGTGTGGATCTGAAATAGGACTTCTGCCTCTTTCATGTGTAACACAGGTGATTCTTATGATCAGACAAGTTTGGAAAACATTGGGTTAAGAGTAGAAGAGAGGGATTAATATACAAAAGTAAATTAATATAAGAAACAAGTGATTCTTATGTCAAGTCCAGGGGATAACAGAGGAGATTTATCCCCCAAGTGATGGATATTATATATCACTAGGAAGTTAAGGGACCATGAGAACAATAATAAAATCTTGACATTTCTAAACTCAAATATTTGAAGGGCAAAAAGTGTTCTGGATTTCATTTCATCGCTCAGTTTCTCTCCAAACCTGTTCCAGTCCAGGAAGGGTGCTCCTGCTCATTCATGTGGAGAGCAATTGGGCAGACCGGAGTCCAGAGGAAGCATTTGAAACAGCAGCTTGGCAGATGCAAGGAGAGACTTTTCCAAGTTTAAAGAGCAGCAGGCAAGGCTGCCCAAAGGCAGGAGTGGAGGAAGCGGGAGACTGAGGGTGCTGTCTAGTAGCACAAGGTTTTGTGGTCAAGATCAGGGGCATGAAGTAAGAGTTGTGGGAAACCAGGGCAGAGATAAAAATGTGCATGACCCATCTTATAAAGATCAAGGAGGTCAGCAGTGCACATAAACTCTTAGTCCTCATCCCGAGTGATAGAGGGGAGATTGGGTATATCATTCCAGTTTTACAGGTGGAGACCTAGAGGTAATGGGAGAGATGTTTTTTGCTACAGATAGTGAACCTGAGAAGGAAGTAAGAGAATTAGAACCAGTAGGTTTTCTGACCTGTGGTGTTGGGTTGGATAATTGTTGGGAGGATGGAGAAGAGCAGAAAAGGATTATCTTGATGTTGATGAAATTTTGGATTTCAGGCTAGGTAAATGAAAAAAAAATTATCAATGGGTTAAAAAAAATGGTGTGGAATGGGGTTAATGAAAAGGGGTGATAATGTTGAGAGATTTTTAGCTATGAGCAAAAAGAAAGTAGATATTGTATGGGAAGCAGATTTGGCACACAGGTATGATACAAAGCAAACTTTTGTTCCTCCTTAGGATGGCTTTTAGATGATGATCGTAATAATAGCCTCAACCACATCTTCTCTAATGAGCATTATACTTTTAAAATAGTCTGCAACAGAGAAGCTTTAAAAAATTAAATTGTCTAAGAATTTAACCTATGGTGGTTGTTTTTTTCCTCCATCATAGTAGAGAGACTGGAAAAGCAGTGGACACTAGAAAAGCAATAAAACAGGTCTTCACAGTGAACTGTAGTCAATGTCTTGAAATAACCTATAACAGAAAAGATATATATATATATATAAAACAATCACTTTGCTGTTACCTGAATCTATGTAAATCAACTGTACTTCAATAAAACACACACAAAAATGGGTCTTTACTGTTTGCTTATATGTTCCTCACTGTCACTTGAGGATTATCCTTTTTCTACAGTTAGTACCATCTTAGTACCAACTAGAGAAGGCAATGGCACCCCACTCCAGTACTCTTGCCTGGAAAATCCCATGGACAGAGGAGCCTGGTGGGCTGCAGTCCATGGGGCACTAGGAGTTGGACTGAGCGACTTCACTTTCACTTTTCACTTTCATACATTGGAGGAGGAAATGGCAACCCACTCCAGTGTTCTTGCCTGGAGAATCCCCGGAACGGGGGAGCCTGGTGGGCTGCCATCTATGGGGTCACACAGAGTCAGACACGACTGAAGTGCCTTAGCAGTAGCAGCAGTATGGTGTACCTCTAATGACAGACTTGGCTATTTTTAATTAGCATCTGATGCTAATTTTTGAGGTTCTCAGAGCATCTAATTAATGCAGGCTCACAATATTGGTTGGTCCACTAAAGTAAATGTGTAGTTCACCCACAAGGCTTTTTAATAGATGAGGAACTGTATAATCAGAGATTTTAAAACACGTCCCAGAAGTGACACTGAATACAATATTATATCTTTCGAATTAAAAAAAGTTTTAATTGTGATAAAGTACATGTATAACTTATCATCTTAACTATTTTTAAGTGTTCAGTTCAATAGTGTTAAATATGTTCACATGTTGTTGACCAATCTCTGGAACTTTTTCATCTTACAGGATTGAAACTTTATGCCCGTTAAATGACTCCCTATTTTTCCCTTCCTTCTCAACCCCTGGCAACCACCATTCTACTTTCTAGTTCTATGAATTTGACTGCTCTTGATACCTAATATAAGTGAAATTATACAATATTTGTGTTTTTATGACTGGCTTATTTCTCATTGCATAATCTCCCCAAGGTTCACCATGTGTTAGAGTGTGCTTTTTTGTGGCTGGATATCATGCCATTGTATGTGTATACCACACGTGTTTATCCATTCATCTGTCAGTGGATACTGGTTTGCTTCCACCTTTTGGCTGTTGTAAAGAATGTTGCTATGAAATAGGCGTATAAATATCTCTTTGTGACCCTCCTTTTCATTCTTTTAAGTATATACTCAGAAGTAGAACTCCTGGATCTTATGGTAATTCTGTTTTTAATTTTTTGAGGAACTGCATTACTTTTTTTTTTTTTCTTTTCAAAGGAATGTAGGAAATTTAATTTCTTGCTGTAGTTTGACAGTAACTTCATTGGGAACCTTAATGGTTTGTTTCTTGGCTTCACTGTCCTCTGCTATGAAGAGGTTTTGTGTATAAATAAACTTATGTTTTTTCATTCATAGTCCTACTGTGTTGTGGATACCTCCCCCTCTGCCTACCATCGTATCCTATTCCTGTTGAAACCGTGAAACCTCCTAGGTTTTCATTGAAGTTGTTTATAGAGGTCTGAGAAATAAGACCCAAGTGGTCACGGAGGGTCACATATCAATTGTATGTATGCGATGCCATATCCTCTCTGGTCTCTCTGTAACTTCTTCCTAATTAAAACATCACATTCTTCAGAAAGTGAGCCTTTCCTTTATCCCACTTTCTTTAGATCTTTCATTAACTGAATGTATTTGTATATAGTTTGCTTGATAGTAAATCTCATTTGTTGGTATTTCACATCTTAAGTGAAAGTTGATTTTATTTTTTATTTAGTAGAATTATACAGAACTCATTTAGCTTGCTAAATATATGTAAAGTTAAAGAATAAGAGAGAAAAACTGTTTACGAATCGCCTGCTGAGTTGTATTGCCTTTTCTCTCAGTGAACATGTGCCCCAGAGTGAACAGTGAGCTATGAGTTGGAAATATACTGTCTCTTTAGAGTCTGTGGCTGTGCTGACTGTGAGTGAAGGTCATTTTCTCTGTATACAGTGTTCACTCAGTCATTGACTTTAGACCTTACTCCCACAGAGGATGTGAACATATTGTACTTGTATGCTGTCTCTTGAAATAAACCATAAACCTCTAGGAAATAGAGATTATAAGATGATGTTTTCCCATCTGAGCAAATACACACTGTTTATTCCACAACCTGGCTGAGCCACAAACATGGCCCTCCACCAAGCTTTACATTCTCAGTAAATGGCACTATCATTTACCCAATTTCTTGAGAAACCTGGGGCTCAAGTGTTCTTTAGCTTGGTATCTAATCCACCAGTATCTTCTGCTTCTCTACTCTCATTCTCTACATCATATCCTTGCTCAGGCCAGTCTCCTCTTTTGCTTAGACAACTACGTCCACCTCTTTGCTTGGACTCACGCCCCCTTCATTCTACTCTCTATGTTGGACAGAAGGACCTTTTTAAAACACAGCTGAAATTTTCTTAATCCCTGCTTAAAGCTCTTTAGTCGTGTTCTATCACACTGAAAATAAATCCAAACTTCTTACAGTAGTTTATAAGCACTATAGTGATCTGAGCAGCTTGTCTCTCCAACTTCATCTCATACTGCCCTTTCCTCCTGTTATTCAGCTCTTACTCCTTGAGCCTCCTTGTAATACCCAGGCCTTGTCCTGCCCCAGGGCCCCTGTACATGCTATTCACTCTTCCTAGAAGAGACATATCAACAGTATAATATTTGCTGAATGAATGAGTGAGTCAAGGACTTCCCTGGTGGTCCAGTAGCCAAGACTCCATGCTCCCAGTGCAGGGAAGCTTTATTCAATCCATGGTCAGGGAACTAGATTCCACGTGCTACAACTAAGACTTTGCATGCTGTAGCTAAAGATCCCACATACCACGTCTAAAACCCAACACAGCCAAATAAATAGATACTAAAAAAAAAAAAAGAAAGAATGAGTCAGGATCTTAAGAAGGTAGACCACTCTAAGTATTCACTTCCCCAAAGTAGCTATCATATATGGTATCAGTGTATAGATTTGAATTCCTAGTGCAGTGATTCTCAACTGGGAGCATTTTCCCCCAGAGAGGACATTTTGCAGTGTCTGAAGATGTTTTTGGTTGTTGTAACTGACGGTGTGCCATCAGCATCCATCAGGTAGAGGCCAAGAATGCTGATAACATCCCATAATGCAGAGGACAGGACCCACAACAAACAGCTTCTGGTCCCAAATGTCAGTAGTGCTGGGGTTGAAAAACCTTGCTTTAAACTAATACATTTGCATTAGGAGAAGTCAGTTTTAGTCTCTCTACTGGGCCTTTGAGTCTGTCACATTACATAGAAAGCCTATTTAAGTAATACTAGGAAAGTGAATCTCTTGATTAAAGACTACTGCCCTATCCTCAGGGATTGTGTGTTATTTCCATCAGAGTCAATGCCCCTAGTCCACAGCTTAGGAACCAGGATTCCCCTATTGGTGAGTATCTTACTTACTTCCTCACAATGATAAGATGAACCCTGCCTTTGCATTTGTTTTTCCAGTGGTGAAATGACCAGTAATCGCCAAAGCTGAAGGCATCTCTCCAAACCAAAGTGAGACCCTCTTCCTCCTCCACCACTTGACTCAACTCCTTTTTCATGATAGCTAAGAATCTGCCAGTTATGGAGACATACTTCATTCTACTGAAGTTCACCATTAATTTCAAGAGATTGGGAGTATATTGCCTGTTTGTAAAAATCAAGAATCTGTGGAATTTTCAACACATGCACACACACATATTAACACACCTTTTATCCAAGACTACAAGACCATAAGGTCTTCCTTGCTATATAAAATATCCAGATATCCATTTTATGAGACTAATACACACCTGAAAGATGCTTTGATTCCTTTAAAAAAAACAAAACTGAAAGTGAAATGGTCAGATTCACCCAGGAAATGACCTGAGTGGAAGGTGAAGTATTTGTTACCTGATTTCGGTCATTTAGGAAATACTTAGAAAAATAAGAAAATATGCTTCCTTAGCTTATTTTATAAAGCATTTGCCTCTCTGCAGCAGGAAAATGGAGCTGGAAAGTTGTACCTTTGGATATGTGAGGTTATGGAGCATGGTCTGTTAGAGTATCAAGGATTAAACTCTTGAGAGTCATAACTTAGAGACCTAATATCTTCAAGGGTCACCAGTTATTCTTCTAATGACATCGAATGGCACAACTTAGCCTTAGATGTAAATCTAATGTTTAAATTTACCTTTGATGCAGAAAGGTTAACTTGCAACAAAAAGGGCAAACTTGTAACAAGTACTATACTTACACTCCTCAAGCATCTGAAGGATAATTAATTTGTCCTTGCAGTACACTTTGTTATTGTTAAGCTGTAAGGAGATAATTAGTCAGAAGCACAGTTATTGGGAAAATTCAGAGACCACTAAGAAAAGCATTGCTAAGGAACAATACCACAAGAGGCAGAAGTCCAGTGGCCAAGTGAAAACAATTGCCAAAAAAAAAAAAAAAAACATAAATAGGTACCACAGAGGATTAAAGAAAATTACCGAATAGCACAGTGTCAGGAGAACATAGACCTCAGATGGATAAAGAGGGATATCCACATTATGGAACTAGTACACAATCCCTGAGGATGGAAGAATAGTCTTTAATCAAGGGGATTCGCTTTCCTAGTGTTAGTCTCCTTTTTACCTCGAGATGTTTCAAATGTACAGCCAAATTAAAATCACACATGGGCATGCATTCATTAAAGAGTAATTGCAAAGGTCTTTCATATCCGTTATCTTTTAGACCTCACTATACCCTCATGAGATGAGCTATATTATTAGCTCCGTTGGATAGATGAGGAAATTAATTAAGGCTCAGAGAGGTTAAATAATTTTCCAAAGGTCTCTAGTTAGGTCTTGACTACAGAGCCCATGCTGTTACAGTAGGCCAGAGCTTCTCAACCTCAGCACTCTTGACCTTCTGGGCTGGATAATTCTTTGTTCAGAGGGATTGTTCTGTGCATCATAGAATATTTAGCTTAGCAACTTCTCTGGCCTCTACCTGCCAGACACCGGTAGCTTACAGTTGTGACAGCCAACAATATTTCTAGCCATTGCTAAATGTCTGTTGGAGGTAAAGTCACCCTGGGTTTAGAGCCACTGGTCTAAAGACTAAAACCTAGTGTGTACCTAGAGGAGCGTCCCATTGTCCTGCTGTAGTCAGCCCCGATATTTGACAGGGAGGGCTTGTTTATGGGGGAGATTTTATAACAACTTTTCTTAGAACTTCCCTAAACCTGATCCTCATAGCCTTCCAGCAGTGTAGTGAAAGGGGACAGGCCCAAATGGATCACAGCTGGTTGCCCAGAAAGTCATTGTTTCATTCAGCCACTCATTCAACAAAGAAATCTTAACAGTTCAAAGAATATTTCATAGAGGCGCCAGTGTTTGAGCTGAAGGAGGTTTAGAGGGTAGATTATGAGTTTCCTTAAGATGAGGTTGGAGGGATGATGAATTCATGTATATAATCTGACATGTTAGTGGGCTCAGCCTAGCAGGCTGATGGCCCAGGCTGCAAACATGTTCCAGGCTCAAGGACTTGCATTCATTGGTCATCTTACTTTGTAAGCCAACCCATTCGCAAGCAGTCTTGGTGTTTACTTTCACTATTGAGTTAACTATTGCTTTGGAAGTGCTGTTTATCTCAGCCCACATGGTAATTGCCTTAAATTTAAAATCAAATCAACAAACTTTTGCATTCCAGTAAGGCTCTGTAGGAGATAAAAAGACATGGTTTACATAAAAAGATAAATAGCAATCAAGGCAACATATCTTAGGTGCCAAATGAGTGGTTCAGATAATAAATACTGTGGGATGAGAGGATGGAAAGATTGCCACAACCTAAAATTGTCAGGAAGAACTTCGTAGAGGGACTTGAGCTGAGCCTGAATGGATTAAGTAGAAATAATATGAAATCTTTATAACAGACCAGGGATCACACCTTGATTAATGCCCATGGCACCCCATGTTTTAAAAAGTACCTTTTAGATGATTATTGTAATCCCATCTAGTTTCATTGTTTTGGAATATATCTCATAGCCTATAAAATCCTTTTAGAAACTCATCCATAATGTTTGTCCAGAGTTCATTATGAGCTAAGCCCAGAAAACTCATGAGTGAAAAGGGTGTTTTTGATCACTCTCAGGGATCAGAGGAGGTTCATAAAGATTGGTTTCACTGACCCTTGGCTTCAGTTAGACCTCCCGGAATCACCCTGCCCTGAACTGAGCCGCTTAGAGGAAACGGGGCTCGAGAATGGGAGAAAGCTTCCTGCAGCCGGGCTTTGTGACTCCGGGCCTTGGGAGCTCTCAGGAGTAGGGTAGTGGAGGCACAGTTAGCAAGAGGCGCTACAGAGGCTTTTGCTTCTTGAGACACTGCCTGGTTTATTTCCAGATCCCAGCCATCCAGTCGACTTTTATAATTCCACATAAAATGGACACAGCAGATGTTCCTGGACTTTGCTGCTGGAGGTGTCGAATGGCGAAGGAGCAAACAAACTTGGGGAGGGGGAGAACTGCCCAAATCTCCATTCCTAGGGGCTTAGAGGAGTCATTTGTTTTCCTCCCTTCATGTGAAAACATAAACAGTTGCTTTATAAACAGTTGTCACTTTTTGACTTATAAAGAGTCACAGTCTTTTCCTTTTGTTTACTTTGATGACCTTTGAAATAAGCTACAGAGTCAAAAAAAAAACCCACTTTTTTTCCATTTTCATTTTTCAGGAGGCATCTCTGTTAGCACAGTGTGCTAGAAGCCAGCAGACTCTGAGGCTGTCTCTGGCCCAGGCCCAGGTTTGTGGGGCTTTTGCCCCAAACCCCCTCACTGGGCAGCTGGAGTTACAAGCCTAAAGTCCAGATGCAGAAAGCCAGGCACTTCTGTGGGTCAAACCCTTTTTATAAGGCACATTTTACAGCTTCTCTAAAGTCTGGGAAATACAAATTAGTATAATAACTCTGCATTTCCTTTGGCTTTGTTTGCTGGAGACAACCCTGGAGATAGATAACTCCTGCAGCTCTCTCTCCAGCTGGCCCTTCCCCACCTCCCAGTGGCCAGCCTCCTCCACCCTCAGTGGGTCTCTCCCCCGACTGGCTCTTCCTCACTTTGTTTGGGCACAGATCTGAACAGTCAGAGGGGGAACCCAGGGGAGCCTTGGAAAGTCAGAACACCTTCTCTTTGATGTGTTGAAAGTTCCTTTTCTTTGATTTCTGTGGTGAAAAATGCCACTCAGCCACCCGTCCCAATAATTATTAGTATGTGAATTTTCATACTGAGTTTAAGTTGGGAAATATATGATAAAAAGAATGTTATTTTATTATTTCTGATACCAAAAATAATGCTCTTCTTCCTTTGTGATGATGAGACAGTTTGTATCTCAATTTGGTGGTGGCTACACAAATCCAGGCATGGGCTAAACTGTCCACCGCCCCAACACACACACAAATAAATACATGTAAAATATGATGACAACTGAATAAGATACGTAGTCTAGTTAACAGTAATGTGACTGTCAGTTTTCTGCTTTGGTTATAGAACTACAGTTACATAAGGTGTCACAGTTAGGGGATGCTGACTGAAAGGAACAACTCTATTTTTGCAACTTGTTATGATGAGGCTATACAGTTAGCCCTTGAACAATGAACTCACAGTCGGCCCTCCGTTGCCAAGGTTTCTCTGCATCCTTGGATTCAACCGTTCACAGATTGTGGTACTGTAATATTTACTGCTGAGAAATACTCATGTATTAATGGACCCTCGCAATTCAAACCTGTGTTGTTCAAGGATCAGCTGTAATGATTTCAAAATAAGAAGTTTTAAAAAGTAATTCATTCTTACTGTGAAACTTTCTAAACTACAGAAAGGTACAGTGTTGCATGTGAAAGTCCAGCCCCCATGATGTTAATAATTTGGCATCAGGTAAAATGGGATCATACTGTTTTTGCAGCTTGTTTTTTCACTTACCAGTGTGTCATAGAGATATTTTCATGTTGATCCATATAAATCTGCAACATTGTTTTTAATGAAGGCACTGCTTGGCTAGATATGATGAGATACTATCCCATCATTTTTTCAAGTGGTCCTGTATTGACTGTTTCTAAATTTTCCTCTTACAGTAAGTGCTGCTTGAGATCATCCTTGGGCATCTGTTTCTGTGCCCATACCTGTAAATGTTTCTGTGAGATAAATTCCTAGAAATGGGTATTTCAAGATTAAAGAAAGTTCATGTTTTCCATTTTGATAGCAACAGTGACACTTCCAAATTGCTGCTTTGTCTGACAAACAGATGAGGCCATCTATATAGAATACATTGTATGTGCAGCCATGTGGCCCTGCTCCTTACCTCCCGAAGAGGTTGAAACAGTGAATGAGAATGTCTGTTTCCTTATCCCAATATTGATGGGTCCTACCCTTTAGAGAAAATTCTTTGCTTATTAATGTGTTTTCTTTTAAAAATTCATTGTTTGAATTGCCCTTCCTTAAACATTAATGAAACTAAACATGTGTCCTCGTGTCCTCATGTGTTTATTGGCTATTTGTATTTCATCTGTGAATTGCTTGTTTATGTTCTCGGCTAAACAGATTTGCAGTTCCCAAAGTGTGTGCCAAAGTGTTGTGGGATATTTTCAATTTGGGGGAGAGAAAGACAATGACACTTGCCATCTGCGAGATATTATGTGAACTACTCGCTTGAAGTCATTTACAGTTATCAGCATTAGCTCACACTGCATTCCTTTTGATGATTCTGTATGTCTTTGCAAAGTTGAGTGTTTGATAGTTGCTGTAATAAAGAGCTAGTCCCATGAGAAAATCCATGTGGAACAGGAACGAGGGTAGTGGAGTCCCTAGATTTCCAGAGCTTGCAGAGTTATAAAGTATCCAGCAGGCACACACATCCCATTAGTAAGTAATTGTGGTTATTAAAGAATGAAATAAAAATATTTTTGCTTTCAACTTATGTGTCTTATTTTTTCAAACAGGTCCTAAGTTGTAGGGCATAAATACTTATTAGGTTGTTTGGACCTAACTACTTAATAAATGGAACTGTTAGGCATTTCCTTTGGCCTAGAGGCACCATGAAAAGATTATTGAGGTGCTGAGGGTGCTATGAATGAGGAAGTGTGTAACTCCCTGCCACATTTCACTCAGTTACTTTCATTTTTGTTATTAATTTGCAAGAGCTTTGTTCCTTAGGGGAATTAGCAAATATTTTACCCCTGGCTTACCTATACTTTTGAATATTCCTGGTAGTTTTCACTACACAAAAGATTTAAGTTTTTATGTTATAAACACATCATTTTTCTGCTTCTTATTTTTTTATTCATAGCTTTGTGTTCATTCTTAGTCTGTTTTTGCCTGAAAATTATAAAACATTTTCCTGTTTTCTTCTGCCATTTTTATGGTTTCTTTTTTCTTAACATTTGATTATTTTCTCCATCTTAAATTTATTTAGTACAAGTATTGGATACAGACCCAGCTATATTATTTCCCAAAGAACTAGTTGGTTGTCTGTCTTAAGTAACTAGTTGGTTGTCTATCTTCAGTTCAGTTCAGTCGCTCAGTTGTGTCCAACTCTTTGCGACCCCATGAATCACAGCACGCCAGGCCTCCCTGTCCATCACCATCTCCTGGAGTCCACCCAAACTCATGTCCATTGAGTCAATGATGCCATCCAGCCATCTCATCCTCTGTCGTCCCCTTCTCCTCCTGCCCCCAATCCCTCCCAGCATCAGAGTCTTTTCCAATGAGTCAGCTCTTTGCATGAGGTGGCCAAAGTATTGGAGTTTCAGCCTCAGCATCAGTCCTTCCAATGAACACCCAGGACTGCTCTCCTTTAGAATGGACTGGTTGGATCGCCTTGCGGTCCAAGGGACTTTTAAGAGTCTTCTCCAACACCACAGTTCAAAAGCATCAATTCTTTGGCACTCAGCTTTCTTCACAGTCCAACTCTCACATCCATACGTGACCACTGGCAAAACCATAGCCTTGACTAGATGGACCTTTGTTGGCAAAGTAATGTCTCTGCTTTTGAATATGCTACCTAGGTTGGTCATAACTTTTCTTCCAAGGAGTAAGCGTCTTTTAATTTCATGGCTGCAATCACCATCTGCAGTGATTTTAGAGCCCCCAAAAATAAAGTCTGACACTGTTTCTACTGTTTCCCCATCTATTTCCCATGAAGTGATGGGACCAGATGCCATGATGTTAGTTTTCTGAATGTTGAGCTTTAAGCCAGCTTTTTCACTCTCCTCTTTTACTTTCATCAAGAGGCTTTTTAGTTCCTCTTCACTTTCTGCCATAAGGGTGGTGTCATCTGCATATCTGAGGTTAGTGATATTTCTCCTGGCAATCTTGATTTTAGCTTATGCTTCATCCAGCCCAGCGTTTCTCACGATGTACTCAGCATAAAAGTTAAATAATCGGGTGACAATATACAGCCTTGATGTACTCCTTTTCCTATCTGGAACCAGTCTGTTGTTCCATTTTTCACTACTGTTTGTGTCACTTTTATCATCATCTTTTAGTTATATATGGACCTTCTGTTCTCTCTCTCTCTTACAACACTTACTGTTTTTTTGCCTTGAATTTTATTTATGTACATATCTTATTTCCTGCACAAGATCATAAGATTCTTTTTATATTGATTTCATCTCTATGTCCTGTAGCTGGGTTTTTTTTCTTTCCCTTCTCTCCCTCTGTAAATATTTTTTAATTTCTTTTATAAAAATTTTAAATATACACAAATGTAGTCAGGATAATATAATGAATCCCTTATGCCCAACACTCAGCTTCAGTTTTTTTTTTTTTCCTGGCCATGACACACAGCTTACAAGATCTTAGTCCCCTGACCAGGGATTAAACCAGGGCCACAGCAGTGAAAGTGCTGAGTCCTAACCACTGACAGGCAGGCTAAGTCGCTTCAGTTTTATCCATCTCTTTGCGACCTTATGGACCGTAGCCTGTCAGGCTCCTCTGTCCATGGCATTCTCCGTCCATGGCATTCTCCAGGCAAGAATACTGGAGTGGGTTGTCATGCCCTCCTCCAGGGAATCTTTCTGACCCAGGAATCACACCCGAGTCTCCTATGTTACAGGCAGATTCTTTACTGTCTGAACTACTAGAGAAGCCTGCTAACCACTGGACCACCAGGGAATTCCCTGTATTGCTTTCAATTAACTGTCTTGACTAAACAAACTTTATTTTTCCTTAGTGAGGTTTACTGCATTAGAGAGTTACTTGTTGATCTCAGGAAACTCAATAGTTTGAGGATCCAGATATTAGAAAAAATAAATTATCACATATAATAAAGCTGGGATTTATTTTACAAAGAAATAATTTGTAATTTGAAAAATGTTGTATGTAGCTTTTCAGAAATATGTTTGTGTTCTAAAGCTAGAAATTCTTGTTAGATATTGTATTGGGGGTTTGTAAATTGTTAGTTCTTTCTAAGCAAGCCTTTCTCTGTATGTTTGGTGAAGAATAACTCTAAACCTCATCCTAACCCACTCCTTGGCATCCTTGACACTTCTTCTGGGTGATGGAACTTCTCACTGCAGGCCAGAGATGATCTAAGACAAGTGTATACTCACTGCTTATTGTTTTGGTGTTTTAATCGCTAAGTCTTGTCAGACTCTTTGCAACCCTGTGGACTGTAGCCCACCAGGCTCCTCTGTCCTTGGGATTTCCCAGGCAAGAATCCTGGAGTGTTCTTGTACTCTCTTATTAATACTGTGTGTTTCCTCCAACCCCATTGTGTGGGGAGAGTTTAGAGAGTTGACTCTTAGCATTCTAATTGCTGCTGCAAATATAGGTTCTGCTCCTGACACCCTGGCAAGGGGCCGGGGTGGTACTCTAGATGGATGGATACATGCTCTGTTGATTGAGTCTCTTTCTGCCAGATAAAGCTGTATATCCCTGGAGTCCAGAGGCTACGAAGAACAAGATGCAGTCCTTTCTTTCAGTGAGCCATGCTCCCGGAAAGGGAAATTGTGGATTGATAACCATGATGACAGAGTTTAAAAAGTTAAAAGAAGAAATCAAATGAAATGAGTCATTGGGCACTGAGTAGGAAAGTCTTAGGGTGGGGATAGGAGGTGGTGATAAAAGCTGAGCAAGGCTCTGTGGAGGAGGTAGTATATAAGGTGAGTCTTACAGTATGAATGAATTTCAGTAGGCAGAGCTGGAGAGGTTGTTGGGAGAAATGGAAGTTCCTAGATGGAAAAGCATTATCAGGAATGGGAAATCATCGCTCGCAGCCACAGAATAGGTCATGAAGTAGAGGAAGTTGGAGGGGAAACCAGAAAGACAGGTTGAGCCTTCAGTGCCCAGAAGATTATTTTAGGACACTGGAAATCATTGAAGGATTTTGAATTTGGGAGTGATGCGATCAGGGCTTGGCCTTTAAGAATTCTCTGCAGCCATATTTGAAGTGAATTTTGGAGACAGAGACCAGTCGTCTAAGTTCTTTGCATCATCTAGGTGTAAGATCTTTTGGTTCCTGAACTGAAACAGTGGGAGTGTTACTAGAGAGAAGGCATGCATTTGAGACACAGTGAATTTCTAGGTCCCCACAGACTTTGTTTTTGTACATTTTAATCCTTAGAGATATTCATGGCCTGCTTCCCAAGCCAGAGTCAGCTAGGAAGTAACGACGCTTTGTAATTAGCATCCTTTTCCTGGCAGCAACAACACAACACAGCCAAGTGTCACCTTTTGGGAATTCACCCAGACCTTTCCAAGGATCTGTCCTCGTCTGATAAACAGGTTGCGGTTTGGGGAAGTAACCACTTGAAATGCTTCCTGGACCTGCCCTCCAGCCTAAGGTTAGATCAGTAAGTAGCCGTGGGTGGCACATGCCCACTAAGCCTGTTCTGGATGACCAGCATCCTAGGGTTACACCTCCAGTCCACCCAGTGACCCTCCAGGGCGGCTAACAAAGAAGAGTTTGTGGAGCTGTCTGTACAGATGACACAGGCAGGTACATGTACCCAGCAAGTGCTGTGCTCTGCACTGTGGGAGTCAGAAGCCTGTGGTCTAGTTAAGAATAAGATTAATATGCCTACAGCAGAAAATTAAGCCCTCAAACACATTGTAATGATTGGAAACGGCATAGAAGTTAGAGAACTCTTCTCTCTCTCACTTTCCCAACTTCACCTCCCCCACCCAAACACACGCATGCATACAAATAAACACAATCTGCCTTTTAAATAATTTTTGCTGTATCCGTTTCCCAGCAGTTCTATGATTAGGCATGTTTCTGTGAATTAGAAAGTTTAGATTCCTTCTTCAGCCATCCCTCTTCTCACCCCACCTCCTTTCAGTCTGACCTAAAGCCATAAAATACTTCTGCCTGCCTGCCTTTCGTTCTGTTTGTATGAATTAAGTCGACAGGATAAATATTCACATTCCCAGCTACAGGCTGAAACAATGTTTGCCTGTTCTGCCCAGTGAGTCGAAAAGAAAAGGGGGCCTGACATCACCCTATACTGTACATTCCCGGCATAGATCATTTATTTAAGTCCTTGAAAAAATACAGATGTTTTACCAGCCAAATAAAATCCTGTGTAAACACTGAGCTTGGAAAAATGTGGCTCTGACTTTGCTGTGGGGGTTGGAGCAGCGTGGGGAGAAAGCCAGGAGGCAGAGTAGCAGATACAGAAATTTTATACTTGGTGCTGAATGTGATAGGGGCAGAAGTGTTTGCCCCCAGTCTGCTTACTGCCCAAGAAGACCAGGCTTTTGTTTTTAAGGAAATAAATACAGCTGCAAAGGGGGATAGATTTGTGGATCTTCATCAGGATTGTTCCTGATAAGGATACCTTCACCTCATTTATATCTGACTTCTGAAGTGAACATCCCTTTTCTCTTCCGAGTTGTCCTTTTTCACGGCCTGCCTAAACCTGGTCCTGTTATTGCTGAATCCTGCTGGTTTCTGGAACTCAGCTGCTGTTGATCTTATAAGGGGAAAATTGCCTAGAAGCCATGCTTGGTGGAGAGGAAAAGCCATCTTAGCATTGCATTCCCAAACAGCCATATATCATCTTGATCTTGTCTAACACAAGTCACTATTTTAGTCCAATAGCATAAACCAGACGTATTTCACTGGTGCAGCTCAAGTTCTTTCAGGGATCTGACTCATGACTCTCTTTAGGCCTGTGGCATTTATTCAAAGAGCATTCCATTTGCTCTGTGGAGTCACTTTTGAGATTCAAAGCTGCGAAAATGGACCCCATGCTTTACCAAGATGTTTGGGGGTGCCCTTCAGTCTCTCTGTGTTTAGCATGGGATGAGGGTGGGCAGAGGCTGATTGTTCTCCAGACTCATCTCAGATTCTCCCAGAGTTTCATTAAGGCTTGCATATCAGGGGCAAGAAGTCTTAGGTCCTTCTAGCTGCTTCCTGACCACCCCCTCCTCAGAGCAGGTGTGACCGCCTCATCTCTGGGCGGTCCCAGGCCTGTGAGAGTCGGGGGTGATGATGCTGGTTTGCACTTGGTCGTTTCCTGTATGCATTTGTCTCCTTCTGACAACTATCTTAAGTCAATAAAGCTTTCTCCTGTTTTTGTTTTTGGGTTTTTTGGTTTTCTTTTGTGTGTGTGTGTGTGCTGGAGACATCCCTAAGTCCACTCTAACATTTCTCCAAGGGGTCTGCCATGGCTGGAGGTCACCAACTGTCTCGGTCTGTCCGGATATGATTATTAATAGAGCTCTTTTTCACTCTCAAAAGAATTCCTGGTTTGCAAGATAAATTACCCTAACAAGCGTCACATGGATATTCCTGACCAAACTCATGAACTCCCCATCCCTCATTCCCAGTCCTGCCACCTATTCTCATGATCCTGGTCTTGAAGCCTGGCGCTCCATCCCCAGCTGTCCTGGGGGAAGATGTCTTTCCTGACCTTCAGTGCTGGGTCTTCAGCAACTGCCAGGTCCTGCTGCTTCTGCCTCCAAAACGTCTCTCAGCTGCATCCTTCCCTCTGTGTTCCACTGCTGCGGAACATTTAGATCGGCATGAGGTAGGGGTGTCTCAGAGTTTTCAGATCTTCTCATTTTCCCTAAGAGTTTCGACATCAGGTTGATTCTGATGTGAAATCTCCCAGTTCACAAATGGCGATTTCAAAATACCGTGTAGGCCAAATAAAACATCTGCAGCCACTTTTGGTCCACAGTCTGTTCTTGGTTTACAGGCTCTGGTTTCAAGCCCCACCACCTTTTGTCTAGACTGGCAGCAGTCTCACTCACCTGACCCCTTCTGACCCAGCCTCCTCACTGTCCCTGGCCTTTCCTTTTCGAATTAGAGATCTGATCTCTGAAGAGGTCTTTGCTGTCTCCAGAACAGAGCACACATCTCTTGATGCTGCCTTTGAGATCCTGCCCCATCTAACCTGACCCCTCTCTTCAGCTGTGTCTCCCATCACCCTGCACACATCCTGGCTCACTCTTGTTACATGCAACTATTTGCTGTCCCCTGAGCAGTCCCAATATTTTTCTTTTACTGAACGGGGTTTTTGTAGAACAGTTTTGGATTTTCAGAAAACATGAGTATAGATAGTTCCCATGTTATTCCTCTCTTCCCCGCCCCCTCTCCCCAGTTTTCCCTGTTATTAGTATCATGCATTGGAGTGGTATGTTTATTACAATTAGTGAACCCATATTGATACATCATTATTAGCTATAAAATTAATTACATTTATTTTTCATTTATTTTATTATTTTACATTATAAAGTATATTTATTATTTTATATGTATTTGTTTTAAATTAAATTAAAAATTAATTAAAGCCCATAGTTTATGTTAATGTTTACTTTTTTGTTGGCAATACCAATATTTTAATACTCTTTATGGATCACAATAAACTGTGGAAAATTCTGAAAGAGATGGGAATACCAGACCACCTAACCTGCCTCTTGAGAAATCTGTATGCAGATCAGGAAGGAACAGTTAGAACTGAACATGGAACAACAGACTGGTTCCAAACAGGAAAAGGAGTACGTCAAAGCTGTACATTGTCACCCTGCTTATTTAACTTATATGCAGAGTACATCATGAGAAACGCTGGATTGGAATAAACACAAGCTGGAATCAAGCTTGCCGGGAGAAATATCAATAACCTCAGATATGCAGATGACACCACCCTTATGGCAGAAAGTGAAGAGGAACTAAAAAGCCTCTTGATGAAAGTGAAAGAGGAGAGTGAAAAAGTTGGCTTAAAGCTCAACATTCAGAAAACGAAGATCATGGCNAGATGTGTATAAGAGACAGAACACAAGCTGGAATCAAGATTGGCGGGAGAAATATCAATAACCTCAGATATGCAGATGACACCACCCTTATGGCAGAAAGTGAAGAGGAACTAAAAAGCCTCTTGATGAAAGTGAAAGAGGAGAGTGAAAAAGTTGGCTTAAAGCTCAACATTCAGAAAACGAAGATCATGGCATCCGGTCCCATCACTTCATGGGAAATAGATGGGGAAACAGTGGAAACAGTGTCAGACTTTATTTTGGGGGGCTCCAAAATCACTGCAGATGGTGACTGCAGCCATGAAATTAAAAGACGCTTACTCCTTGGAAGAAAAGTTATGACCAACCTAGGTAGCATATTCAAAAGCAGAGACATTACTTTGCCAACAAAGGTCCATCTAGTCAAACCCTATGGTTTTTCCAGTAGTCATGTATGGTTGTGAGAGTTGTACTGTGAAGAAGGCTAAGCGCCGAAGAAGGCTAAGCGCCGAAGAATTGATGCTTTTTGAACTGTGGTGTTGGAGAAGACTCTTGAGAGTCCCTTGGACTGCAAGGAGAGCCAACCAGTCCATTCTGAAGGAGATCAGCCCTGGGATTTCTTTGGAAGGAATGATGCTAAAGCTGAAACTCCAGTACTTTGGCCCACCTCATGCAAAGAGTTGACTCATTGGAAAAGACTTTGATGCTAGGAGGGATTGAGGGCAGGAGGAGAAGGGGATGACAGAGGATGAGATGGCTGGATGGCATCACTGACTTGATGGACGCGAGTCTGAGTGAACTCCAGGAGTTGGTGATGGACAGGGAAGCCTGGCGTGCTGCGATTCATGGGGTCGCAAAGAGTCAGACACGACTGAGCGACTGAACTGAACGGAACACTTTTTAATAATTCAGTTTCCTCTGCTTGTGTATTCTTCCTCCCAATTCTGCAAGATTCTTTTCAAAGCTACATATGGCTATCATTCTTCCTGCAAAGCCTTCTCCGTTTATTTTTAGAACGAGGGCTGGAAGGGAGGGAAGAGATGGAAAAAGAGAACTAGTGTTTTGATCAGGTGCCTAGCACGTGCCAAGTACTATTTATCTATATATATGTTCTTTGAAATCTTTCTGTAGTTCTACCAGATAGATATTATTATACTCTTTATATTACAGATAACATTATACTCATTATATTATAGATAATATTATACTCTTTACTGTGGGGTAAACAAGTGACCCAAAGCCCTACAGCTAGAAACTAGTTTTCCACCAAAGTCCACTTGGCTCCGAAGTCTCTTTTCCTCTCACCCTCTTCAGCAGGGTTCATTCTGATCATTGATCCAGCCTCCCTGCTCTCCCCACTGGGTTAGCAATCCACTAGGTTAGGAATCAGTGGAGTAAGGAGTGTGCATTATCCAGCTCTGTGACTCTGCTCCTAACTTGGGGTTGGCACCACCAGCAGCTCACCAAACCCATAAGTGTGTGTCCTAAAGACAGGTAACAGAGGAAGAGGCACCGAACATCAGCATCAGTCCCGCAAGTGCTTGTTGAACCTGCTCTGCCCTGGATGTGGTGGAGGCTGGAAGGTCATGTGGAAGAGCAGAGTGATGGCGAGGCCATCGTGCAGGTTATAAATCCCAACCAGGCAGAGTCTGGGAAACGACTGATATTTTTGTTTATCCACGACTGGAATGTAAGCTGCAGGAAAGCAGGGATTCTGTGTGTTCTTGGCTGCAGCCCCTAGGATAGCGCCTAATAATAATAGTTGTTTAATAAATATTTTTGAACTGAATGTTGTAATCCTGTTGCCACCTTGGGACACCTAAAGACACTGAACTTCTCAGGATTCTCCTGTGGGTCCAGTTAGTCGTCATCCGCAGGTCTGGCAGCTTGGGTTTCTCTGTGTTTGGTTTAATGCAGTTTCCTAATTATCCCAGGCCTGGGCTTGGCCACGCTGTTTGCCCAAAGTTCCTCTGGACCAGAACGTCAGAAAGGGAGTTGGGGGGAGGAGCTGCCTCGCCCCTGCCATCCTTGCAGGGTTGATGGACAAATGATCCTTCCTGGAGCTGCCTAGAACTCCCAGACCTGACCTTGGACCAGAGTTCCAGAAGTCTGGCCTCACTTCTGAACTTCATGCAAAGGATGGCCTCATTTCCCTTGAGAGAATTAAGCCAGCACTCTTTTTCTGGCTATGCTGCATGTACTGTGGGATCTTAGTTCCCTGACCAGGGCTTGAACCCTCAGCCCCTGCATTGGAGGCATGGAGTCTCAACCACTGGACCAGCAGGGAAGTCTCAAAACCAGCACTCTTCATGTGATAGGAGGGTAGTCATATATTCAAACATTTTCATTAATTATATTTAAAGAAAACTTTTTCTCAAACACAGTAACCTGTTTCAGACATGTGCTTACAAGCCTCTTTTTCTCCTTTCGCTGCCCTCTGTCTTCTCTCCCCCTCCTCCCCTGTCCCCATCTTCCTTGTCTCCTCTGACCCTTTCACATATATTGCTCTGTTTCTCCTGCGTGTTTATTTCCACCAAGGTTCTTCTAAGTATACCTTCCCCCACCATTGGTCCATGTAAATAGACCGCACTCCGTTCCTGGTGAATAACCAGGATCACAATTGTTGTCTGGTTTCTGCCCAAGGTGACAGAATTGATGGGCTCATAGGCTGGTTTTCATAAACCAGAGCTACCAAGCGTTTCAAAAACAGCCTTGTTTTTGCCAAGTAAGGTGAGCAAATATAGGACGAAGTTTAAACATCCATCAGGAGTTATTTTTGAAGTGATTGCTTCTAAATGAGAGGCGTTTGAAAAATCTTACCGCTTTCTTTATAAGTAAATTCCAAAGTCATGTATTTTGCTGGTGTCTGCTGATTAATTACAGTCCTGTGGCACCATGAAAAGCCCCGGTGGTTGGTTCTGTGCAGCTGTGGAGGAAAGTCAAGCAAGGCCCAGTGGCTCTGCCAACTCTCTCAGGATGGTGGGGATTCGGGCAGAGGGAGGTGATTTTCTTTCACTCTGGCAGTCACCACATAAGAACAGAAGCCCTAGCCAGAACCACTGCTCCAGACTTCACGACGGGCGGTATAGGTCCCTATGGGGGTGTGGTGAAGTAGTGATATTTGATCTGTTGCTTCTGAAATAACAGATCCATTATTAGAGAAAGGCTCCACATTGGGACTTGTGTGCCTTCTCCTATTTAGGAAAGAAAAAAAAATTTTTTTAATAACAGTTCCATACAATAAAATAATCAAAACTGACTCTCTAAACCAGAAGTGCTCACACAGCATATATTTGTTGTTGGAAATTGCAGATCTCTGACCCAGGAAAACCTTCCTGCTCAGACCCCATTTAGGGTCTGATGGCTCTGGATCTCTTATCTTGACCTTTTGCTTTTTCTCATTATTTCCTTTCCATGTTTAACTCGCAAAGTTATGCCCTTCGTTGACAGGAGAGAAAGAGAAGAAAAAGTGGAATCTTGCTGTTTAGAAAGAATCATCTGCAGCCCCAGTAAAGGATACAACAGAGAGAGAAAACACTCTGATTATTAAAATAGGCTTTCCAAGTTCTTGATGTGTTTATCTGTGCTTGCTTTGTCCACCCTCCTCCTCCCCCTGATAAAGGAGCTGAAGGATTTCTCTGATATGTCTTTTCCCTTGACACTAGCTAAGGTCAGTGGATCTCGTTTATGCCCTCATCCACTTTTGTTCTCTGCTGCAGGTTAGCCCTTCTCACCGAAGAATGATGCTAAAGCTGAAACTCCAGTCCTTTGGCCACCTGATGCAAAGAGTTGACTCATTGGAAAAGACTCTGATGCTGGGAGGGATTGGAGGTAGGAGGAGAAGGGGACGACGAGGATGAGATGGCTGGATGGTATCACGGACTGGATGGACATGAGTCTGAGTGAACTCTGGGATTTGGTGATGGACAGGGAGGCCTGGCGTGCTGCAATTCATGGGGTCACAAAGAGTCGGATACAACTGAGCGACTGAACTAAGCTGAACTGCTCCTTGGAAGAAAAGCTATAACAAACCTATACAGCGTATTAAAAATCAGAGACATCATTTTGCTGACAAATGTATGTATAGTAAAAGCTATGGTTTTTCCAATAGTCATGTAGGCATGTGAGATTTGAACCAAAAAGAATTTTAAGCACAAAAGAGTTTATTCTCTCGATTTGTGGTGCTAGAGAAGACTCTCGAGAGTCCTTGGACTGCAAGGAGATCAAACCAGTCAATCCCAAAGGAAATCAACCCTGAATATTCATTGGAAGGACTGATGCTAAAGTTGAAGCTCCAATATTTTGGTCACTTGTTGCAAAGAGTGAAGGTGAAGTTGCTCAGTCGTGTCCAACTCTTTGCAACCCCATGGACTGTAACCTACTAGGCTTATCCATCCATGGGATTCTCCAGGCAAGAATACTGGAGTGGATTGCCATTTCCTTCTCCAGAGGATCTTCTCGACTCAGGGATTGAACCCGGGTCTCCTGCATTGGAGGCAGATGCTTTAACCTCTGAGCCACCCGGGAAGCCTGGCTCACTGAAAAAGACCCTGATGCTGGGAAAGATTGAAGGCCAAAGAAGAATTGGGTGGCAGAGGATAAGATGGTTAGATAGCATCACTGACTCACTGAACATGAATTTGAGCAAACTTCAGGAGACAGTGGAGGACAGAGGAGCCTGCTCTCCTGCAGTCCATGAGTCTCAGAGTTGGACACGACTTAGAGACTGAACAACAACAACAATTGATTATTCTTGCTAAAATCAATATTTACTATAATGGAGGCAAAATGATTCACAACTCCAGTGAAATTAGTTGTCATTCTACTCTACAAAAAGGCTTTTCCTTTCCTCTACTTATCTATCTCTAATGTGGNGTAATAAACTCTTGCATCTAATGACTGGTCACAGAATAGTCATCTTTTTCTAGACTTGGTAAGGAACCCAGAGCACAGGTACAGATGAAAGACATAAGGTCTTTACCACTTGCTGCGTCCTTCCAAAACCAACATGCTTTTCCTGCAGAGAGACCAGAGCCACATTTTGCAGGTGTCTGTTTTCTTTGAGGGGAGTATTTTGAGGAAACCTAAGAGGGAAGAACTGGACATTTAGGAAAAATATATTTTCACAGCAGGATATTGCTTTTTCTCTCTCTCTCTTTTTTTTTTTTTTTGGTTTAGGTTTTTCATTTGTTACAAGCCTTCTCAGACTCCAAATACAGAATGAATGCACACTTTCAGCAGGAACTGGCTGACGTCGCTGTTTGTACCAAAGCCAAGCTCTGGCTGGCCAAGAGGTATGTTAAAGCCCCACATGAGCACGGAGTTATCGGGGGTTAGGAATACACTGGAGAAATGCTGTTCCTGGTTGTGGGAGTTTTAAAAGTCACTGGCATGAGTTTTCTAAACTTACTGGAGTTATATATCTTTTTCAAACTTTGGGTTGTGGTAAAGAAAGAAAAATATTTTCTTGACAATTTTTCTAAAACTGCTGGGTGATGGGAGGGGGGCAGGGGGGCATGTGCTATGGCGTTTTATCTGTCCACCAGTTTGGTTTTTTTGAATAGCTGCCATGCGCCCAGTCCTGCGTGAGATAACCTAGCAATGAAAGGCAGTAATTGACTGAATCATGTGGTACAGACCACTGGATACCATGGCAACTCAGAGATGAGAGACTAGTGTAAGACTTAAGCAGGCACAGAGGGGCCAGAGGGGCTGAATAAGAAAATAAGAAAAATATTTTCTTGACAATTTTTCTAAAACTGCTGGGTGATGGGAGGGGGGCAGGGGGGCATGTGCTATGGCGTTTTATCTGTCCACCAGTTTGGTTTTTTTGAATAGCTGCCATGCGCCCAGTCCTGCGTGAGATAACCTAGCAATGAAAGGCAGTAATTGACTGAATCATGTGGTACAGACCACTGGATACCATGGCAACTCAGAGATGAGAGACTAGTGTAAGACTTAAGCAGGCACAGAGGGGCCAGAGGGGCTGAATAAGAAAAAGATACAAATTGCCGTTTTAGGTATGTAGTAGAGGAACTTGAATAAGCCAGGCAAAGGAGTCTAGATACTTTTTTTTTTAATCTTGCCATCATTAGTTTATTCTGAAACTTAGAGCATTTTCTGTGTGAAAGATGGAGTAAGAAGAATTTCTCAATTTTCTCGAATATACAGGAAGGCCTCTGTGTAACACAGTGTTCAATATCTGTGTCTCAGAACCTGGTATTATTGGTTGGACATTGTTACTGCAAGGATTTGCCACCCCCATGTGCAAACTCTGTGATTCCAGGAGAAAGGAGTCCAGCAGAGGCCCACAGCCTACCACATCCCATGTTGTAGTATGTTGCCTTTGATTAATGATTAGTATCTTGGTTGTCTAACATAGCAGCCTCTTTTTTATTCTGCAAAAAATGTGCTTTTCTTCACTTTCGTTGGGCTCCCCACCTTATGTGGTGAGGCAAACAATGGCTAATGTGAGACCCACAGATCAGTGGAGTTCAGCAAAGTCTCGTTGAGCATAGACTACACGATAACCTCTGTGTTGGGAGCTGTAGGGATGCAAAGATATAGGAGGAACTAGCCTTGGCTTCAAAGAGCCCCATCCAGGAGGTAAGAAAGATGTGTAAATAAATTATGTTCATTGAATGTGGAAAGCGTGGTAACAGAAGGTACAGGAGTAGCCTAGAGGGTGGTGGGCAGGATGCCTTCAAGTGTTAAGAATTTTGCCAAGTGGTCTTGACAGATGAGGGATGTTCCAAGCTCAGGGAATGTCATAGGCAAAGACATAGCAATGTGGAATGCCTTGATAAGTGTGGAGAACTACACAGAAGTTAGCTCTTCTGAAACCTAAGGTATAAGGGATGTGTGGCAGAAAACGGGACTGAGGAAATGCATGGAAGCCACACAGTGCAGAGTCCTAAAGGAGACCTTTAGGTGAAGGGGACGCAGGGACTTCTCTGGTGGTCCAGTGGCTAAGACTCCACACTCCCAATGCAGGGGACCCAGGTTCTATCCCTGGCCAGGGGACTAGATCCCACATGCCACAGTGGAGCTCAGAGACCCCGAGTGCAACAACTAAGACCCAGTGCAGCCAAATACATGAATAATATATTTAAAAAGGAAAGAAAGAAAGGGATCTAATGAAGGATTTCTCAATGAGTGGAGATGTGAGGCTGTATGTTTTCTAAGCAACTATAGCTTTGACCAGGGTTATTGATGGGAAATTCTCTAGAATCTAAAATGCCAATAAAAGGAGCCTCTCATTTTTAGTCCAACTTTTGTTTCCTCTCCAAAAAGTGCTCCCTTAAGCCTAAATATCATTTGCCTCTGTGTGGCTTTTAGAGAAGGTCCCAAGATACCTTTTCTGAGAGAACAGGAATTGTAATCATATTCAAGTTCTCCTCTGCTTACCAATTAGTGGGCCTGGTCCTCTTAGCTGTTATTCCTGGGGATCAGGAAGTCAGGGAAATCATCTTATTGAAACCTCTGCTTCTAGCAAGGACTGCCCCAAGACAAAATCTGAATCTCCTGTTCTTCAAGTTCTATACAGAAGGACATTCTGCCCCCCTTAGTTTGCTGCCCCTTGATGAATCTCATAGAAATTCATCATCTTTATGATGTCTGATACTTGCTTTAATACAGCTTGAGGGAGGAGAGAGGATTAAGAAGAGTAGACATACTTTGATAATTGTTAAAGTCTGGTCATGGGTCTATGTGGCTTCATTTTATTCTCTCCACTTTTGTATATTCTTTAAAACTTCTATAATAAAAAGTTGAAGACAGGAAAAAAAAGAAATTCATCATCTGCTGGCTTCCTGAGTCAATTCCTTCTTGGAAGGAGGAGATGGAGTAACAGGCCAGCCCTCTGAATGGACCTTCATGTTGCACAGTGCCTGAAGATGGATGACAAAGCTGCCACCAGCCTCCTCTTCAGCTAGAAAAATCCCTCGGCTTTCCCTGTGGTTCCTGTTGCAGTTTCTAATCTAGTCTTTTTATTATCCTTCTCCCTCCCCTTCTCTGATTTTCCTCCATGATTTTCCAGCCTAGAAAACAAAGAGATGAATCACTGAAGTTCGCTGGGTTTCCAGCTTCCTGGCCCAGAGTCTGGGAAAGCCACTTTTCTGTTCCCAGTACAGTCAGCTCTTTATTATCCAAGTGTGAACTTCACACTCTGTGGGTGGTCTGGAACACCAGGCTTCCTCTTACTCCACAGCACACTTTTACCATATTAATCAGGATGTGTTCAGAGCCTAGAATAGAGTTTGAGAGGAAAACACATGGCCAGAACACCATATATCCCAAACCCATGTGTCAGTTTTTCTGGATTATCCATGTCACTGGCAGGATAACTTTGAATTTCCTAAATGGGAAAGTATAGAATCGAGTATAAGTGATAAAGCCTCAGCCTGCCACATGCCTGTCCTGTCCTTGAGGTCCTCCAAGAGTGTTGTCCTAAGAGCTGTTTGTCTGCACTGGGAGCTCCATGCTTAGACAAGCCACTTCTGGGTCCGGGTGGGCCCTTCTTAAAGCCAACCTCTGACTTACAGTCTCATATGCTTTTCCCCGAAAGGTGTTATAATACAAAGTATTCCAAATTTCACTGCTGAAGAGGCCCTTTTATGTCCCCAGCAATTTACAAAAGAGGAATAGTAAATGTTCCTTTGTGCCTGCTAAGGATTTTCTGTTTCTTTTGAGTTTAGCTTGAAACATCGCTGTTACTGCAAAGATAAAAAAAAAACGTTGGTTCAAATTTTAGCACCAGCAGCCTTTTCCTTCTTCAGTTTATTTGATCATTTAGCTTGAGTTTATTCAGTCTAATAGATACTAAAACATTAGTGAGGAGGTCATTTATTTATTCCCCAAAAGAAGGTTTAAAAAAAAGTTCATTGGAGCCATTGGATGATCAGTTCCATTTTTTAACATTTTGACCCCAAAATTGAGGGTACATAAAGACTTTTGTCATGTATTTGTGTTTTGACTTTGCAAGATTAATAGAGATTTATATGAGGTGATTAAGCAACAGCCATGGATTTGTTGGGGAATTTTTGGTGATGAATGGCCAGCTGGCAGCATGGCCGGAGTAGAGGACTGGGCTTCTGCTCTTACAGTCTGCTTTTCATTCCAAGATGTCAAAGCCTTAATGGAAATCAGCTCATTAATCCTTCGAGTCCCTTCCTTCCCCTTTCCCGGCCATCCCTTTCTCCTCAGTCCAGTGTACTATCTCTCTCCTGGTGCAAAGATGGTTTACCAACTACTGGAAGAAAACTAAGCTGACCCAGGCCAAAAACCAAGTGGGAATAGGGGTCAGCTGCTGGCCTGGCGAGGCTGGCTATGAGGACTGTGAAGAGGAAGTCAGCACGGCCCAATTCACAGCCCTGTCTGCTGCCCCCCACTCTGTGCAGATTCCAGCCCTGCCATCCCAGCTGGACCACAGGTCCGGCCTAGATGGGAAGGACTTTTAAAAAGCCCTGTTAGGTAAGAGTAAGAGGAGAAAAGATTTACTTACTTGGATTGAGAGTTGGAATTACTGTTATTTGGGGCTTTAAATTTTTTTCAGAAATCAGCCTGGTTGTCTATCATCTTTGGTTATAAAAGGAAAAACCTGTGTGTGTGTGTGCGTGTGTGTGTGTGCGCGCACGTGCGCATGCCCTTTGAATAAATGTGGTAAACTAAATGGGCTATCAGACTCCATGTGATGGATGATGTGATGCCCAAGAAGAAAAATGTGTCCTACTAAATTTCTTTCACTTTTTTTCTTGACTATCAGTGTAGTTTGTGCTTATCATAGAAAATTAGGGAAGAAAATATAAGTCTACTCTCACCAACATCCAGTGGAACCGACTGTTATTGGTTAACAGTTTTATATACATAGTTACTTCATCTTTCTTCCGGTGTTTTTTTTAATGTAGTTGAAATTAAGCTGTATATATGTAAGTTATCACTTTTTTTATTTAACAGTATATGAATGCATTTGTTGAAGAGTCTTCTTTTTTTTTTTTTTGGATAGGCTTTTTTTTTTTTTAGTTTCTGGCTGCCCTGGGTCTTTGCTGCTTTCTCTGTTGTGGTGAGCAGGGTCTGCTATTTGTGGTGAGCAGGCTTGTGTGTGTGTGTGTGTGTATGTGATGTGAAAACTCTTTATGGTATAGCTGCTATGGAAAATAGTAGGGGGTTTCCTCAAAAAACTAAAAATAGCATTACCATATGATCTAGCAATTATACTTCTGGGTATAGACCCAAATGAATTGAAAGCAGAAACATGAAGAGATGTTTGTACGTGTTATAGTTGTATTATTCACAATAGGCAAGAAGTAGAAGTAACCCAAGTGTCCATTGATAGATGAATGGATAAACAAATTGATATGTATGAATAAGAGAACATTACTTAGGATTAAAAATGAAGAAAATTCTAACACCCAGTACCACATGGATGAACCTTGAGCATGTTATGCAAAGTGAAATAAACCCATCACAGAAAGACAAATGCTATAGGATTCTACTTATGTGAGGTTCCTGGAGTAGTCAAATTCAGAGAGACAAAGTAGAATGGTGGTTGCCAGGGGCTGGCAGGAAAGCGAAAGTTAGGGTTCTACTCAGAGAGTTTTTGTTTTACAGGATGAAAAAGAGTTCTAGAGATTGCTGGTACAACCATGTATGTGTGCTTAACACTCCCGAACTGTTCACTTAAAATGGTTAAGATGGTAAATTTTATATTATGTTTATTTTATCACAATTTAAAAAAATTTTAATGACAAATATTTAAAATCTCTTTTTGTATTCTATNCTTGTGTGTGTGTGTGTGTATGTGATGTGAAAACTCTTTATGGTATAGCTGCTATGGAAAATAGTAGGGGGTTTCCTCAAAAAACTAAAAATAGCATTACCATATGATCTAGCAATTATACTTCTGGGTATAGACCCAAATGAATTGAAAGCAGAAACATGAAGAGATGTTTGTACGTGTTATAGTTGTATTATTCACAATAGGCAAGAAGTAGAAGTAACCCAAGTGTCCATTGATAGATGAATGGATAAACAAATTGATATGTATGAATAAGAGAACATTACTTAGGATTAAAAATGAAGAAAATTCTAACACCCAGTACCACATGGATGAACCTTGAGCATGTTATGCAAAGTGAAATAAACCCATCACAGAAAGACAAATGCTATAGGATTCTACTTATGTGAGGTTCCTGGAGTAGTCAAATTCAGAGAGACAAAGTAGAATGGTGGTTGCCAGGGGCTGGCAGGAAAGCGAAAGTTAGGGTTCTACTCAGAGAGTTTTTGTTTTACAGGATGAAAAAGAGTTCTAGAGATTGCTGGTACAACCATGTATGTGTGCTTAACACTCCCGAACTGTTCACTTAAAATGGTTAAGATGGTAAATTTTATATTATGTTTATTTTATCACAATTTAAAAAAATTTTAATGACAAATATTTAAAATCTCTTTTTGTATTCTATTATTCCTCTAAGTTTATTGTCCAGACTTCTTATGATAATTATTTTCTTGCTTTTCTGTCTAGTTTTTACTGTCTACGCATCACTAAAAGTAAAATGCTTTTTTGCCTATTTTTGTATTAAGAAAAAAATCTTTGAAAACATCACTTGTTAAAGATGGCATATTTTTGTCACCTGAAAAATCAGTCATTAAGTTGACCTTACCATTGTTCCATTATTGGCCATTCAGTTTGTTGCCCATTCATTCAACAAATATTTATTAAGCCCTGCTGTATGCCAGGCTGTATTAAACATAGAAACTACTTATTAAAACCCCTACTTTAGTATGGAGAAGGCAGCAAAACGGTCTTGTCAAATAGAGTTATAGACCTAGAACTTTAGAACCGGAAGGAATCATAAGTTATTGTAGTTCACTCCCATCCCATGCATGTGGGAAAGTTCAACCCAGAGAGATGAGGGATTTGCCTGTGTTCAAACAGCTGACCAGGCGGTAACAACTACCTGACAACAGCTAACGTTTTTGGAGGGCTTAACTCCCTGCTCCTTGTCAGGCTCTTCCTACTGGACCACATTGCCTCTATCTATCCCGTGTTTTTAAGTCAGGGCTTTGAATGGTGGTAACTGAGCATTTTCTATAACAGTGCTTCTCAGGGCTTAATGTACACATGAATCACCTTGTGGGGCCCTTAGAATGAAGAGTCCCCTTCAGTAGGCCTCGGGTGGAGCCAGAGATTCTGCTTTTCTGACAAGCTCCAAGGTGATTCCGATGCTGCTTTCTGAGACCATGCCCATTTGAGGGCCAAGGGTCAGAGAGTCAGCCACTGTGGATCACCCTACCCTTTGAAATACTCCCACCTTCACCCCCTCATTCTCAGGGCTTGTGTCTGGAGCTTGGAGCCATAGGAGAGGGTGAGGCTACTGAAGGGATCAGCACAGAATCCTTTTGCCATCCATCTGATGTGACCTGCAGCAAAGGGGACCACATGGCCTCTATTGGGAGTCCACACTCCCTTGTCCGGGCAGCCATCCCAGGGGACTCAGTGCATAGGGTAGGATCCAGGTTTCATTGGTATGCAGTGAATATTCATCATTTTGAAAAATAATAATAGTCTGATACTCTGTTGAGAAATAATAGTCTGATTCCCTTGTGGCTTAGTTGGTAAAGAATCTACCTGCTGTGTGGAAGACCTGGGTTCGATCCCTGGGTTGGGAGGATCCCCTGGCGAAGGGAAAGGCTACCCACGCCAGTATTCTGGCCTGGAGAAGTCCATGGGGTCACAAAGAGTCGGACACGACTGAGCAACTTTCACTTCACTGGTGAGAAAAACAGGCTCTCAGGAATACAAGAACAGGTCCCAAGGTTACTAGGAAAGCAACCTTGAGAAATAAATTTTTGAATAATCAGTGCTGATGGAGAGAAGAGATGATGGAAGGAGTTTATGTTGTTGAAGACCTCCTCTTTGTCCTAGACCCAATGATTTGTTTCCCCAAGTTAATTCTTATTTGCAGAAAGTGTTAGCTGTTTGACCCATTCACTTCCCCTATACAACTTCCCATCAGTGCTCCTGATACCACCCAGTCCCTCCTTCATATCTTTTGCATCTCCGTAGACTTCCTTCCGTATCCACCTACTTAGCCATACTCTCATTTGCTCTCCCCATTTTCTCTCCTTCTTACTGGCCCCCTCTAAGCTAAGGTAGTATGCTCATGGAAGGCCTGGGATCTAAATACATAAGAAAAATATGCTTATAGAGACAAAGCTAAGGCTGGCTTTTGTGTGGCAATCCCAGTTCTGCCCCAGGGGGTCTGTGGCCAGCTGCAGAAGTCCTGGTTTAGAGTTCTGTTTTGCTTTACAGCTGAAGACAGCAGTTATTTTCTAACCACCAGATTTATTCACACAAGAGACTATACTTCCCAGGCAGAAATCCTGGGATTTAGGTCAGATTCCATTGTCCCAGTGTCCTGTAGCCCTCCCCCTATCCCTCGCATCTTCTGGACCAGCCCCCTCCCCAAAGAAAAGGTCCTTCTTTCACAACTCCTGCGAGGGGCCTTAGCCCTTCACCACAGCTGCAGGTTGCATTTCACTCCCATGCTGCTGAAATGAATCCAGTGGAGATGGGTTGTTAAAATATTCAGATGATCATGTGGCATTCTAAGGCTGTCATTTGTGGTCCCTGCCAAAACTGTAAGGGAAGCAAGTCTTAACAGGGATGGTTACTTACATAGCAAGTTTCCAAGCATTACTGGGGGTTGGGTTTGGTTCGGGTTTGTTTCTTCTATGCTCTTTTTCTTTTTCTCAAAATAAAAGTTTTCCCAGTACTTCCCCACCCCTCCCCCTTTTAATTGCTTTTCTTTCAACCCCTAGATTTTACCAGGGAGGGAGAATCTCATCAGGACCCCTCTTTAATCCCCCAGCTCAGCCTATTCAAAGTCTCTCTGAGCCTCGTGCATACTTGAATGATGAAGAAATGAAGCTGGTATATTTTAGACCCAAGCTTGTTGACATTTGTTCACTTCCCTTTCAGACTTCTCAGGAATGTTCAAGGTCATGATATCTTGGGATGAGATCCTGTTTGTATTTTTAAAAACAGAGAGAAAAAGTTAGCACATTTCAACCCAAAGCAGTGGACAGCCTTGTCCACAAAACCTTTTCTTCATTAGATATTCCTTTTAAAATTACGTCAGGTTTCAAAGGAATAAGCTGTTTAAGAAGTGAAGCTTGAAACTACATGAGGTATTTCTTGTTGACAGGCTGAGCTTATGGAAACTAGTCAGGTAAAGCACTCAGAAGTGATCAATATATTAAACTGAGCCTTTGAACAAGTTGCCCAAGATCAAAGCTTCCTCCTTACTGCAGCAAGAAATAAAAATAGTTTGTTTATGCAACTGCACATCAAGAATTCAACCCCCAACTTTCTACATTTTAAATATAGAAATCTGCAAACTTAGCCTGGAGGTGGTAATTCATTTGATAAAGGGCTCAGAAAGATCTGTCTTGCTCCACTTGTAGCTGTTGGCTTCTTGAGGTATTGCTGTTGGAAGATTTAGGCAGTGTTGTCATTGCCCAGCTTGCAAGGGATGCAGGCTTTAAATGGCCTCAACACATTTTCATAATATTATGTAAAACTGTAATATAACGGGTTATTTTTTTTTCCTTAGCATGTGACATGTTTCATCCTTTGGGTAAATCAACACCTTGGTTACCTTCATTGAGCCATTACCAGTGAATCCAAGCCAATTCAGACGGCACATTGGAGAATGTAGAGATGAATGATATTGTCCCTATTTCAAAAACCAAGTGAATAAGATAGGTATGGATTTAATTAACTGTAAACATGTAAGAATTTGGTAAATGCTGGAATGAGGTCAAAGTGTATTATAGAAGCCAGCTAGTTGGGGGTGGGATGTCAAGGACATCTTTGAGGAGAAGGGAGAAGTTTTTAAAGGCTTGCTGCTGCTGCTGCTGCTGCTGCTGCTAAGTCACTTAGTCGTGTCCGACTCTGTGCGACCCCATAGACAGCAGCCTACCAGGCTCCCCCATCCCTGGGATTCTCCAGGCAAGAACACTGGAATGGGTTGCCACTTCCTTCTCCAATGCAGGAAAGTGAAAAGTGAAAGTGAAGTTGCTCAGTCGTGTCCGACTCTCAGTGACCCCATGGACTGCAGCCTACCAGGCTCCTCCACCCATGGGATTTTCCAGGCAAGAGTACTGGAGTGGCTTGCCATTAATTGTTAGTTAAGGTTAATTCTCACAGATTGGTGAATGAGTGAAGTTACACTGATATAGAGCCAATGTTGTTAAGTAAGCTGTGAAGGTCTCATTGTCCACTTACAAAGAAAGGAATTTTAGTAGTGCTCAGCATTGTGGGGACCACTTTTGTACACGCCTGCATACTCAACCACTCAGTTGTGTCTGACTCTTTGCAACCCCATGGACTGTATCTCATCCAGGCTCCTCTGTCCATGGGATTATCCTGGCAAAAATACTGGAGTAGGTTGCCATTTCCTCTTCCAGGGAATCTTCCTGACTCAGGGATCGAACCCGAGTCTCCTGCAGCTCCTGCGCTGGCAGGTGGATTCTTTTTTTTTTTTTTTTATTGAGTCATTTCAGTTTTTATTCCAGAGTGATACAAAACACTATCATCTATATTATTTAGAAGTGGCTTTCAAAACATTTTTGCCATGACTCATAGTATAAAAAAAAAAAATACCCTTTACATCACAATCCAGGTCATTTTCATTCATTCCTTCGTTAAGTATTGACCACCTGCTATATGCCAAATACTATTCTCAGCAGAATACAGTAGTAAACAGGCAGGAAGAACAAAAGCCCTTGCACTCCAAGACCTTACATGCAGGTGGAGCATATGATAAAGTAAGTAAACTCACAAATGCACAGAAAAGGAAGATTCATGAACCAAAACCCCTATTTCTACATGCCATGTACTCTGATATTTTCTATTAAAAACCCAAAAAAAAAAAGTGGGCCACACCCCATGCAACCATTTAGTTGGCCTCTCAATTTGATAATGTGTTGAGACCTGCAGTGAAGTTGCTCAGTCGTGTCTGACTCTTTGCGATCCCATGGACTATAGTCTACCAGGCTTCTCTGTCCATGGGATTTTCCAGGCAAGAGTACTGGAGTGGGTTGCCATTTCCTTCTCCAGGCAGGTGGATTCTTTACCACTGAGCCACCTGAGATGCAGAGACCACTTTAGATATATATACTTAAACCTTTATTGTCAAGGTTTAGGTATGATCCAGTCTAGTTGAAAAGAGCTTATCCATGTGAAAAAAACCAACAGTGACATTCATATAGAATTCTTAATTCCATAGTATGTATATTAAGTATAAGAATTCAGAAAAGAATGTGGATTGGGAAGGTTTCCTAGGGGAGTTAGGTAATTGAGCTGGGTTTTAATGGACGTGATTTGGAAACACCATAAGTGGTGAGAAAAGAGCATATCAAGATGGTGGACAGCATGGTCAGGGACACACCAGAGAAGAAAGTGTTTGCATTTAGGCCATTGGGGGTGTAGAGCTGAAGAAGACATGGTGTGTTTGGAGAGAGAGCTTATCCATGTGAAAAAAACCAACAGTGACATTCATATAGAATTCTTAATTCCATAGTATGTATATTAAGTATAAGAATTCAGAAAAGAATGTGGATTGGGAAGGTTTCCTAGGGGAGTTAGGTAATTGAGCTGGGTTTTAATGGACGTGATTTGGAAACACCATAAGTGGTGAGAAAAGAGCATATCAAGATGGTGGACAGCATGGTCAGGGACACACCAGAGAAGAAAGTGTTTGCATTTAGGCCATTGGGGGTGTAGAGCTGAAGAAGACATGGTGTGTTTGGAGAGCTATATAAGATTTGATAAGAGACCAGTTGTGGCAGGCCTTAAATGTCAGCCAGGGGAATTTGAATCTGATCCAAGAGGGAAGAGGCTTCCCTGGTGGCTCAGAGGTTAAAGCGTCTGCCTCCAATGCGGGAGACCCGGGTTCGATCCCTGGGTCGGGAAGATCCCTGGAGAAGGAAATGGCAATCCACTCCAGTATTCTTGCCTGGAGAATCCCATGGGCGGAGAAGCCTAGTAGGTTACAGTCCAGGGGTCGCAAAGAGTTGGACACGACCGAGCGACTTCACCTTCCAAGAGGGAAGAGGAAGTCAGTAAGCTCAGACTAGTAAATAAGCTGCTGTCTCCCTGCTGATGAGCCACACTAGGAGCGTGTGACATCTTTCCAGCCTCTCAGTGACTGAAAAACTCTCCAGCCCCTGCTGGAGGTCCACAGAAGCTCCCTAGTAGCAACCCAGCAGCTCTGTCTGGTACTTGGACACTCCTTTGCATGCCTGGGCAGTCAGTGATGGGAACAGAGATCCTGCCCATGTGCGTTTTAGACTGCATGGTTATTGTCTGCTCAGCATTGCTAAGAGGACCATAGAGCCACAGAGTTTATAACAGGAAAGGGAATGTAGAGATCGTCTAATCCAGTGGAATCCTTTCTTCAAACAGAAGCTTAAGTGGAAGTTCAAGATGTTCGAGATAATAGAGATGGCAAATATGGTGCAAATATGGGCCTGGAGGCCCACCCACATGGCTTCTCAACCATTGGAGCCCCCAAAGGGACCACAAAGAGCACCCTGACTCCCTATTTCAAAAAAGTGAAAGTGTTCATTGCTCAGTCATGTCCTATTTTTTATGACCCCATGGACTGTAGCCCACCAGGCTCCTCTGTCCATGGGATTCTCCAGGCAAGAATACTTGAGTAGGTAGCCATTTCCTTCTCCAGGGGATCTTCCTGACCCAGGGACTGAACCTGGGTCTCCTGCATTGCAGGCAGATTCTTGACTGTCTTAGCCGCCAGGAAAGCCCCCTTATTATTTCAAAACAGGAATCTAATCCAAACCAGTATCTGTAGACAGGAAAATAGACACAAGGGACAGGTGACTTCTTCCTACTTGACAGATGCATCTGGCTGCAAAGATAGCCCAAATTTGGGATTTCAAGAGCAAATTGGTTTTCTGCCTCTTGGTCCTCTCGCTTCCTTGCTGCAGCTGGATCATCCTCATAGGAAACACTGCCACCCCCAGCCTCTGGGCTGCCCAAGGCCTTCTCTCCGGAGCTGCCCTCCTTGGTCAGGACCCCATCACTGGACCTTCTTTCCAATATAACTCAGCTTCTCTAGATCCCCTTTCCCCAAAAATCCACTCTCAGATGACTGACTGCTGCTTGACATGACCCACATATGCTTACATGTTACTAAGCACTAGTATGTAAATAATAATTCTGAGTCTATAGCTGTTTTTCACTGTTGATCTTCTGGAGACATTGCTTTTAACTGAAGTCAGTAACTTGAGGGCAGGCTTTCCGGCAACACGCAGACCTAGCAGGCATGCTCCCTGAGGCCTCACTTGGCTTCCTACTTCTCTGTCCTCATATTGAGCCGACTTAGTGCTGGTGCCTTTGTCCTAATGGGCCGGGCTTTGGGCTGACCCTCTGAAGGCTTGTGGGGCCTTATATGAATAAGTCAAGGGAGCGGGTTTGAGAGAGACGCTCCGAAGCCTCACTCTCCTCCTCGCTGCCAGTGATGCCCAGACTTCCTCAGCGATTAAACTTGGCCTGCAGGTCTCTGGAAATAGCTTCTCCTCACAACCAGGAACTTATTCCTGCTTGAGCCAGAAGGGACCCTTACCAGCCCGAAGGCCCTGTGTTCCTAGGTACCCACAGGGGGTCACTTTGAGAGGCCCTGGATGAGTGGAAAAGACTCTAGCTGTGAGCACGCCTCCCTGAGGTTGAGGCGGAACAGGATATACTCGCTGGTAGCATGTCTGTGTTCTGGCCCCCTGCTCAGCTGCTAACCAGTGATGGGTGGCCTCTAACTTCCTTGGGCCTCTTTTGTTTTGTTTTGTTTTAACATTTATTTACTTATTTGGCTGCACAGGGGTCTTAGTTGTGGCATATGGAATCTAGTTCCCTGACCAGGGATTGAACCTCGGGCCCCCTGCATTGGAAGCACAGAGTCTTAACCACAGGACCACCAGGGAAGTCCCGGGTGTCAGTTTTTTATCTTTAAGTTGGAAGATCCAAAATGGGAAGTAGGTGAAGGTGGAAAAGGACATAGTGAGTAATGGATATGCAAGTACAAAAGAGCTAAGCAAATAGGGGATATTTATTGTCAGATAATGAAGTCTTTATCAGTCTTGTTGGCCATATTGAAAACAGGCCTTTCTGGTGGCCGGCACAGAAACAGCTATACTTCGAACCTCACTCTTCCCCAGCCTGGCCACCAGGACACACCACCAGAGCGTGTGGCTGCAAAGCAACAAGCTCTAATTGTTTGGCCCAGCCTCTCCCCTTTCATCTCACTGTGTTTGGGACACACAGATACAGTTTGTCTAGAAAACCTTGATTCTATTCTTGGTTTCTGCCCTGATCTTGGACAGGTCACTTGAGCTATGTGAGCTACTTTGTTGATTTATAAAACTGGAAATAATAATGCCTATTTTTCCTCCTCTCAAGAATCTTTTAAAGATAAAATGTTTTTTGAAGATAAAACTTTTAATAATAAAATGCAGTTGATATTATTTTTGTGGCCAGGGCTAATTTCCAAGTGTGTGCTTCGCCAAGATTTCATGAACAAACTTTGGACTATACTGTTAGAAAGCCTCACCTGTGATCTACATTCAGACTTCTCTTGCAGCTACTAGAAGTTTTCATTCACCTCACTTATATATTCTATTTTTTTTAAAAATAATCTAGGGAGAAAGGAAAGGGGACTTCTGTTAGCATTTTATGTAATAACTAAAGCTATATATCCTCCAAGCCCCAAACTGTACAATAAAAGTTTTCTTGGACACTACCTTTCTCCCATAATCCCTAGCACATTGCTTATTAAGTTATTAACCAGCAATTTCTCTGGCAGCATATTAAACTTTACTTTTAAACAAGTCACAAAAGGGGGGAAACATGCATCTCTCATAAAAGGAATAAAAAACATACACCCTCTAAAATGGTTTCTTCAGGCTTTGAACAAATCCCAACCCCCACACAAGGTCTCTTTTTCCTCATTCTCTCCACATAACTTGAGTGTTGTACATTAATGAGAAAAAGATGCCTAATAGAAAGATGGAAAAATAGGAGGGCCTCTGGGAGGGGTGGGTGGCTCCCTGGGGGTCCTCTGAAAAGGCAGGTGAGCCTTCCTGGAGGGAAGTACAAAGCCTTGGCATTGAGCTTGTGGGCTTCCTCTCTTATAGCAACACTCCCCAGGAAAGCAGAGGCAGCTGTGACTTTGACCTTGACCTAAGCAGAGCCCCAGGGCCTTATGCAGTCTGCCTGGGCCTTTGCCAAGTGCCTACCCAGAACCTTGGTAGAGTAGTTGGGGCCCTCTTTTCACAGATTCCATCTCCCCAGGGGCAAAGGAGGGTTTCTCTGTTGGCTCAGCTGGTAAAGAATCCGCTTGCAGTGTGAGAGACCTGGGTTCGATCCCTGGGTTGGGAAGATTCCCTGGAGGAGGGCATGTCAACCCACTCCAGTATCCTGGCCTGGAGAATTCCATGGACTGTATAGTCCACGGGGCTGCAAAGAGTCGGACACGAGGCAGCCTTTCCAGGGGCAGCCCCTGTGCCCTAGAGCATGTGGCTTGGATATATGGTCCCTTTCTGGACAGACTGACAGCTCATGGTCTCTTGCCTTGTGCCTGACAACTTGGTAAGAATTCCTTACAAATTGGTCAGTACTCAGAGCAGGGCATGAAGATGGCTTCACTTTAAAAGGAGAATCCCAGTAGGAGGGCTGTGGGGCAGCTTATATGTGTGGATGTGAGTATAAATACTAGCAGAGCTCCACACCAAGAAAGGCTGGATGGAAGCTGGAACATACCATAACAATGGAGCTCTGCTGCCACCGCCTCCCCTCCCCTGGGGGAGTGCAAGGTAAATGAGCAGGACCGGGAGCAGGTGTTAGCCAGCCAGGGGGTGGCTAACAGGGGGCGTTGGCCCTGCATGCTGCTGCCAGCTGGCCCTGCCTGCAGATCTGAATTCTGTATGTTACAGAGTTGGGGGAAGAACTTATATATTCTGCAGGTCCTGACCATTTGGCATCTTGGTTTAAACAATCTATTGTTTCTCCAGAAATGTCATAGGAATGATTGCTTGGCTGAGGGCCGTGGTAAAAATGGAAATCAGAAGAGAGAGGGGGGTCCTTTTTATTTAATTTACACTTCCACATTTATATGACTTCATGTGGCCCGCATCAGAGAAGTACCTCCTGGCTCCTCACCGCAGCAGCTCTTCCTCTTATAACCAAATGTAAGGCGAGATGGCATCTGGTCTGCGGACAGCTACCATTGCAGAGTCTCAAACTGCAGAGGAGTACAAAGATGGCCAGAGGGATCTCTGGGAGATCAGAGGAAGTCCAAAGAGATGTCCGCCATTCACACTGTTCTCCGAGGCCAGTCTCTGATTGTTAGTCAGGGATGGTTTCCTAGAGGACAGGCTTTGAAGTGAGTTTTAAGTACAGGACATGGTGTGGCTCGACGTGTGTCCAGTGAGGGGACTGTGGCGGGGTGGGGGACAGGTAGAGACCATTTCCGTCCTCCCTTTTCTGCCTCTTTCCCCACCGCATTGTTCTTCTCCTCCCACCTGTGGCCCAGCTTCTCACCTGCCTGCTCTCTGCCTTCCTCTTCACCTCCTTTCCCTCTTTTTTTCTTTTTAACTTTTTCTGGCTTTCTTCTTTCTAGCCTATTTCAGTCCTGGTGGTGGGTCCCCAGAATACTGCTTCATTAAGCCCAGTGCTGGCTCCATGGCAAGAGGCTTTGTAGTCACTGTGGTGCAGACCAGACATGACCTGAATGAGAGTGAGTTCACAGAGGATCCCAGAAGAGAGGAAGAGATTGACATAGACCAAGATGGGCCCCTGCCAGGACTCATGACCCAGAGTCATTCTAAGCCATCAAACTGGCCAGCTGCACCTGTTTGATTTTCTGGTCTTCATTATTCCCAGCATGCGGCAAGCTTCCTCCCATCTTTGGATCTTTGCAAAGTGAACCCCCGTCTGAAATTCCTGCTTTCCATTCACTCGTGGAGTCTTTCCACATCTCCAGACCCTTCCTCCATGGTATTCTCTCACATTGTTTTGGTGTGTTTTGTTTTTCTCAAAAATATGTCCAAAGTGAACTGTCTGTTTCTTGCTGGGAACCCTCCAAGGCTGCATGCTAATGGGCCCCGGGGGCCCTAGCCGTCCAGTGGATCAGTGGGGTCCCACCTGGGCTTCAACTATTTGGAGCTTTTGGAGCTCTGAAAGGTCAGTCCTAAGCACTTCCGTTTGGGGCATGTCATCATCTTGTGTCATTTCCTGCTGTCCCATCCAATCTGCATCCCCTTTGTATTTCTTGTTATTTTTCAAACATGTAACATGCCATCATCTTCGGACATGCTGCTTCCTCTGCTGGAGTCATGCCGCCCACAGTCCATCTCTTAGACTGCTCCTGCAAAGGCACTTCTGGTTTTACCAAGGCGTTTCCCCCCACTACCACCCCATCCTTAATTTTCAGTCTCTCAACCCTCCTTTGAGCACCCATCATACCACATGGTTGGTTGTGTGTTTCTCTCACTAAACTACAGCCTTTCAAGGTTTTCTGACAGCCATTCACAATCAGAAATAGATTTTACAGATGACTTAGTATGTATCTTTGTACCCCGTGTGTATATCTGTGTGGATATATACACAAACATACCTGTGAAATCTTACATAATGTAAATTTTACTGTCTACATAAGATATGAACAGTTTGTAGAAAAATACAGCAGAGAGAGAATTTACTCAAGATTTAGAAGATTTAATTTCAGGAATGTTATCCACCATCATTTTGGATATCAGGAATACCCCACTGATACCATTTGGTATCAGTGAGATGGTGGTTTATTACCTGAAAAAGAAAATGACATTAGACTAAATCAGTCAATAGTTTTACTCAAAGTTATCACATTTTATAAATTATATCAAAGATAATTTATTAAAAATTCTGGGCAAAAATTTTCTAGAAATCCTATATATAACAATTTAAGGGAGCGATGCTTACCCTGACTGCTTTGATGCAATGTGATTATCTTTTACTGTTCCCACGTTCCCTAGCTAGCTCTCTCCTCCCTCCTCCATCCCGCTTCCTCTTCCTTTCTTTCTCTTAGGCTTTCTCTTAACACTAGTAGGTGGTCATCTAAACCTACTAGTTTATTTCATAACCAACAAAATGGGTCATAACCTACAGTTTGAAAAACACAATTCAGGACTCTACGTTTCTTGAGGGCAGTGACGAATGTCACTGAATCATTTCGTCTTCATATATCCATACCCTGGCATTATTTTGGACTCTCAGTTTCCTCTTAGTAAATGTTTTCTGAATGAATGGGCTTCAGTTAAAAATCTCTGCAGCCACTGGGATTCCGGAAGGGACAGAAGAAGTGAATAATTTATCACAGGCTTCCCAAGAGCTTCTGGTGTCCTCCAGACACTAGGGCCATTGTAAACATGTCTGGGAAGCCTTACTCTCTCTTCTTTGCCTTCTGCCTCCCCCAACTTCCAGGAGAGAGGGCAGGAGGTTTAATGAAGTTCAGAGATCGAGTTCTTGGGTGGGTATATGTCAAGGGACCAGTGATAAAAAGAGTGGAAGAAAGTTTTAACAAGGTCTGCATTTTGCTTTATTTACGTAAACTTAGTCCTCATAGTACCTGATTCCTGTTACTCCTTCTAAAACCTCTATTATGCTGTTTTTCAGCCCATTTGTTAGACCTCGACCACTCCTGAGTTTTTTTTAACACTCTCAATCTTTATTATACCATGCCTTGTGCCAGGATTTTTCCATCTGGGGGCAGAGGAAAAAAACCCAAAACCCACCAAAACCCTGTGGCTTGGTTTCCTGTCCAGCTGGCTTGCTCTTTCCCAGGATTTTATTCCCATCATCAAAGTGGCTTGACAGACCGAGAACAAACCTCTGGCTCACCCTGAATTCACAGTGTACCATTTCCAAGTCAGAACAAACACCAAGTAACAGGGAGAGAAAAAGAAAAAGAAAAAAAAAATTTATTTTCCTGACTTAGAAGCCAATTCAGAGTGAAGCCCAACTCTGATTCCAGACAGCGATGTTGTGAGGCTGTGGCTCTCCTCAAGGGTGGAGCCTTGAACAGGGGCTCTGGGCCAGAATTTCTCTCTGAGTCAGTCTTGAAGGCAAAGCCATGGATGGACTCCTTTGTAGCCCCAGATCCTCTCTCTTTCCTGGAATCGAAAGCAGCAGAATTTGAGGGAGCCTCCCACGATCTCGTTGACTACATCAGACTTGGCGTAGAACCTCAGTTCTGGCAGCAGTCAGAGTGGGCCCTGCCGGGTCGCAGACTGCCAGGAAGGTTGGCAGCCTGTGCCAGGCCAAGAGAAGGTGCAGAACACTTCAGCCTGGCAGGGGGACGTAAAGATGGCCAACATTTCCTCTATTTATTTAGAACTGTTCTAAAATATATTAATTTAGCTAAAAATATCATGGAAACTAGGTTCCTCACTGAACTTGAAAGTCAAACCAATTTCCCAAAAACTTCCCTTTATGGTTCTATGTGGCTCCACTAGCAGGAAAACAGCTGAGGTGAGAAGCTGTGACCCCGTGAGGTCAAATGGAGCAGGCAGTACATTTTTATACCAAGGAGCACCAGTTAGCATGGAGTATCCCATCTCCCATGGGTCCCCAGACAAGCTAGACTCCTTTCTTCCTGCCTCTATTGCCTCCTCTCAAAATCCCCTTCCTTGTAGGCCTTATCTATCTAAATTCCTCCCGTTGTTTATAGTTGGACTTAGGTCTTCATACATCTCTTCCATGTTTCCAGGCCACCCTGTTATGTTCTTTCCCTTAACTCCTTACATCCTGTCCTGAGTTTTGTCTTTATTTTTGTCTCCAAAACAAGACAGAACTCTCCGAGGCCAGAAATCCTCTCTTGTGCATCTTTTTCCAGCACCTACCTAGCTCGCAGCTGGATGCTCAGGAGGCATTCATCCTGCTATCTGCAGGCTGTTTATTATTCAGCCCTGTGCTTCATGTCTGATAATTCATTAACCCTTTGCATTAGATTTTCTTGCTTTCTCTCCCGAGTGATTTTCCATTGGGAGGAGGGAAGATATCCCACGTTTTAAACAGTGGATGTGCCAGAACAGGGAATGATACTGTAAAGTAATTTTCATAGACTATGGACTTTTCAACTTCATAAGTCAAATTTAACTGACCTGAGGAAAACTGAATAGAGATAAAATATAAAGGTAAGATTTGGGGAAAGTAAATTCCAAATACACCAAAGTGTTAACAAGAACAAAAAAATGAAACTGTTAAGATTTCCCTGGTGGTTCAGTGGTTAAGAATCTGCCTGCCAATGTAGGGGATCTGAGTTCGATCGCTGCTCCAGGAAGATTCCACATGCCATGGGCAACTGAGCACGTGCTCCACAGCTACTGAGCCAGCCCTCTGCAACTGCTGCAGCCTGTGTACCCTGGAGCCTGTGCTCTGCAGTGAGAAGCTCACAGCAACTAGAGAAAGCCTAAGGGCAGCAGTGAAGATACAGCATAGCCATAAATAAAGAAATAAATAAGTGGAACTGTAAAGTACTAGAATAAAAAGTACTAAAGAAAAATGTATAAATGTAAATCTATATTGAGGAACAGTTAGACTTTGGTAGCATGACACAAAATCCAAAAGATAAAAATAATATATTTGACTGCATTAAACCAGTTTTGAATTCCAAAAAAGTATTGTAAATAAGTTTTAAAGTCAGATGATAAACTGCAAAAAAATATTTGCAACACATATGACAACAGATTTCCTTAATATACAAAGAGCTCCTACAAATCAATAAGGAAAATACCAATAACATAATAGATTGGAGATTTGATCACAGTTCACAGAAAAGGAAATTAAATATCATTTTTGAAAAGCTTATGAAGGGATGGGCAACTTCATTTAAAATAATTATGACTTAAAATGATGAGGTACTGTTTTTCCACTTATAAGCTTGGCAAAGGTCAAAAGGTTTAATCACAGTGTGAGTCAGATTGTTGGGGTTGGAGGGGAATCTTAAACACTGTTGGTGAAAGCATAAGTAGTCCCAGTCTCTGGAGAGCATCTGATCTAAATGAAGCAAAATTTTAAATGTATGAATATCTTGATCCAGCACTTAAGCTTCTAGGGATTCTCTTTTGATATTCATTCATATGTGTAAACTAATATACATATATCTTTATTACATCATTGTTTTCAGCAGAATATCCTAAACAATCTGACTTATTTCATTAGGGGACAGGTACATCCATGAAATGGAACAGTTCACAGCCATTTAAGAAATGAGGCAAATCTGTGTTTTTTAATAGAATGATATCTTAAATGTATTAGTGGAAAAAAGGTAATGCTCAGAACTCAGTAAGTAGTAAACCGCTACTTATATAAAAATAAACAAGTGGCTAGCTATAGATAGATGCTTGTAAAATGTGCCTGGAAGGATATGCTCTAGAAAGCAGTAACAGCGGTTGCCTCAGGGGAACAGAACATGTGGGTAGAGGGTGGGGGCATGGAAAAGGAACTTCATTTTTACTGCATACCCTTCTGTACTGTTTGAGTTATTTTTATACCATGTGCATGTGTTACTTGTTTTTTAAAACTAATTTTTAAAAATAACTGGGCATAGGCATGAAACTAGGCCAAATGTGAAGTGTACATATAAACTAGTCATTATGGCAGAGTCAGAGTCAGGGAGCAAGCAGATACTGTAGGTGAGGTAAGTCAGGGAACAGAAATGAGGCAGGTCAGCAAAAGGGAAATCTTGAAACAAGACAGTTTGGTTTTAATGGAAAAGTATCTGGTTTGCTTTTTGTGCAGATATCGCATGCCCCTAAGATATGGGCAGTTCAGGATAGAGTGAGAATAAACTTTAGAGAAATGGTAAAACTGTTAACTTATAGGAAGTGAGAAGGATGCATTGAGGGATCAAGCCAGATGGAAATACACTAGCTGGAACTCATGTCATTCCCTCATCCTAGGTTGGAGGCAGAGGAGCAGAGCGGGGAACAGGCTGAATCAAATGCTCACAGTGACTCTCAGTGAGGTGATTACGGTGTCTGTTGTGCAAGTCAGAAATCTGATTCAGGTCACAGAGATACTAAAGGGCAGAAAGGCAGGATTCAAACCCAGGTCTGTCCCTATTGCTTTTACCATGTGTGTCCCTGTGTCAGTCACTTCTGACTCTCTGCCACCCAGTGGCTCTTCTGTCCACGGAAGTTTCCAGGCAAGAGTACTGAAACGGGCTGCCATTTCCTCCTCCAGGGGATCTTGACCCAAGGATCGAACCTGTGTCTCTTGTGTCCCCTGCATTGGAAGGCGAATTCTTTCCCAGTGAGCCACCTGGGAAGCGATTTTTACTGTTTATACTGCATTATTAGCACCCTAGCGAGGTTTGGGCACTTTTCATGACCGGTATGAACTGAGGCTCAGAGTCAGGGAGATTCCAGTGCTATTCTCAAAAAAAAGTCTTCATTCTTCCATTTTGATCTAGACCCCCTCAAGCCAAGCCCACTTACTTTTTCCAGCATGTGGTTCAAAGAGTAAAAAGACCTCCATTTATTGAAAGAAGAAAAAAAATCTCATTTATCAGGAAAGGAATGTCTGTCAACAGTGTTTGTTAATACTTTCATGTTTGTTTTTTCAGCTGCTTTTTTAAGTCTGTAAATACAGTGTATCATTTGTGAGTGCAGTTCTCCTGCAAAATGCTAAATCACTGATATTCATAACCAATGATGCTTCCCCTAAATTTGTCCAGTTAAGAGGAAGATAATAGAATATGGTGTCATATTCCCTACTTCCCTCTTGTTTTCAAATAACTGGAATAGGGTATTGGTTTTTGATTGTTTTCAGTTAATTTTCTTTGGTGCCAGAGCATAGAATTTTCTCTGTTTTGTGCAAACACAGTCCCATCCTCCACCATAAGCACTAGGATTTTATTTTCACTTTCTTTTCGTGAGAAACAAAAATTTCACCATTGGCACCATCAGTGACTGTCCATCATTTTTAGCATTTGTTATAACTCTCTGGGGCTCCCCTGGTGGCGCTGGTGGTAAAGAACCTGCCTGCCAATGTGGGAGACATAAGAGGCAAAGGTTCAATCCCTGGGGCGGGAAGATCCCCTGAGGAGGGCATGGCAACACACTCCAGGATTCTTGCCTGGAGAATCCCCATGGACAGAGGAGCATGGTGGCTACAAGTCCATAGGGTCACGGAGAGTTGGACATGACTGAAGCAACTTAGCACGCACACACAACTCTCTAAGCCTTATGATATGCCTGGTAGAAGATACCCATTTTCTGTGGCCCAGGCCTCAGAGAGAAAAATTACCAATTTATTTTCTGTTCTTTACCTTTCTAGGCAAAATCCATGTTTGGTGACCAGAGCTGTGTATATTGATATCCTCTTCTTGTTGACTTGCTGCCTTGACAAAATCTCAAAAGGCAACCAGCCAGGTATGATTCACAGTTATATTATATTTTGGAGTGATTACAGGTCTTTGAAATGTAGGTGGGGTTTTGAGTGGCTCTCCCACGCACTCCCCCACTTCTACTTTTGCAAGACTAAACCACATATCAAAATTACACTTAGTGTCATACGCTTCCTTCATAAAAGCTTCCCAAGGAAACTTGTCCTTGTTTAGTTGCAAGTTTGTTTTCTATTTGGTCATTCCGGGAAGAGTCTGGACTCGACTTTTGTCATTTTCAGTAACTCAGGAGTTCATTCTGTTCCATTTTGCGGTGATAACCGAGTGGACTCATTTGTTGCTGGAGCCTAGATATTTGAGGCTCAGTCTCAAATCTACCATGCACTGCCTCAAGCTCTGACTTTGTACGTGTTCCTCGGTGTCACGTATGTTTCCTGGTATGGGCCCCAGATCCACATGCAGTTGTTCTATTTTCATCACGATTCACAAAGTGGTTTTCTGAAAACGGAGAGGGGCAGCTCCAAAAAAAAAAAAAAAATGTTTTGATGTGTTTATATAAGAGGCTGCAGGAAGTGCTGTACATGAGTTCCAGGCCACAGACTGAAACTGATTTTCATCAACACAAACTGGAATGCAGGGTAATGAGCCTGCAACTGGTTAAAATCAGCCTCTTCTAATTGATTAGGCCTGTCTAGAGGAGGCTACAATTACAAAGTCAGATTCTGAGTACAAGCAGGCCAGGCCTTTCCTCTGTTACATTTAGTCTGTCAATGATTTGTTGTCTTCATAAATATATTCAGGCTGTCAGAGTCCAGCTCTGTCCATATGGAATCCTGTTCCCAAATTCAAACCAATTTAAAACGCTCTGAGGGAAGAGGCGAAGCTGCCTCACTCAGATCAGTGTATATTAGCCCACAAGGCCCCTGTGGCCACGCAGAGGTAATAAGAACACGCCTGGACTTTGATCAGCTCCATATCCCTGCATAGGAGTAGCTGTTGCATCCGTTTGGTAGAAGAGGACCATATAGTTTTATGGCTGTGAAACGGTTCTAGTTTATACCTCTTATCCCAGCATAATTATTAATAGTGCTCCTTTTACTCTTGAAAGTGTCCGGGTTTGCACAATAAATCACAGGTCACTCTAGCTATAAGGGGCCTGAGGGTTGTGGCCACTTTATTTTACACTTGAATTAACTGAGGTCCAGAGCGTATAAAGAGATTATGAATCAGACGTTACCATGTACATCATTTGTACCATTTTTAGTACCAAAAAATAGTTTCTACTATTTTTGTATCTCAGTTCCAAATTTCATGTAGCTTAGTAGTACTTCTCTGCTTAATGTTTTAAAGAGCCTCGTTCATGAAAGAGTTGCTCACTACTTACAAGTCCATTCCCTGGGTTAGTATCATAGTTATGTGATCGACTCTAATCTTTCATTTGTTGAACTAAGTTTCTCCTGATGTATTAGTACCATTATTTTTTGTCTGAAAGGGTTAACCCTTGAATATTGTAAAACACCCTTCTCTCTTCTCCAATTGCCTGTCCTTTACTAATGAATCATGAAGATGACTTTGGCCTTTTGAAATCATCCTTTCCACAAGCTCTGACATTATTCAGTGTTTATGCCCCAAGGTAAGTGTGCTCACAAGCTGTTGTCGCTCACCAGCATTTCACTTGCATCAGTGTATTGTGCCTCTTAGAGTCATTACTTTGCAGAGTAAGATGTGTAATGTCTGAAAGGGTTAACCCTTGAATATTGTAAAACACCCTTCTCTCTTCTCCAATTGCCTGTCCTTTACTAATGAATCATGAAGATGACTTTGGCCTTTTGAAATCATCCTTTCCACAAGCTCTGACATTATTCAGTGTTTATGCCCCAAGGTAAGTGTGCTCACAAGCTGTTGTCGCTCACCAGCATTTCACTTGCATCAGTGTATTATGCCTCTTAGAGTCATTACTTTGCAGAGTAAGATGTGTAGGGGCTAGGTCACTTTTCCTTTTTTTTTTTTGATATGACAGCCATAGCTCTAAATATTTCATCCTTCCCTCTCTAGTATGGCAGTCACTAGCCACATGTGGCTCTTGAACTGTTGAGATGTGGTGGATCCAAGTTGAACTGTTCTATAAGAATAAAATACACACTGAATTTCAAAGACTTGGTATGAAAAAAAAAAGGTTTAATTTCTCAATAATGTTTATATTGATTATGTATTGGAATGATAATATTTTTGATATATTAATTTAAATAAAAAGTGTTATTAAAGTTAATCTCATCTGTTTCTTTTTACTTTTCGTTGTTGTTCAGTTGTTAAGTCATGTCCAACTCTTTGTGACCCTATGGACTGCAGCACACCGGGCTTCTCTGTCCTTCACTATCTCCTGGAGTTTGCTCAAACTCATGTCCACAGTGATGCTGTCCTTTTTAGAATGTAACTATTAGAAAATCAAAATTTACATGTATGGCTCATATATTCCTGTTGGACAAGCACTGATGTTTTTTTCCAGTCCTTTGGGAATTGCCCTCATAAACCACAGAGTATATACGATGTGTCTTTCTATATGAATGTGTGTATCTATGTACTACATCCACACAAATAGCAGTAGCAAATTTTCCTCCTTTTAGGATGAATTAGATTTTTAGAATTAACCAAGTATCAGATACGGGTTTCCCTAGTGGTTCAGTGGTAAAGAATCCACCTGCCAAGGTGGAAGGCTCTGATTTGATCCCTAGTCCTGGAAGATCCCCTGGAGAAAGAACTGACAACCCACTCCAGTATTCTTGCCTGGAGAACCCCATGGACAGAGGAGCCTGGTGTGCCACAGTGCATGAAGTCGTAAAGAACAGGACATGACTTAGCGACTAAATAGCAAGAATAATAAATCTCAAATAAAATTGTAGCCAAGGTAGGTAGCATGGTTTAGAATAAAAAATAAACTGTGAGCTTAAAATAATTAAATCGATTCTTAGTGTTTAATTAATTATTTCCAAAGGCAGTTTGAGCAGTAGCTACACTAAGCAAGGTGAGCACTCAGTGTGTAGATTTCAGTGTGATTTCAAAGTATCATTGTGACAAGTTCACATTGTAAGTGCCTTGAAAGAATGGATCATGCTAAGGTTCTGTGTCCCCCAGCTAAGCATGTAGTAGGTGTGTATTCAATGGATTTTAAAAAATAAATTTGTTTATTTGGCTGTGTCTGGTCTTAGTTGTGGCATAGTTGTAGTTGGGTTGTATCCTGGGTTGTAGTTGCATCGTTGCAGCACACAGACTGCCTAGTTGTGGCCAAAAGGCTTAGTTGCTCCGTGGCATGTGAGACCTTAGTTTTCCCGACCAGGAATTGAACCCACATCCCCTGCATTGCAAGGGGATTCTTAACCACAGTACCACCAGGGAAGTCCCCAAATGTATTTGTTACTAACTGATTAACTGAAATCAAAATTTTTCAGTTTTTATAATACTAACAGTTGCCATCAAGATACAAATCTTAGGCCTTCTCTGGTGATGCACTGAGTAAAAATCTGGCAGCCAGTGCAGGAGACAAGGGTTCAGTCCCTGGTCCGGGTAGACTAACATGCTGCAGGTCAGCTAAGAGCAAGAGCTGCAACTCCTGAGCCCCCGGGTCACAGCTACTGAAGCCTGCACGCTCTAGAGCCCACGCTCTGCAGCAAGAGAAGCCAACACAGTGAGCAGCCTGCACACCGCAGCCGGAAAGTGGCCCCTGTTCACCATAGCAAGAGAAAGCCCTCACCCAGCGAAAACCCAGCCAGCCAAAAATAAATGAAGAACAGAAAAAAGCATACAAATCTTATTTAAACTCATGCATCAGTCAGATGTAAATTCATTTTCCAAATTCAAATCAAATGTTTATGTCATACGCATATGTTTGTAAATATACATCTGTCTACATCCAAAGCTCACCAAACTCAGAGTAGAGAGTGTACACCAAGGGCTGTAAAGCTTGATCCCTAGGTTTGAATCCCAGGTCTGCCATTTCTTAGTTTTTGTGACCTTAGGCAAGTCATTTAACCTCCTTGAGACACTTTTTTCTCAATTGTAAATGGGGATGTAACAGAGTCTATATCTTAGGATGTCCTTTGCATGGCAGAGAATAAGTACTCAATAAATACTAGCTGCCATTAATATTATTATCATCATTATCATTATCACTGGCTAGAAACCAAGCTAATCCAATTCCCTGCAGCCTGACAGAGTTATGATCAATTCCTCACATTTACAGTTCTCCTCATGTTCTTAAACATTCTCTCTCCTTTTTATTTTTTTTTTGCTTACAGTCAGTTTATTTATTTTTTTAATTTTTATTTTTACTTTAATTTACTCTACAATACTGTATTGGTTTTGCCATACATTGACATGAATCCTCCACAGGTGTACGTGAGTTCCCAATCCTGAACACCCCTCCCACCTCCCTCCCCATATCATCTTTCTGGATCATCCTTGTGCACCAGCCCCAAGCATCCTGTGTCCTGTATCGAACATAGACTGGCGATTCCTTTCTTACATGATAGTATACATGTTTCAATGCCATTCTCCCAAAACATCCCACCCTCTCCCTCTCCCTCAGAGTCCAAAAGTCCATTCTATACATCTGTGTCTCTTTTGCTGTCTCACATACAGGGTTATCATTACCATCTTTCTAAATTCCATATGTATGTGTTAGTATACTGTATTGGTGTTTTTCTTTCTGGCTTACTTCACTCTGTATAATCGGCTCCAGTTTCATCCATCTCATTAGAACTGATTCAAATGTATTCTTTTTAATGGCTGAGTAATACTCCATTGTGTATATGTACCACAGCTTTCTTATCCATTCATCTGCTGATGGACATCTAGGTTGCTTCCATGT